>VZTY01009024.1:23019-48504 GCA_013400935.1 Turnix velox
GGTGCAGGATGGCATGACTAGGAGTAATGGATGCAAATTGGAAGAGCGGGGATTTAGGCTGGATCTAAGAAAGAAGTTCTTTACTGTGAAGGTAGTGAAAAACTGGAAGAGGTTGCCCAGAGAGGTTGTGGATGGCCCCTCTCTGGAGGTGTTTAAAGCCAGGCTGGTTGAGGCACTGAGCAATGGGAGGTGTCCCTGACCAAGGCAGGGGAGGTGGAACTAGCTGATCTTTAAGGTCCCTTCCAACCCAAACCATTCTATGATTCTATTTGGTTCCTGTAATTGTTTAGGCAACTTAAAATGGCTTTTCTGCTTCAGGTTTTTATAGAGTAGTCAAGAAATTGGTTGTTTTTCTTTGTCCAACATTGCTCTTTATATGGAAAGTCTGGTTTTTAATATTAGGACTTGATGCAATTTAACAGTGTTGTTAATTTAAACTTCTTGGATCTTTTTCAGTTAGTGCAGATATTGGAAAAGCAAACTATTGCACTGTTACAAATAAACTTCAGTTGACTCACCTTCTCCAACTTCTGTCACTGAAATAAACAAAACACAAAAGCATAATATTTTATTTACCTACCAAAACAGTGACAGAGAGAATAGGTGCTTCTCTGAAGTAACCAAATTCAACATTATCAACTTCTTCCCCTCCAAAAAAAAAAAAGGTCAAAAGTAAAGAATTTTACATACTTCCTACAGATAATGTTCTTCTCTCACAAACTATTTGTGCCTGGCAGGATGCCCCAGTCACCAGCCCATGAAATTCACAAACACTCATTCCTGCTACCACCAAGTAACTTCACTGTTTAATTTTGGCTGAGAAGAGCCTTTTTCCAGCTGGACAACAGTCTGCAGCACTTCAGATGTATTAAAGGATGCCACATAATAATGTTAGAAAAAAGGAAAGAAGAAGAAGAAGCTACTGAGACCTTGGCTTGGTGCCCACAAACTCAGCACTTTGTCTTGGTGACTGTTGCATTCTATGGAGGGAAAGAAGAGAATCTGTGAGGTAACTTCCCTGATAGTTTTTTGAGATGTGAATGAGAAATTAGCCAAGATGAAAATGGCTCAAGCATAAATACTAGACCTCTGCTTTGTCACACCAGATCTCACAAACTGATACCCAGTGGTCTTTGCCTTCCTCATTATTCAAATCAGCTGCCCTGGAAATGCATCTTCTCAACTTCTGCCTTAGACACAGGGCTTTTAATATATAAAATATATTAAATATATAAAATACATATATAATATACAAATATAAAATATACAAAGTACAACACACTGAGACCTACAGTCCTGCTTTATCTTTTGCCAGCCTTCTGTAGCTTGAGAAACCTCACAGACCATTTCCATCCTTTTTACATGCTGCTCTTGTGCCCTGTTACTTTGTGATGCTATTACATTTACAAAGCAATGGATTCTCACCCCTTCTTCTCTCTTCATAAAACTGGAGAAGTTGCTGTTTTCCATACCCATAAGAGTATCCCATTCCCAGAAATTCTCTTTTTTTTTTCCCCCACCTAAAATCAACAAAGAACCCACTCTGACAGTAGTTCCCTTTCTTCCCCAGCCACAGTGGTGAGGCTTGGGCATGCCTCTGACTGAAAAAAGGAGAAATATCTGTGCACTTCTCCTTTTAACCTTCCCCTCTCCCTGTGTTGAGTATCTGCTCTACTAGTAGAGAATATGTGGTAGTAAGGTTAAACAGTGGTTGGCAGTGGTGACACAATCACTGAGATGTTGGAAGTTATATAGAAATTACAGTTAAGATCCGTTGCCTGCCACGCATCATTTGTTCTTATTTTGCTGAGAATTTTTCTTTGGCCTGTTCCTCAAAATGCAATCTTGCAACTCTGCCATAAAACCACTGAGGGATTGGAAAGAAGGAACTTGACCCACCTCACATCAGGCCCTGACAAAAGCCAAAAACTGTAGATAGAAATCAGAGGAATGGATGAACTGATTGCTAAATAAATCCAAACTCTCAGTTCACTTTGTTGCTCATCTGCATTTTTTATTCATCTATAGCCTGGGCAATCTAACTGAGAAGTAAGTTCTTTGATGCAGGGACCTCATTTATAGATGTGATTTTGGAAACCAATGAGTCTGTTGAACACTTAGCTGGCTGAGGTGGACCTGAAGGAAGACAAACCTGTGACTTTCATGGAAGCCTGAGCATGTGCCCTCTGGAAATCAGACTCTGCAAAGAATTCTTATTTTCTAGTCTCTCTATCACTCTGGAAAGATCCTGAACAGGTTGCTGAGGGTCTTTCAGGAGGAGTTTTCAAACCCAGTTAAGACAAATACTTGTAGGGATACAAACAATTCTATTAGTGATTTCCAAAGCAAGGGTTCTTTCTTTTTGGGAAGATGATTTCAATAACTCCCTCAGAAATCTCATCCTTTACATTCATCAAATTTTGCAGAATTTCTGCAAAACATAAGAATTTTGTAGATAACACCTCAAAAACTAGACACCAACTCCTTCAGCCTGTCCTCATAAGGGAGATGCTCCAACCTTTTGATCAACTTCATGGTCCTCCTCTGGACCTGCTCCAATTTCACCTATGTTTTATTATTTTCTTATTCTTGGTGAAATTCCTATGCAACTAAAAACAAATAAATAAACTTTCCAGTAAATAAACTGATAATTACAGGATATGGAAAGCATTTTGCTGTAGCAAGGAGTTCATACTAACTGGATAGTGTGAGATATCTTCTACAGGACCTCATTTGGTCCAAAGATAGGAACAAAACATGAAGTTTAGCTGTATGAGCCACTCTTTGCCCTGTCAGTGTGTTAAAAAATATATCAGCATTCTTTTGGACTTCCCTGATTTTTGAAATAGCCTCCTCACTAAACTCTTCTGCAAGAATTTTTCCAGAGGCAAAGAATTTGGACTGAATTTTTCTAGCAAAGCAAAAAAAAATTTCTCTTCTGTTTTCCCCAAAGGCAGGGAATCAATTTTATCCTCAGTGGATGCACAATAAACAGCTTCTGAAGACTGTTCTCATGGGGTTTTTATCCCCACAGTTCTTCTAAGATTGTGGATTCAGTTTTCATGCTTTTGGGTTTTTTGGAAATAATATCTATTAGATTACTTTACAGTGGCTGACACAACTGCTCTTGTTTTAGATGCAGATGTCATGATATGCAAAAATATTCAGCCCTTGATATTATAAGTATCCAAAGGGACATCAGCTGCAAGAAATTGGAAAAAAAAATGAAATAAAGTCTTCTTTCACCAGCTGTTGACATGGACAAGGTAAAAAGACCTTAGGTGTTTGCAAAATGTTGAAATTGTACCCATCTGACTGAAATGTCCCTGTAGAGCTATTCTGAACTTCCTGGAAAAAAGAGAGAGGATGTGAATAAGAATTAACATGTTCCCCGGCATCTCATGGGAATCTGATACCTGGGGAATGTTAGAAAACAATAATTCAGCCTCTTTCACATGGTACTATCTAGTTTATAGTGTTCCTTCCATGTTTGCATTTAATTGTAATCTAATAATAAATTGCTTGGCATACAGTAATTTTAATTTCCCTTCTCTGAAGCTGCTCTTCCTTGCAGCCATGTGAAGACAAACAGCTTGAGCAATTTGACTCTTGTCCTCGGATATCTGGGAAATTTCTGTTTACCAAGAGTTTCAATTCCCTCTCAAAGAAAGGAGCTAAATTTCTTGGGTCAAACCAACAACAATTACATCATTGCTGTGGTCCTCATGGGGGATCTATCTAGGATGCCACAAAGCTGAGAAATAAAGAACTTTGACTGAGAGTGAAAGTGCTGACTAGCAACAGATTCTGTCCCATTGTTTGTGTTACCCTGTTTACAAACAGGTTTCAAAATCTGCTAAGAAAGCAAAACAAATAAAGATTTAGTGGTGCTCATACTGTAAGAACCAAGGAGCCAAACCACTTTCTATCTTTAGAACTGAGCAAAAAAAAAACCATAAATAAGCAGAATCACAGAATATCAGGGATTGGAAGGGACCTCAAGACATCATCTCATCCAATTTCCCTGCTAGAGCAGGAACAGCCAGATCAGGTCACACAGGAAGGTGTCCAGGTGGGTTTTGAAGGTCTCCAAAGAAGGAGACCACATCCTTCCTGGGCAGCCTGTGCCACTGTTCTGTCACCCTCACTGTGGAAAAGTATTTAATTCTACTTCCATGGAGCTTCCTATGTTCCAGCTTGCACCCATTGCCCCTTGTCCTATCATTGGAGGTCACTGAGAAGAGCCTGGCTCCATCCTCCTGACACTCACCCTTTACATACTCACAGACATTCATGAGGTCACCCCTCAGTCTTCTTCAAGTTAAAGTGTCCCAGCTCCCTCAGCTGTTCCTTGTAAGTTAGATGCTCCAATCCCTTCATCATCTTCATGGCTTTGTGCTGGACTCTCTCAAGCAGTTCCCTGGCCTTCTTTTTCTTTTTCATAATTTCTTTGGTGATTCTTCCAGCCTCCACTCTCTGGTGCTAGTTCATCATGACTTTGTAGAAGTCTAATCTCAGACCTTGCACTGCTAGCAGTTAAAGACTGATTTCCAAAGAAAATGATCTTTATTTTACCTGGGGAAGAATGCAAATAACAGCTAGAATTTAAAAAAATACATAGTTTATTTTTAAGCTCATGACTCTGACATGAGCCACTAATCATATGGGAGATTCACAACAAAGAACAGGAGGTGGTAGATGAGTAGGATGGGTGCAAGTTCCAATATGGGATAACCATGTGTGTCTTTACTATTGAGCTAAAAACTAGACCTCAACTGAATTAAAAATGTATCCTTTCTGAATTGCAAAAAAAGGTCACTATAGAAAAAAACCCAAAAATAATAGGAAAAAAAGAAAAGAAGGAAAAGAAAAGAAATAAAGGAAAAAAAGAATAAAAGGAAAGAAAAGGAAAAAAAAGAAAAAAGAAAAAACCTATTCACCATGAAAAAAAAAACCAAGAAAAACACAGACTCTTATTAAGTTAAAATGTCTTTAGATTTTTTTTTGAGTGCTGGAGAAGAAATGGTACAGCAGGTTTGGAAGTGTGTGTTGAATACCTTGAACTAAACAGTTTCAGAGCAAAGAATTGTCAAAAAAAATTGCTGAAACATATGACAGGAATATTTGGCCACAACACTGTTTTTCATACCATGTTTAAGTGAACACTGAATCTTGGAACAAACCCAGTTAACTGAGAGCAAAGAGTTTCATGGCAGTTTTCTAATCACCAGTATGTTTAATCTTTTCCTTTTTTTAAGATCAGGATATTTCTGTCTGCAAGTTGACCCATTCCTTAAGCATATACATGTCACTTAAGGATTTAACAGTCAGAGACACTTTGAGACTGTCCAGATCTTTCTTTGACAGCCCAAGAGACAATTCCAAGAGGCTGAAATACTACTGGGATTTTAAATAGCATGTCCAAAGAGTCTCCATCTCTTTAGCTAGTTAAAGTGGTTTGTTTCTACAATTTCACATGCATTAAAAATAAATGTATAGCAAGTAATATTTTAAAGGAACTTTCTGTTATACTGCTGGCATCATCTCCAAAACAGTTGTATGTCTTAATGACATTCCATTTATTTAACTGCTTTCCTCATTAAAAACACTGCCCTGGTGGTACTGATTGCTCAATGTCTGACTAGATTATACAGATCTGCCTCTTCTGAAAAGGCAAAAACCCAAAGCAGTGCAGCAGCCCCAGAAACGGGAAGTCCCCTGCTAAGGGTTTATCAGGCTGAGGAACAATGTGCATTGCTTGATGCACTTATTATCCAGGAAGTTACACATCACTGGTAGATGTTTTTACTGAAAACACTAAAATAATTTCCAGCACTTCATCCAAAAAACTGTGTCCTTCAACTAACAGTTGAAGTTGAGTTAATAAAATAGCCACACATTTCTGCATGTACAGGCTTTTTTTTTTTTTTTTTTTTCAAAAAACCCAACAAATTAAATAAAACACAATAGGGATGAGGCATTTTTCATTTATTTTATTTACCTGGAAAACAGTTTTTACCAGTGCCCTGAATGGGTTTGTTCCAGAACAGACCAGATCTATGTTCTTTGAGACCCAAAGTCCTTGTTCTTTTCTCTCTTCATAAAGCTGGTGAAACTGAGGTTTTGTACTCTGAGGGCAGGTCTCTGGGCTAAGAAATAAAGGCAAAAAAAATTTTCTTATACATCCAGTATGAGAAAGGTGTTTGCATTTCAGCTCTACCCTAGCTAAAATCTGGGTTTAACCATGAAATAAAGATCATAGGCATGAACAAAGATTGTGAAAAGCCTTTCAGGGTACTTTTCCTCCCTTGTGCCAAAAGACAGTGAGGATATCAGCTCCTGTGGTCATCAGGAGCTCTCTGAAAGCCTGCAGTGACACTTCCATCAAAGAGCTTCCAGGACAATTGGCTGAGGAGCACAACATAGACCCAACCACAATGCTCCAAGAGTGCTGTCAGGTAGAAATACCCCTCCAGAAGATATATGTAAGATTTTATCAGTGAAAAGTCTCATGTGCTCATAATTTTCAGTTAGCAGCTGATTGCTCTGAGACCCAGTGTGGAGAAGAGGTGCTGCCAGCATCATGGCATCCCAACTCTGGGTCTCTGCTGCATTTTTCTGAGGATGTTATACTCAACAGAGCATTTCTCTCCCCAGAGCACTCACTGTTTCTTGTGTTCTTACTTCAGGAGGCCCTGCTGTGTTGCACAAGATCAGATTCTCCATGACACAAAAATCCTAACTTCACATACTCTCAGTCAGATTGACTGATGCTGATAGAAGGAAATCCAAGGAACTGTTTGAGAGATGGAGCCTACAGATGAATGCCTCATTTTCTGACTTTATTCTCTTCACAGACTGCTCTGAGTGCAAAGATCAGAGTTAAAATATGGTTCAACAGGTTGTCATTTGGTCTCGGTGATCTGCAGACCAGAGATACATGAATAACACACTGAGATTGGAGTGGTATAATAATACAAACACTTCAGTGATGGACCAGGTGTTGCCTGAAGGCACAAGGTTTCAGATGAGACCTTCAGCACTTTATCTGAGCTCTAGTGTTTTGGAGATAAATGATCACACTGCACTTTTGAAAAGAGCACAGGGACAACCCCAGGATTCTCACTAACATTCACTTTCTTAACACATAATATAACATGCAGGGCTGTTACTGACTGAAGCTTGGCTGTTAATGTTTGCCTACACAGTCACTGCACTTCCCAGCACCTAATTCATCTGAAAGCAGTTCTTTAGGATTCTGAGGGAGATGTTAGATGAAACTAAATTACATTTTTCCATTCTGTCTCACATCTAAATCTCTACAAACACAAACTGATCCTGTGTGTGCAGTCTGAACGTGAGCTTTCCTTCTGAGTAGTTTCAAATGTGAGTTTTCCACATCCTTATTAAGATGCACTATCATTTCTACCTTCACTGTTAATAGCATACTCAAAGGGACTGAAAGTTTAACAAAAAAATTAAAGCCCTGGATCTGAATAAGTAATGCAAGTCACAGGTGGGCTTCTAATGCATCACTTTCCTGAATGCCTGCACCCATGCATAAAGCAAAAACCATGCTGGCAGCAGAAATTTCTGTGCTAGATTCTCCATCCCTATGTGTTATCAGCAGATATAAATTCCATTTCTTCAAAAAACAGTGACTTCATTTCTCAGGAGCCTGTAGGCTGTTCCCTGCAGAGTGCCACCTCACATTAGGACTTAACTATTTTGAAGGTTTGTAGAAATAAAAAGATCTTGACAGCAAGATAAGTGTGAGCTCAGGGTACCAGGGTTTCTAATCTAAGTCAGTTTTTCCTGACAGTTATGGGTTTGGTAAAAACCAGACTGAATTCCAGTGTATCATTTCCATAATATCTGATAGAATCTTTGAATGCAAAGTCAACTAAAATGGTCTATGTGCTAAACTAAAAGTTTGCTGGGAAATATAAATATAAAATATGAATATAAATTAATAAGGTCATCAAATGCTTGTGCAAAAGCATAGTGATAAAGAGAAAGGATTAAAGTATTGTGTTTTGAGGATGTGTTTATCATTTAGCCAAGCATTTAGGATAGGGATGATTTAATTTCAGCATGCTGTCTTCCCTAAACAGAACTTCTTATTCTCTTGAACTGAAATCTAAGTCATGTGAATCACATGAATATAGATATTAAACATTAAGGTCATTAACTGCAAGTCTAGCTTCTGCCAAAGTTTGTGTATCAGTTGATTTTATCTTGTTTTTTTACTATTGCACCATTTTTTTCCTATTAGAAAAAGTAAAACTAAAAAATCAGGTGATGAATATAAATATTCATTACTGATATGGAACATCAGGCAACCTTGGAGTTTTCAATGTGAGGTTATATTGGCCTGAGAGTATCACTGCTCAATAATTATTTGTTTCCAAAAATTGCAAGCAATAGAGCTGGACAGAAAATAATACCAGATGCACCTGTAGTTTATCTCAGATTATTATTTTTGGTAGTTGTTTCAAGTTTTGGAATTTAAAAAAAAAATAAATAGGAGAGACTTGCTATGTTAATTCATTTTCCTGGAAAACAGGATACATACAGGATATAGATTACTAAAGAATCTATATTATTAAAGAATCTATTCTAGATTATTAAAGAAAAATAGCAATACATGAAAACATATAATGTCTTATTTCAGTAAACTAGGTAGAAATACCTGAGAAAGTGCCTACAAATGTTGCTGACTTTTCAGCATGGTGACTTGCTATGTGAGAAACATTCAAAGTAACAAAAATTCTTAAAGAGATCAGAAAAGAACAAAGGGATTCTGCAGAAACAATGGCCCAAATATATCTTAAGGATAACCCCACTGAGATCAGTGGAATTGCACTAGGGATATATTTGGCCCAGTGACTCCAGAAATGATGTTAATGAGGACCCTTAACACTAGTGCTAGAGAAATCTCTATTTAAATCATGCTGTGGCAGTTCATGTGAAAAAGTAAATGGGACCTTCGCACGAACTGCACAGCATGTGAGTGTGAATCAACAGGCTATAATAAATTGGTTTGGTTTCTTTCTCCCAGACTTAAGCAAAAGTATTATATTGTAGCATTTGGAGATGTTATAATGAAGGGAAAGTCATTATTCCCTTAGGTTTCAATTGATTGTCTTCAAAAAAAAAAACACAACCAAACCAGCCTGATGTTGAAAAAATATTTCTCTAGTTCTTGCATGAAAGAGAATCTGTAGATTAAGTTTAATGAGTGATAAATCCCTATTAAAAATCCCTTGTTTGTCCAAAACTTGATAGGGTTGATGTCAATAAGCTCTGGATGAAGAAATCTTTTGTAAAATCAAGGCTAGGCTTTGGATTTTTTTCCTAAGGAAAGCAAACCTGAATGGGTTTTGAAGAAAAATTTTACTTCTTGAGAGTGAAAAGGAGTAATTTTGAAAGCATCAAGGAATGCATCCTCTGACATCTTATGACATGCAACATCCTGAAACGCCTTAAAAACATAGAACATGAGCTACCAGGGAAAGGAATAACCTTTTCAAATTAAACTGCTGACTGTAAAAGAATCTCAAATAAACCTTAAATGCTGAAAACTCAAGTGGGCAGTACAGAATCATAGAATAGTTTGGGTTGGAAGGGACCTTAAAGATCATTTAGTTCCAACCCTCCTGCCATAGGTAGGGACACCTCCCACTACACCAGGTTGCTCAGTGCCTCATCCAGCCTGGTCTTAAACACCTCCAGAGAGGGGACATCCACAACCTCTCTGGGCAACCTGTTCCACTGTTTCACCACACTCACCCCTGAGATGAAGGCCAGGACCTCATCACTCTCACCCAGAAACATTACCCTCACCCCAAGCTGTTTTCTGTTGGTGGAATCTTAAGCTTAAGTTTCCACCACAGGGCAAAATCTTATTTCCTAATCTATTATCTGCCTGCAGTGAAGTGTTCAAACTTCTTAAAAGAAACCCCAAAACAAGTCTGTAGGCATGTGAAAGAGATTGTAAGATGTGTGTACTCAGATGAACTCCCTGCACTGGACTCAGTGACCCCAGGTGTCACTTTCATGCCTCTAGACCTAAGAAGTGTGATTTTGTTCAAGAGATCATTGAAAACAAAATGCAGCACTTCACAAGTTTCATCTAGCACATTCAAAATAATCATGCCCTGACATTTCAGCTGTTTAAAAGAGCCAGAATTTACTACCTCATGGGAAAAAGTCCAGAAGGCTAAGAGGCATGATGAACTAAAGCTATGATATGAGACAGATGAAATCATTTAGATAAAGTAAGACAAGACTCGGTCCTCAAGCAAAGTTCAAATTGAAACAGAATTAAACCTCTCATTGGAGGAAGATAAAAACTTAGCCCATTTATTCTCCTCTTCCTGTTCTCATTTTTACTATGACTATTTTACTAAGTGCTGGCTGAGATTTTGGGGAGAGAAGATCCTGCTGTTGGTACAGCTTCCAGAGCCATATTGAGCCCCAGAACTTACCCTCTATTGCCTCACATCTCAGGAACAGTCTTATGTTCCTCCTCCTTCTCCTTGCCGTTTAGTGCATGTACTTTAAACACAAAATTTAGAGGAAGAAATAGCTTTTATTATGTGGTTACACAGCACCTGAGGTTGTTCTTTCAGCTCTTCTGTCTGATGTCTTTGCAGAATAAAAGAATGGTGAGGAAAATATTTTTCTCTGCATTTCTCCCGGCATCACCTAGTTGGATAAGTATTTTTGATTGAGATACAGTCTTCATGTGCTATAACTTTGTTTAACATTATTAATATAAGTAATTTGAATTTAAAAAGTGCTAGGAAAAAAGTTGCATGCCATTTTGCTTGCACTGTAAGAACCTTGTGGCATTTTCCTTCCTCCATTCAGAAGTTGGAAGCAAGGAAAGGCATTGACTACATTGTAAGAAATTACTGCATTTTAATCCATGCTTCATGGTAAGAAATTATTGTACTGCTATGTGTCATTTCCTCCTATATTCTTTCCTCCTCTAGATTCTTGCATGAATCCTCTGGGTTATAAATGTCCCACAAAATATAATGGAAAATATTTTTATAGGAGAAAATGTTATACAACCCAGAGTGATACAACTCCTCAGCATTTGTTCTAGGACCATTAAGAAATGTTAATTTCTCTAGCTGGATTTCATAAATAGCTTGAACATTCTCAGCTTAGCATAAAAATTACTCATGTTTAATGTAATGTCTTTTGCATCCTCTAATTACTGTTTCTAAATGGGCTGTTTTGGTGTTGTCTTCTGTTGTCATGTATAGCAGAGAAAGGAGCTGGCAAACCACCATAGCTATTCCTACAGCTCTTCATTTGCAAACCAGCCTTTAATCAAAACCAACAACCTTTACCATAGTTCAAGCTATTAGGAAAAGTGAGATCATAAAAACTTACCATAAATATATTTCTCCAGAGGAAACAATGTCAGTTCAAGCTTCTCATCCTTTTCACTTAAGGGGCCTAAGGGATCACTTCATCTTCCCTTTCCTCTCCCAGTGTCCCATTTTGTCTTCCACCTCTCAAGCTCTTCACATACGTGCCCTTCTCATCTCATTTGACAGATGTTTATCTGGTCAACAGACAAAAGAGGTGGCACGATAACATCATGAAGCATTCCTGTTAGTAGATTCATTATTGTTGAGCAAAGTTATTCATAGAGCTCCTTCCTTATGACAACAGGCTGAAGGAGTTGGGGTTGCTCAGCTTGGAAAAGAGAAAGCTCAGGAGGAGACCTCAAAGTGGTTTCTCAATACCTAGATACCTTTCAATGCCTTCTCAATACCTTTCCTGCAGAAAGGCAGGGGTAGGACTCTTAATAGGGTCCAGGATGGCAGGACTAGGAATAATGGGTGCACATTGGAAGAGGGGAGATCAGGCTGGATCTAAGAAAGAAGTTCTTTACTGTGAGGGTGGTGAGACACTGGAACAGGTTGCCCAGAGAGGTTGTGGATGCCCCCTCAATCTCTGGAGATGTTTAAAGCCAGGCTGGATGAGGCACTGAGCAATCTGGTGTAGTGGGAGGTGTCCGTGCCCATGGCAGGGGGGTTGAAACTAGATGATCTCTAAGGTCCCTTCCAACCCAAACCATTCTATGATTCTATAATACAGGAGGGAAGTAAATCTCACAAAACACATAATAACTCACAGAAATCACACTTTCCCCAGGCTCCTCAGAGTAGAAGGAAGTAAAGAACAAGGGGAGAAAACTCCCCAGCACTTGTCTACAATATTATAATTGCATCTGTTGAACCCCACTTCTGTTCTCTTTTCCTGAATAAAAAAACATCCCAACATGGAGGCAGAGTAAAGCCAGGTGCAGACACTAAAGGCAAGATCTGGGAAGAAATTAAGTGATAAGGAGATCAGTCTGGAAAACTGCTTGAATATCACTATGAAAAATTCAGTGCTTGAGGCATTGCTGAAAGTGGGCAGATAAGGTACAGAAGATCCATTCTACTTAGAATTTTGCATGAGGGAAGAGATGATCTAATAGCACTCACTGCAGACTCACATGATATAAATATACCAGTGGGTTGCATTTCCCATAGACACACCAAAAAAGAAAATACCATTGAAGACCAACTGGAAAAAAGTAGTTCAAAACCTAATATTAAAAACGAGGTTGGGGAAGGGGAGGTAGAAAGTGTGAAAGAAAAGGAAATATTTGGTTTGAGGATCTTCCATAATTAGCATGATCAACGTGACACAGGGCTGTCTCTGCTTTCCTGGCAAGTATTTATAGACTTTGACAGGTTTTTTTGTAGTTGTGCTGAACACTTTTTGAATGTTGCCACAATCCAAGGAGCTATTACAATAACAAAATGCTGTGAACCATTTTGTAATTATCTTCTAGCCTGCTAATTGTAACTGTGCTAATCATTGAAACAATTTGATTCACTTCCAACTGTACTAAAAACTGTTCCCATCACCCAGGCAAGGTACAGTGCTGAGTTATGTAAGGCACTGTATGGTTAAATACTAATTTGAAAACCCTATAAAAAACTAACTGTAAAGTGAGTAGTTCAGTCACAATCATTCCTGTAAAGGCAGGAAATACATTAAAGCAACAGAATATAGGGTTTGCCACAACCTCACTGGTACTTTTTTCAGTGTTTGATCAGCCTGGTATTAAAAAAGTTTTTTTCTTTCATTTTTCTTAGTGGAATCTCCTGTGTTTCAATTTGTGCTCATTTCCTCTTTTCAATGATCACAGTGAGTCCACTGAAGGACTCTTTTTCTTTCAATGCTCCACTTGGGTATTTGTACACATGGATGATATTCCCACCCCAAACTTCTCTTCCTTATCCTCAAAAGTTCCATCACTCAGTCTCTCATCATGTCAGTTGAGACATCATCTTTGTCTTTTCCTTCATCATCTTTGTCTCTCTTCCCGGTCCTTTCTATAAAGATTTCTTTCCCAAATAAACATTGTTCATGCATCTTATCTGTATTAATAAAGACATTGCATACATTTTATAAAATAACATACTCCCTATAGAGGGAATGCTCCAAGCAATGCTAGAATTAGATAGATGTGATAGAATTAGAGATAGATAACTCGCACAACATTAATTCAGACCATGTGGTATATCTATTATGGTTTTTAGCCTCTTTTGGGAGAGAGGAGGCCACAAATGCTCACAGCATCCCTATGAGGCAAGGGAGCATCCCTACTCCTGCAACAGTCAGCCTCTGGCCTGAATTTTTAGAGAACTTTGCATTTAATTGCACTTTAAATGCCCCCACTGACTTTGGTTGCAGCTGCCAGTGCTCAGCACATTTGAAAATCCAGGCTTCTAGGGTTGCAGACTGGCTTGTCCAACACAATTAGCTTAATCATAAAGCACAATGTTTTTATCTAGAGAGATAACAGTTTGGAACAAGGGAAAATCCTATTCAGTGGAATCTTTATGGTTCCAGCATCCCCCTGAATAATTGTCCTTTCCACACTCCTTCATTTCTCAACCATTGTGTGAGATATACAGCTTGTGGCAAGGAAATATGAAATGCATGTATTTCACTTAGTGAGTATCTCACTTGAACTGGGAGGTCTTCCCTTTCAAAATAAACATGATTCAGGGCTCAGCTGTGGAAGTGTATTTGTTGTTCTGACAGCCAGGTCTCACTCTCCTTGCCCAGTCAGCTCTTTTCTTCACAGGGTTAGCCTGATCCTACACTTACTCCTGGAAACTTGTCACAGGGAAAGTGTGAAAAGGCAGATCACTTTCCACTACCCACAGGAAACAAAATGACCCCTGTGTTGTTGGTTGGATGATACATGAGCTGTATCCCACGCAGAAGCCAAAGCTAGTACAGACTTGTTCTCATTAAATAAAGCTAAATATTGGAAGCACATTTTAAACTGCAGTGTAGGAGCTGCATAAGCTCCAGCTGAACTTTTAGAACAAATTCTGCTGGCTTTTAGCTGTTCAGCCTTAAGGCTGAGATGTTGGATGATGACACTATGGGCATCTAATTCACAAAAAGAGAAGGAGGGGGTGAAGCCAAAGCAGTAACTACTTTTGCTTCTTCCTAATCTTGAGGCATCTCAGGGTTTTAATGGCCTAATGTAACAGCTCTAGAGAGCAGTTTACATTATGGGCAGCCTTATCCCAGCTGCTCGTTTTCATGAAGCCTGGTGCCTTCCTGCCTGTTCAAAAAGTCCTCAGCCCAGTCCTCAGTCCCCAGTCCTCCTCCAAAGCCTTGCTTTGCAAACCCCTATCTCCTCTGTGATGTGCAAACTGCAGATTTATGGATGCATTTAGCCTGTTTGTCTACCTCTGTCTCCTAAAGAGCAGTTCAGGGGACAGAAATCTACCCCATGAAGCTCAGGACCTGTTGTTTGAGAACATCATTCCTCCTCACCATTGCAGCTGAAATCTAGACCAAAGTAATGTGTCCAAAAAACGTTTCCAGAGATGTGATGAGAGGAAGGGGAAGGTGTTTTTCATATTGCTCCATGGATACCTTGCCTCAGACAGAATTCCTCTGCTTTCCCAGCCACATAGCAAAGGCTGTTCTCATCCTCATCTGTGCATCCCGCTTCACTCAAGCTATGCATAGAGATGGTACATTAATAGGTCACCCTACTGTGTACATTTAATTTTTGAGGCTGCTGACCCGAACATGATATGAGCACTGACAGACATTATAATTATATAAACTTTGGGGGGGGGAGGGTGTGGAAATGGGGGACAGTGGGGAATTAAATAATCATAACAAAACCAATTGTGAAGAATAATAAGATTTTCCTTTTAGTCGAATAATAGTGCCATTAATTACTAAAGAAGACAAAATAACAATGAATCATCGAGGCTGAAAGTGAAAGAGCCCAGAGACAGCAACTCCTTCTTATATAGGAGTGCCCTCTGCAGTCTAGTTCTTTGGCAGTGATGCTGTGCCAGCTCAAAGCAGTGCTTGTGCCAGAGGAAACCAGGACTTGGTCAAAATCAGCACATCAGCACAACAAGTTGGGATGTGGGGCTGAAATGTGGGATTCACAGTATTAATAAACCATCCCCTAGGCTAAATTCTAGCCCTTTTCCTCTAGCAAGCTGAAAGATCAATGTGCACTTCAGTGGTGTTTTTCTAGATGTACCTGTTGCAGCTGAGAAGTAACTTTTATCATTGCTGCTTAGAGATGGGATATTTAAATATGTTTTTTAAAGCTGTAAAGTGACCTTCAGGAATGTTCTCTAAAGGGGACATTGTCTGCATCCTCTCATGATTTCAAGCTCTAAAACTGGTCACATGCTGCTGCAATAGTTTAATGTCATTCCTAGCTGGCAGGTAGCAACTTGCTTTTCATCTGTGCCTTCTGCAAGTTAGCCAAGTGTTAAAATGAGACCTCATTAATAAAGACACATGTTTATCATCAACAAACTTCACAGGAGCATCAATTCTACTTTTCTGATGCTTCAATAAAATTACTATTTTAATTTTTTTAAAGAAATGGAAAAAAAAATTAATTTGGGAGAGTAAAAACTCTAAGCCTCTGGAAGTTTACCCCACCTCCAATTACTTTTCATGCTTGAATGTGTGGCAGGGAATACTTCATTATACCAGGTCACCAACTTTGACATCTCTAACCTCTCAATAATAGTCCTTTTTGTAATGTACTAAAATTGAAAATCAGTTTAGTTTATGTTCTCACTAGGTTCATGGCTCCACTGCCTAATATACTGCTGACTTGTATGCCAGCATTACTCCCCAGTGAGGAATATTAAATAGCCACAGCATATATTAGAAGGGGTGAAAAGGTCCAACTCCAGCCTGCTGTATAGTTCACATTCGTTAGTGCTTTAAAAACTCAATAAGTTGCATAATGTTTCCACTTACCCGTGAAATTGTGGTATGATTCATATCATAGGCATCTTTAAATGATTTGCAGTCCACTGTTTAAGTATGTATTCCACATAAATAAATACTTCCTGGGTTTGTATACAAGACTTGTGCTAGTCAGTATCATAAAAGAGGCACAATAGTGCCTGACCTTTATTACTATGGCAAGAGGTTCATACATCTAATGAAAAAAATAGAAAAAACCCAAATGCCCATCAGGAATGGTGTAATACAAAGCACCTCTGTTTGGAAAAGGCATTTTTGGAGCTTATCAAAATGTGAATGCTATTTCCCTCCATCAAAAACTTGGGTTCTTTCCACTCCCAGTATTTTCTGGGCTTTCTGAAAAGTTCATGGGCTGTGCTGTTAAAATCAATGCTTGAACATGGGGTGCAGTATTTGACTGCTGCTAGAGGGGTTGCTCCTTGATGCTGTTAGTTCCCTAGCTCTGTTAGTGAAAAAAATGGACTATAAGTCTGTCTAGAGGACTTAATTTACCAGTAAGCATACATGCTTTCATTAGAATATTTGTCTTAGGGGCCTATTTTGTTGTGGTTGGTTGGGTTTTTTAATATTTTTTTCAAAAATTTTTCTATTTTTTTTTAATGGGGCAAATTTGAAGAAGAAAATTATATTTACAGCTCTGCAAAAGCTGAAAGATGACACTTCAGAAAAAAAATACCCCTTCTTTTATCCTCCACCATGAAGCATCTCCAATGTGTGGTTAATTCTTTGCAATGAAAACTCTGGATGCTAAGTAGAAGAGAATAAAAGAAAAGCTGCAGCAGATGCAACAATAGATGGGGTTCAGTCAACAGACTTCCAAAACAATCTGGTCTGTAGCTTTGGGCCATTCCTGAGGAGTCCTTTGCAAATCACTTTTTCTTCCTGTCAGATTTTGGGGAGTGCTAAATGAAGTTTTGACAAACTACCATCAGTCAGAGTATTCAGTAGCTGCCACGTTCTCTTCTCAGGGCTTTAACTGACTTTCTGGAGCAAAGCATGTCCTTAACATTCCTTGCTGCATGTTTGTGCATTCATAGCAACTGCTGGAAAACCCATAGGTGCACCTAGACTGCAACTTCAAGATATGAAATATGGTGTGAAGCACAGTGAAGCATCAACACCATCTCTTTTATAAAGGGGTACAAGCCACAGAATTGTCTAATATCATTGCAAAACATGATTCAGATTCACTGTCTTGGTGTACATGCATCTGTAATCACAGAGTCACAGAATATCAGGGATTGGAAGGGACCTCCAGAAATCATCTAGCCTAATGCTCCTGCTGGAGCAGGAACATCTAGACCAGAAGGCATCTAGACAAGAAGGTGTCCAGGTGGGTTTTGAATGTCTCCAGAGAAGGAGACTCCACAACCTCTTTGGGCAGCTTGTGCACCTGTTCTGTCACCCTCACCCTGAAAAAGTTTTTTCTTCTATTTCTGTGGAATCCCCTGCGTTCCAGCTTGCACCCATTGCCCCTTGTCTTTGGAGGTCACTGAGAAGAGCCTGGCTCCATCCTCCTGACTCTCATTCTTTACATATTTATAGATATTAATGAAGTCACCCCTCAGCCCACTGCTACACAATGGAGTTGTGTGAATTCTCAGAGAAGACCCAAATGATGGAGCATTATTGCTGTAATGGCAAAAGTCACGTGCTCCATGTAGCACTACTCTGTGAAGCACCCAACAAAGATCTTCTGAGGGCTGTCTACAGGCAGACTAAGGATCTACACAGGGCATTTCTGTCTTTTTCAGAGCACAGATAGGGCATTTCAAGGCATACTTGCGCCTGATGGAGCTCCTGGCTCCTAAGCACTAGTCAAGGTCTGCTGTACTTGCTGCACGAGTGTGAAGGAAGGTCTATGCTAAATGGGAGCTTCTGGCTGCCAGGGATGCCAAACCATCTGCAGAGTGGAAAGAGAGCTGCAGAAGGGCATGAAGGAAAGGACCCTGCCTTTCCCTCTAAGACTCTCCCCCTCTACAGCCCCAATTTTTTAACCTGACTGCTCAACAGAAGTAGTTTCATCATGCTTTTGGTATCAATATAATGTACAATTCATGTGGTGTTTTTCATCCCCATAGCGGGTGTGATTAGTGCTTTTAAAATCACTGCAATTCTCAGCATAAGTGAAAACACTAACTATCAGATCACAGCCTTTTAATTAGCGGCATGTTGTTAAAAGCTTGGTAAAGAAATTACTCAGTGCAATTGTATGAGCTGATTTATATGAGTCAGATGAGACAGTGATTGCAGCAGAGTGTTGGCCTCAATGCCTATAAATCTGTAGGAGTCCCAACTACATGAGAGAATAAGATCTTTTTAAGTTTAAATTTCTCTGGTAACTTTTGAAAAATACCTACACTTAAAGAAAAGGTACTTTTTGCACAAAAAGCCCCTTTGCAGACTGTGGGTTTTTAATTTGCACGATAAAGTTTCCTCTTGTTGTCCTTTAACTGCTCTGTCTCTTTGTTTCCAAAAGGTGGAAATTAAAGCACCAGCCCACGTACATCACTATTTTCTTTGATCATAATGATGGTGGACATTTTCAGCTTATCTCAGAAGCAGTTATATAATTGTTAGAGCTTATTACATGAAAAACAACACTCTGTCAGTGGAGAAACACTCCTCATTTTTCATAGATATGGATACACTCTGGTGAGGCCCTACCTGGAGTACTGTATCCATTTTGGGGGCCCCCAACATAAGAAGAACATTGAGCTGTTGGAGCTGGTCCAGAGGAGAGCCACAAAGATGATGAGAAGGCTGGAGCACCTCCCTTATGAGGACAGGCTGAAGGACTTGGGGTTCTTCAGCCTGGAGAAGGCTCAAGGGGTAACCTCAAAATAACTTATCAATACCCAAAGGGGTGCTACAGAAAGGCTGGGGAAGGACTTGTTAATAGGGTCCAGAATGGCAGGACTAGGAGTAATGGATGCAAATTGGAAGAGGGGAGATTTAGGCTGGATCTAAGAAAGAAGTTCTGTCCTGTGAAAGTGGTGAGAACAGGATGCCCAGAGGTTGAGGATGCCTACTCCTTGGAGGTGTTTAAGGCCAGGCTGGATGAGGCATTGAGCAACCTGATCTAGTTGGACCAGCAACCTGGACACCTGGATGTGACCCTGCCCATGGCAAGGGGGTTGGAACTATATGATCTTTAAGGTCCCTTCCAATCCAAACCATTCTATGATTCTATGATTGATTGATACTGCTTTATGTTCTTGAATTTTGATTCCAAGGTAAATCTACTGTTTCTTTTCACTCTTTTATTTCCGCTCCACCATTTAAAACAAAACCATTTAAATAAAAAAATCTTTAAGGTCCCTTCCAACCCAAACCATTCTAGGATTCTATGATTCTATGATTCTGACCCAATTCTGACTTCCCTACCCATCTGTCAGAACAATTTGGTTGAAAAAAATTATTTTCTTGGTCAGCAAGGTGAGTATATTTTCTTCTTCCCCTTTCTTCCCCTCCAAAATTATATACAACACACATGAAGTGCCACATCCAAGAAAGAAGAAACAAAGGACTGACTTCACATGGGCAGAGCAGCTGCCTATAAGCAACACTTATACTGGTTCAGGATATATGACATGGCAGGCAGAAATGTTCAGATAAAACTATAAACAAACAATCAAAAATCATTATTGCAATTTGAGAACCAGCTAGAGAGTACTAGGACATAAATCACTTCATGTGAGGAGAAACACAAAGGAAATATTGCTGAAATGTTGGCTGGCTGCCATCTTAAAAAGGTCAGATGATTTTTATTTTTTCTTTCAGGTCAACCATATGTAAAAACACAACCCTTCTGGCTGACAACTTTTTTTTTTCCCCCCCCTCTTCTTTCCCCCTAAAGATTGTAGTGTTTTCAGTCAACTCTGTGTTTTTTCTGCACATTAGAATGTGTATTTATGGGTTAGATAACAGCTCAAATCCTCATTACTCTTCATAATTTCACCATTAAGGCTGCCCTACGTGACCTTCCCAGCCACAACACTACATTGCTCTGCAGTTCTGCCAGTGAAGGAGTCCCTGAGCAATGATGGAAGGGGAGGAGAAAGGTCTTCAATGAGGGGCAGAACCAATTCCCAGCAGCCTAGGATTTTGGGGACTGGAAGGAGAGTTAAAACAAGAGGCTGCCAATTAATCTGGGACTAAGAACCTTGTCTGGGCTTCAGGTTTGTCACACATATTGCACTTTGCACTCACGTGCTCAGATCCAGGAGGTCTTGTCTGCTGTGATGACTGCAGAAGCTGGATTGTTCAACAAAAGCTGTTACTTTGCAGAGTTTTATGAAGCTCACAGCCATGTTTGCTTCAGTTGGCCTCGGGCAGAACATGGGGCTTTGTAAAGGAGCAGCCCAGGCTGTTCTCCAGTGATGGTCACTCATGGTAACCCCTAGGAAGCTGCAGAGAAAGAGAACAAGAGGGGTTTGCAGGAGGAGAAGAGGGCAATGTCTGTGTCACACACAGAATGGGGTTGTAGGACCTAAACTGCCCATTCTGTAGAGCAATTAGAAATGCTCAGCTCCTCCCTGGTTAAAAGGGAGAGAGGGCAAAGCTTTTCCCTCCCTTCCATCCATCCATCCATCCATCCATCCATCCATCCATCCAATCCATCCTTTCTCTGCACAAGAAGAAGTCTATCTCCACCAAGGCAGAGAGGCAAGGACATGGATCCCAGCTTAGTTTGGAGAAGATGACGTGCCCCAGCATCCTTTTTAGTGCAGGATGGCAAAGAACCCCCCCCCTGGCTTTCAGCTGGGCCCAATATACACAGCCCAGCTCTGCAACTAGTTTCCAGAAGGTGGGATTTTTGCCCTCATCTGTTCCTGTAAAACACTCAGTACCCTGCAGCACAATGACGCAAAGTCCAAGAAAGGGCAGCATTTGTTAAAATTAATGCTAAACTACAAAATAAAAAAGTCCCCTTTCTGAGGATGTGGGTATTCTTGACATTTCTTTTAAGCAAACTGCATGTAAGCTGAACAATGTTCAGAGTCCTGCTGAGGCCTCAGTGACTTAATTATGCTTTATTCTCTGTCTAACCCACCCACATACATGTTTTACCAATTTAAACTTTTTATAGATCCTCCTAAAATCTTTTTTGCTCTTAGCATCACACTTGCTTTGTTTTTTCTTGCTTCAGCCCCCTCTTAAGTACATAGTGCCTTCTCATGTCTCTGTAATACTGTGCAAGACAGTTTCCACACCTCAGTGGGAAGCAGAGCTAAAAGAAGGAGTAAGCAAGGAGAAAGAAATGGACTTCTACCCTGTGCCACAGATGTCTGGCTCTTGAGTATAAAATAGATAACTCTGATTTAGGAGCATGCCAATAAATTACTGGAAGTAGACCTAAGGCCAGGCTGGATGAGGCATTGAGCAACCTGATCCAGTGGGAGGTGTCCATGCCCATAGCAGGGGGGTTGGAACTAGATGATTTTTTAAGGTCCCTTCCTACCCAAACCATTCTATGATTCTATGAAAGACACTAATGGAGAATCATACACTCATGAAACCTAAAGCACCTACAAATTAATTAACTTGTCACAAAGCAAAAACTTCCACAAAGGGACAACCATAGTATTAAGTACAGGTATACACTTCTGCAACACAAAAGAGGGGATCTTCCTTACAGATCAAGGTCATATTCTTCGTGTTTGACAAATTTTTTAAACTTATCTATCAATATAACTACACAAACATACTTAAAATGAAGCATCTAAAAAGTCATACCAACCTACATTTCAAATCAGGAACAACCAGGAACATTTTAAGCCAAATTACTTCCAGTTAGAGGACAACAGCTGATTCCAGTGGGCTCTGTACCACTGAAAGCCTCAGTAGTGTTTTGCAAGACAAAGTTTAGTTTCATGCTAAACTAATAAATTCAGCTTTGAGAGCTTTCCCCCAGTTAAAATTGGGGGTTTTTGTAACTGAGTAGTATAACAAATTCTTCATCAACTCACAAGAATACTCTCTAGCAAAGCACTGAATTTCAAGACCAGAAGAAATCTTGAAGACCTAGAAATAAAAAGAAAAACAAGACTTTCTCAGTTGATAATTGATAATTGTCATGTTCTTCTACAAGATTATTGCACTGAGTTGAGCCGATTAGAAAGGAAAGGGGTTCCCTAGAAAAATGGAAATGCTGTCCTACAGAAAGATACTTTTCACATCTAAAATACAAGAGCTGAATTTCCATTTTCAAATGAAAATCCTAAACTAACAAGATTTACATAAGAAAGAGGAATGTGCAAAATGCATGAAGTTTTTTTCTGTTAAGGAAAATTGTTTCTGGCAGTTGCAGCACTTGAGATAAGGGGTGATGGAGACATGAGCAAATATCTTGGCATCACTTGGTGTGAGCTTGGAGCTCTGCCTTGTGACATTTTCTAAGATGAATCAAAGCTCATCTGGCATCTTGCTTAATCTTTAGCTAATGCATACATTGGGGCTTGGGCTTCCCCCACATCTTGTGATGTTATGAGCCCACTAGTGACTGTTTCACTTCACTAGGGCATACAAAATGGGAAATATTTAAGAAGTTATATCTGCAGGCAGAATAATGATCATACCTTCAGTGAAAGTCACAGCTTGATGGTTGTTTATGTTGGTCTCAGTCATACAAAAGGAGCTCAGAAGATGTTTACAGCTTGGACACAGCAAACAAAGCACAGTCCATCCTCTCTCCATCTGAGAGCATGTGTCTGAATTTTCTGTTCTGAATTTTCAAGCTGAAGAACATGACAGTATATTCTGTTGGAGGTGAGTGTTGAATGAAAGATGTGAATGTCCATCTCTGATGCTGTATGGATTTCTGAACTCCCCCTGGGACTGCACTGGGATTCAAGAAAGTCAAGACCCAGAGTTAGCTGTAAGGGATGGAAAAATTTGTTCATATAGAGGGCAGGTTGTTCTAGAAAATGGCATTGATTCATTCTCTACAAAACAGGAAAGACTTGCTTCAGGCAACTGAAGGAAGCAGCAATAGAGCTTTTTATTCTTCTCCCTGTGGAGATACAAGGCAGTGACTCAATGCTGATTTTCCCCTCGGTCCCACTGTCAGAGAGGCTGCCAAGTATATATTGGGTTCCCAAGGGCAAAAGGCCTTCAAGCAGATATTTGTGATACTTATCCCTGTGGCTAGTACTGAAAATTAAAGACACATGATGTGAAAACCCAAAACAAGCAGCACAGCTTTCCAAGGACAACCAGCTGCTTCCCTGAGAACTGCCAGAGCAAACAATTAGGAATTCAGCTAGGCTTTTCACATGGCTTGCTTTCTTGTTGGATGGCTTGATGCTCTCTGCCATGAGGGAAGTCAACTTTGATGTTTCAGAAAGTTGATAAGAATGATTATGCATCAGTGGCTTTGTCCAGCTGAGGAAGGAAGGGTATGTGTCTGTTTTGGAAGTAAAAATAACTGAAGCCTCCTCCATCAGCAAGGTACTTCATGAAATAAACATTTAATAAGAACTAAATATGAAGAACATTTTAACAGAGAAATTATCCCTACAGAAAATCTATTTGGGAGGTTAACCAGCACTACCAAAACTGAGACAAACTGACATAATATGTTTTTCTCAGCTGGTTTTCTAAATGAAAGTGAGAGGGATGAACAGAAATCAAGTTACCAGATTCAGTCTCTTCCTGCTCAGCTTCATGTAGGTCCAGATACCACTTTGCTTCAACAAATATACAGCAATGAAAAGCCCCAGCTCTGGAGTCAGTTAACAGAGAGGCAACTGTGGAGTCAGCTGTGCTCAGGAGAATCAATCCATATTCACCTGGCTAAGACTTGGAATTTAACCTGTCCCATGAAGTAACCCATCTCCTGTGCAAGCTTAGGAAGGAACTCCAAAATGCACATTGCTAAACTTCCAAAGAATATAGTATTTCTGTGTACCATCTCTTCAGCCTCAGATGTTTCTGCCAATAAGTATCACTTCTGATTTGCCCAGGTAATGGATGATTATTGATTCAAGCTTACAAAATTGAAATAACCCTAGAGATCAACAAATATACAGTCCTTCATGTATGTCAACACCTTAGGGAAAGAGGAAAAGAGAAATAGTAAAAAAGTGCTACAGAATCAAGAAAAGTAGCTGCTGGGCACAACTCTAAAAACTTTTAAAAAGAGTTGCCACAGAAGTACCATTAAGGCTCACAAAGTTAGAACAAATGTGTACCAGCTGCATATTAGACACTCAAATTCATATCAAAGCAAAGCCCTGGGATGTGAAACTTGTCTAAACCTCATCTAACTCTTGACCTAGACAGTGGTCAGATCTCAGGAGGGCAGGACTTTCTACACAATTTCTAAACTTGCTCATTCTCTAGGAGCTGAACTCTCTGAGAAAAAGAATCCCTTCTCCAAAGCTAAATGCCACAGAATCACAGAATGTCAGGGATTGGAGGGGACCTCAAGAGATCATCTAATCTAGTCCTCCTGCCAGAGCAGGAACACATCCAGAAGGGTTTTGAATGTCTCCAGAGAAGGAAACTCCACAACCTCTCTGGGCAGCCTGTTCCACTGCTCTGTCACCCTCACTGTGAAAAAGAAGCCAGTCCTTCTCTCTCATGTCCACACACAGAGCCTCTATCCCTTCAGAGGGGTCAACTCACCAACTCACTCAACAGAGCCATACTGCATATTCAACTCTCAGTTTCACAAATTAGCCTACTACTTGGAAATCAAAATCTTCCCCATCTTAGTTCCTAATCTCACTGGAAATATTATCAGGGAAACCTAAACATGCACAAGAGTGAACACCACCAGAGGTTTTGCAAAAAAACCCCAGAACAGTTAAAAAAACTCCACCATCCATCCAAATATCAATGGTCTGAAAAATTATCTGAGAAGCAAGTATAATGGTATTTGCATTTCTCCAAAAGAGGCAAAATATAGATCAAATATGCCAAAGGAAGGAAAGGGAGCAAAAATATAAAGCATAAAGGATGGCAGAAAAGGAAAATGACTGCATAAGCTTTTATCTAGGTCTGTATTATAGTTTTATAGCTAGGTGAAAAAAGACAAGGAGAAAAATATATGAGTGCTCAAAATAAGAACAGAGGTGGGTGATAACTGGAATAGGTTGCCCAGAGAGGTTGTGGATG
>VZTY01009024.1:62119-75349 GCA_013400935.1 Turnix velox
CCCCCTGGCCATGGGCAGGGACACTTCCCACCAGACCAGGTTGCTCAATGCCTCATCCAGCCTGGTCTTAAACAACTCCAGGGATGAGGGGGCATCCACAACCTCTGTGGGCAACCTCTTCCAGTGCCTCACCACCCTCACAGTAAAGAGCTTCTCTCTTCTTCTACTCCCTCTTCCAATCTGCATCCATTATTCCTACTCCTGCCATCCTGTACCCTATTAAAAATCCTCCCCCCAGCCTTTCTGTAAGACAATGCCAATATGTTCCTCACTGTTAGAAATAGTTTGCTTGTCAAGAAATGATCAAGACAAAGGGGAAAAAAAATTGGTCCAGGCTGGTATTTCTAATTTATTAATATGTTATTAAGTTACATCTAGTCTCTTCCAAAGTTTTCCAGCTTCATAGGATGTATATGTTGGGAAGGAAAAAATGAAAGAAGAAATACCAAGAACTCTCTAACCACCAAGGATTAGTTGCACATGTAACTTATTAGCTGAATTTGTTCAAAATGCACAGTACTTAGAGATGCACATTCTTTGAAAAAAATCAGAACTTTTTGGTTATGGATGGGAGACGAGAGGAAAACAGAGAGCAGGAGATACACATATTATTAATGGTGAGCCCAGGGGCTAGTTCTAATCATGATTTAATATTTTAATATCAGGGGAAATAATTCTTTTCAGTCACAACTTCATGAATTTCAAAACAGAGCAAAAATAAAAAAATCTACTTCCAGGACAACTGCTTTGAATAAAAATGCAAATATATAATTGTTTTGTTAAATAACATCTATAACATGTCAAATGGCACAAAACTCTTTCCAAAAAACGTCTCTCTCAAAAGCCAGCCCCACAAAAATTCACTGTTACTGGGCTGATGTTCTCTTTGTCCCCTTTATATACTACGCAGTCCTAGCAATCTTTCTGGGTTGGAACAGCGTAAGGCAAACACTTGTGGGCAAACTGAAACAATGAGCAAGAAGGTGACAGAGGAGGGAACAGGCTGCCCAGAAAGGATGTGGAGTCTCCTTCTCTGGAGACATTAAAACCCCCCCTGGATGCCTTCCTGTGTGACCTGGTCTAGGTGTTCCTGCTCCAGCAAGAGGATTGGACTAGATGATCTCTTGAGGTCCCTTCCAACCCAAGACATTCTGTGATTCTGTGAAAGTGTGTACTTGCTCTGCCAACCATGCTGTGGGATACTGAGGATATCACATCTCCAATGAGATACTCACAGGTCATTAGAGAGTAAATCTGACAATTATTACTAAGAAAAAATTAACATGTCGAAATCCTCCTGACACACCAGCATCATTCCCAGGGAGAAGCTAGAATCATCTTTTGTTAAGTGAGATTTCTTCCATCAATTGGAAATTCTCTGTTAAATGTTAACAAGTCTAGATGGCTTAAATGTGGCAAACCTGGAGACTGTTGCACAAAGGAGGCAGGTTTATTTGCTGCAAAGCTTCTGCACTTTGAGTTCTCAACATAGAATCATAGAATACTTTGGGTTGGAAAGGCCCTTCAAGGTCATCTAGTTCCACCCCTCCTGCCATAGGCAGAAACACCTCCCACTACACCAGGTTGCTCAATGCCTCATCCAGCCTGGCCTTAAACACCTCCAGGGATTGAGGGGGCATCCACAACCTCTCTGGGCAACCTGTTCCAGTGTCTCCACCCTCACAGGAAAGAACTTCTTTCTTAGATTAATCCTAAATCTCCCCTCTTCCAATTTGTATCTATTTCTCCTAGTCCTGCCATCCTGAACCCTAGTCTATATGATTAGTTATGCATTTTGTGAAATATGGCAATCTGGAATGACCTTGTGGCTATTTACTTAGAGAAAGTATTGTGCCACCACTCTGTGACTGTTTCTATGCATCTTTTTTACTTGCTTTTAAAAATAAAGAAAATATCCAATCCCTATAAATACTGACTACTCATAAAAATATCCCATTCCTTAGGGAAATGAGGTTATGACATCGTTGGGCTGTACAAATGTTTGCCTGCCATTTGGTTGCTCTTTCCCCACAGTTCCTAAACTCAATTTTGCAGGAGGGCAGAGGTCTTAATGACTGTCAAGTTCTTACAATCCCTTGGAAAAGGGGGACAGCTCTAGACCAGGGACACATCAGTGCTGCCCTGACTTTGTGGATGGCCATTCCTATACCAGGTGCTGGAGGCATGAAGGACAGGGAGAGCTGTTGGTGGTGGAGGGCTGGAAAAGAGACAAGGAGGCTGAAGAAACAGAAATCTATAGGAAATGAGGCCCCTCTAGTCTGGCTGTCCGTTGGGTCAACTTGTTAACTGATTTATACCATTTTTCCCCCCTCAGTTCTAGAATTCTGCTGAAAACTGTTTTTCTGCCAATGATGCTTTCCAGGAAAAGACTCACTTCAAAACTCCTGACAGCATCATTTATATGCTGAACAAGAGGGCAGAGCAAACAAGCTTTTTCTTATGTTTTCCTTTAACCTTGCTGATGTCTTCTCAGTGAACTCTGAGTGGAATTCTCCATTTCACTGATTTTACAAGCATGTAGATACTGATGTCTTCAATTCCACTTTTCCAGAACAAGATTATGTTTCATTAGAGACCAAAGGAGCCTACAGACCTCCAAGTCTATTTTCTCAAGGATGAATTTTAGTGGGAGAGCAAGTGTAGGTCGTGGGCTTGGTACTTACCTGTGTATAGTACAGACTTATATTTAATTCTGAGATGCAGCTCCCCCTTGATTATAATCCTGTCCTATAAAAATCAATATTAAGCACAGGGTCTGTTCATATAGACCCAGTTCAAATGTGGTTAATCAAATCAATTCTTGTTCTGTAGGTTTCAGTGTCCCTAAGAGTAACAGAAATCCAGTCACACCAACAAAACATGATTAAAAATGCAGGAAGCCCCATCAGGGAATTATTGTAGCTTTTCTACTTTGTTTTGATTAATATTTAATCCCTGGACAGACAGAAACAAGAATGCAGTATTTCTTCTCATGAAAATATTTTGCTCATTAAGAGTGAAATCCCACAGTCTATAATGAAAGCACTGTGATGAAATTAATTAACAACCCACCTTCCCATCCCTCAACTATTTAGGAAATTAAATATATATTTAAGATCCTAGGAAGCAAACATCAGTAAGCTCAGGCACCCCAGGACAGAATCACATGTTCATGATTAAATACAGTGATGGTCTCTTGTAGTTTGTCTGTATGAAAAATGTTAAATAATTTTGTATAGTTGATGTCCAGATCACTGCAATCAAAACTGCATAATGTAGTTCAGACAGTGGAGAACATATTTCCACTGGGATGCAAAAAAGAAATGCTTTCACTCACCCAGTGGGTGCAGGAGTTGAGGGAGGAGGTTTGAATATGCCTGGTACAGTCAAACATCAGTAGTACAGCTTGCACCCAAACTTGCATCCTCCTTGGCCCCAGTAACTTGCCACTGTTCACCTCAGAACTCTGCTGCTTCTGGCATCTAAAAAAGGGAAAAAAAGACTTAATTAAATCCAGTAACTATTAATGCTTCTCACTACACCTTTACATTTATGCTTTGGCTGTGGTGCAAACCACTATTTAGGGAAATAGTGGCTGAAGGTCTGTCACTGACATTCTGCAACATTTCTCTAAACACAAAGTTTCAGAAAGACCATCTCAAAACTAAAGTTTGAGTTGGCTGTGACACAGTGGAGCCATTTCTGCCGCTGCTTGTACTCAAGTAACCAGAGTTACCCTCACTGAAAGCAAACTCTGGCTGATAAGAGATTCTGACACAACTAGAAATATCTTTCCTTTCTCCATATTTCATAGAAGACTGAGATAATGAAATAATCTGTTGTAAAGAAAAAAAACCCATGATATGCTGCTGCAGCTTGGGAAATTATAAACTTTGAGGATCCTGCCATTTCAGAGTTGTTTTAATAATTAGCTTGCTGTCCTCATTGTCATGGTTTTTTTCCTCATCCAGGAAAAATATACTGCGGCAGTGGACTTACTCTTGACGAAAATTCCACATGAGTAACACACAGAAATATTTAAACCAACCTAAATGTATCTGCACATATAGTTAGAATTTCATTTATTCTTTAAATCATAAAAGGAAACAGTAATTCTGTCTTGTGAGCATAGCAATGCCAGAAGTTTAGAAGTGTATAATTTAGAATATTTAAATAATAGAATCATATAGAAACACAGAATGGTTTGGGTTGGAATGGATTCCAAAGATTATCTAGTTCCAACCCCCCTGCCATGGTCCCCCACAAGACCAGGCTGCTCAGTGCTTAAATGTATCTCTACAAGTATTCATTTGAATTATTTTATCTGCCTCAAGAGTATAAAAAAACTCTGTTAACAGCAGTTCTTTGGCCTTTAGGTAGACTTCAGCAGTTCAAAAAAAGGTCGGAATCCAAAACAACAACACAACATCAACAATAACAACAATATTTCTTCCTTCTGCTGAAGCCATTACCCAACTTCCCAGCACCAGTCCTGAACTCTGCTGGGCTTCAAGTACGACAAAGGGCAGACAAGAGCAGCAGACAACAAAAACTGGAACACAAGCTTGAGTGTAACTGGAAAGCTGAGATTTCCCAGTCCCTGGAGAGACTATGAACCCACTCAGCTTTGACCATAGAAAGCTGGGCTGTGGCTACTGTTCAGAGCCAAGGGCATGGTTAGTTGGGGGACAGCCAGGACACCCACCATACCTACAGCTGTGGTGCCTTCCTTAGTGTGGGAGGGGAAATAAGGAGCAATAATCTCCCCAAGAAGACTCAAACAATAACATGAACTCTGTATAAATAAGGTTATGAGGCTGCTAATGTTTTTTAACCATAAAGGGATAATGCCAAACACAAAACCTGAAGGGCTTTCCCTTGTCTCCTGCACATATGAAAGATGGCATTAAAAGAGATTAGTTTTAAACCACTTGCAATTTCCTTCGTGCAATAAAAGATTTTCTTTGCTTGGAATTCTCCTATTTATGGTGTGTATTTGGACTCCACCTAACATAATACTTCCCTCAGTATCCTTGCTTTTAATGATGCTAGCAGTATTTGAGCCATTCATCAAACGTGACAATTGAAACAGCTAGGAGTTAATGGGAGCATGAGTAGTTTGACAAACACAGTCTATTTGACAAGGCTGAGGTCAGGACTAAAAGAACTGCTCTTGGTTAAATAAACAGAAAAGCAACAAAGTAAAAGCAAAATCTTTGCACAGATTCATCAACTTTAAAAGCTTTTTTTTGTTGTTGTTGTAAGAAACATAAAGTGAAGCTGCACACAGGGATGGGAATTAAATGGGGTAGGAAGAATTCAGTTGGCTTCTTGTCCAGTGAAATTAAAAAGCTCAGTTAAAACTGAAGGATTATGTCCATAGAATGGACATGCAGCTACATAATACCTAAAACTACACATGGGAGCTATTTGCTTCTGAACTGACTTCTTATTTTAATGAACCCAGATAACAGACTGATAGAGGTGGCACTGAAAGGAGAGTGTCATAGCAAGAGATGGCTGTTCTCACAGAAGCAGAGCAGGAGAGGACTCCAATAGGCACATTCCAAACCACAGCTGAGCCTCCATCCATTGCTGTTTCCAAAAAAATAATGACCTGCTATTAATTTGTGCAGGGGTCCTTCCAGGAAGTCTTTGGGAAATGTCAGGTGTAGCACTTAGACACAGTATTGTCTGTAGGAAATTCCTGGATATCAAATGACTCCTAGAAATTAATATTTAGAATGCATTAACTTCCTTCATTTATTTAATTCATTGATTTTTTTTTTAAACTGGGGGGATTACTCTGTGCTCATTATTACTATTTCTTTTCCTCTGTCCAAGCCCCTGAAGAGTCTAGGGGAGGTGAAATCATTGAACCAGTTCTTGTGCTCCCTGAAAAAAGTGCCTTTCAGACCATGAAGCACACATATAAAAATAAAGGATAATTTCTCTACCCTTTTAAGTGCACAAAGGCATGGAAAATCAAACCCTGACCATCCCTGCTTCAATCTTGTATCCTGTATACTACAGGCTCTTTCTGGGCATTACAGCATTGACTTCAGTGGGTACAAGACCACTTTCCCTGGGATTTCAGCTTTCCTGCTTTTTAAATTTGGGCAAGCTAACATTCTCTCTCCCAGATTCAACAATATAGTTTTAGGTACACAGAATTTTGGGTACTATGGCTGTAATTTTTAATAATTTAAGTACTTTTGAATAATTTGCCTACAATCACCTTGTGTAGTCATTTTTATCACTGTCCAGAAACCATCAATACCACTAGGGAATTTCCATCAGAAGCAAGTAATCTGGCAAAACTCAGTAAACTTTTGCAATCCTGAAGTTTCAGGAAAGGCCTTGATGGCTTTTGGTCTGGATGTGTTGCCAGCTGAAAAATCCCTTTTATTTTGAGACTTTTCCATCCTTTCTGTTGCTTTCATACTTTTACAGCTATTGACAGTTTAGAGACTATAAGGAAAAATAAAACATGCACTGAGGCATGATTAAGAATAGTTATAAATTTACAGATTAATTTTGTGCATCCTATTTGTTTCTCTAACATCTATTTTTTTTTCTTCTTCCAGAAAGCAATTTGTATAATCAACTAATACACTTAACAATTCCCACTGCTGATGGAAAATCAGGAAAGATTTCTTTTCCTGGAAGTGATTGATTATAGTCTGGACAAATTAAATAATTTTCTCTTCTCATTACATTTGGAGCAAAACATCCATTACAGGAGCACTGTGCAGCCATTTGAAGCTTGGAAATGTCAAACACAGTTTAACTGCTGTCTTAACTCTGTCTCTTTTCCAAACCTCCTTTTCAAGACTGCACTAATATTACCTAATTTTGACTGAGCATTCTGGACTCTGGGCAGCTCTGACTCTTGAATTCTTTTCCACCTGGAATTGGCTTTTCATCTGCATAATCCCAGGACTTTCAAACTAGTTTCCTTTAGTTGTTTTGCAATGTCCAACTTACAGTTTCCTTATAAAATACTTCATAGTACTCATTTGGAATGCTTTTTTTAACTTTCAATTTGGGGAAACAAAAAATAAAAATCAACAAAATAAAGCTCATTCTTAGCTTTAGTTTTCAATAAAGATGTTCTTACCCAAAATACTGGCATCAGTGTCTGAAGATCCTCCTTTCCAAAGTCAAAAATACAAACATCTTTTCTTCTGGACATAATGGTTACATTGTGTTTGAGGCTTTTTCTGTGTTCAAAAATATAAAAGTACCTTAAAAATATTTCAGCTTGACAAACATTTAATCCCATGATTGTATTGAGCCTTCAGTAAATCAGGGTCCAGGAACAGAACACAAGCAGAGTAATGCTAAATTTAAGATGAAACTTGATGATTTGATGCAGAATACATACAAATTAAATTACTAACATATTTTCTACACATGCAGTCACATAATAGCAAGGTCTGGATTCAAAGATTCAGGAGATCCTTTACAGTCTCATATCTCTTGTAAATGTTTTATGTATGGAATTGTTTCCCAGTGCTATACAAAGAAAATCCCATTTCACAAAGGAGGGTTTGTTACCTACTTGAATATTGCTTGGCTTTTTATTTTTTTTTCTTTTTTAAACTTCTGTGATCAGCAGTGTGCTAAACTGCTTAAGGAAATCAAGGCTATTCATGGTTTTACCTTCTTTTCTTAACCAAATTGAGTGGGTGCTGAGAGATTTTCACTGCAACAATAGTAAAAGTCTTCTCTTCAGTCTAGTCCTGGGGAGGTGGAGGTTAGGATGGAAATTCTACTTTCATTTGGCAATATTATTGCAATCAAGCAATAATAACAAAGCCATTATTGTCACAATCTACAGAGAAATGTCCATGCATTGAGGGCTACTAAAATCTTCCCCAGAATGTATCTTCACACCATCTCCACAGCTGGCCTTGTAGTAAGACCCCTAAATAAAAACTGGAACGTATGAGGCACAAGGAGCAGAGGGGACAAAAGAACAGATCAGTTTAGGAGAGTCTTGCTTTGGCTGACCTCAGGCTAGGACTATCAGGGTCTTTAATCAGTTCCCAAAGCAAGGACTAAGAAAAGAAACATGCTACAAAATAAGAAGTGCACCCATCTGGTTCTCAGGAAGTACTATTTTAATTTTTGTTTTATTTTATTTTAGTAGTAGAAACACAGTGCACAATCACCACACTTGTTTTCTATCACTTTAGTACAAAGGAGAGCCACAAAGATGATCAAAGGACTAGAGCAACTCCCTTATGAGAACAGGCTGAAGGAACTGGTGTTCAGCCTGGAGAAGAGAAGGCTCAGAGGGGACCTCATAGTAGCTTAACAATACCTGAAGGGGGCTACAGAAAGGCTGGGGTAGAAAGGCTGGACTTTTTAATAGGATATGTGATTGAAGGAGTAGAAATAATGGATGTAAATTGGAAGAGGGGAGATTCAGGCTAGATACAAGAAAGAAATTCTTTACAGTGAGGGTGGTGAAACACTGGAACAGGTTGCCCAGAGAGGTTGTGGATGCCCCCTCTCTGGAGGTGTTCAAGACCAGGCTGGACATGGCACTGAGCAGACTGATCTAGTGGGTGGTGTCCCTCCCTATGGCAGGGGGGTTGGAACTAGATGATCTTTAAGGTCCCTTCCAACCAAAATTATTCTATGATTAGTTAAGTTAATGCATTGGTGGAATATACTTCTTTAATGTTGCATCAGGTTATACTGATTTATGAATTTTCTTTTCAAGCAACATGTCTGTGTGTATCCTTTTTCACTGAAACACTGAAGCAAATTTGCTGGACCTTTACTGATGTCCTAACTACATACACTGCTACATTAAAAGCTTTCACTGTCCTTGCTACCCCAGGCATAGAGCTGTGTTCAAATCAGTCAGCTCTCCTTGCTAATAATAAATAATAGCAGTAATGACAAGTACCAGCAATGTATTAGATCTTCTAATACCAGTGACTGCTGTGTCCCACATTTATGAAGCCTTTTGGGTTTCAGATTTACTAAATCATACAGAGCAGGTAATGACAGACTCACTGTTAGCTAAATACCTTTAGTCTTGGAGTGTGGAAGCTAAGTGAGGGTATGAAAATACACAATTTATTGGGAAAAAAGAAAAAGGAAATTCCTTGTTCCTTTCTGTCCTTTCCCCCCCACAACTTTTTTTTTTTTCTTTTTTTCCCTTTTGGTTTCTGTGGGTATTATTTCCTGCAGGACAGGCCACAGAGTAGGATTTTACTCAATAGGGAGCAGAATAATATCCATCCCTTGTTATTGCCCCTCACTGTCTCTGGGCAGCACGGATGAACTGAGCCTTTAAAAGGGATGTGAATAGATGGAACAATGTCACATATAAATGAGAGGCACCATGTACATGGGGTTTCTCTGAACTTGCCACTGAAGATTAGATTCTTCCAGGTAGAGGGGACTGGAACTAGGTGATCTTTAAAGTCCTGTCCAACCCAAGCAATTTTATGATACATGAATACAGATATAGGCAGAAAGAAAATTGGGCAGTACCTGGAAGACTGTAAGAAAACTAAAAGAAAGATTTTCTGATTAAACTATCCCAGCCCAGTTTAGCTAGTTTTTATGCCAAGCCATACTACGAATCTCTCATTTTTCATTAAGATGTTGTTGTGAGGGCCATTATTTGACTTTTCCAGGTGATGACAACATCCATCCAGTGAAATTATCTAGTTTCAACTCATGGAATGAAACGCAAAGTGCAGGGACTCTGGTTTGGCTTTCTTTTTTTGATAATCACAGCAGACAGAGAAAGCTCTTTTGAGGATTGCTACACAGTCACAAGGAACTATTTGATTTAACCTCAAAATACTTTCTAGATAAAAATTTTCTTTTCAGCCAGACTGCTGTAATTTCATAACTTAATTGTAGTTCTCTTTGAAAAATAAGTAACACTTATTAAATGAGCTGAATATATTTAAACTCATTTTAAGTATAAATTTTCACTGAAAATAGTGATTTGAGATGGAAATCACTTCTCCTTTCTACATCCATTCTTTTGGGTCAATTAATGTGATCATCAGAGACTACTTGCCCTTTAAGCCAACTCTGAGAAAGACCAGAGCAAAACCAGGCTGCAGTAAAAGATATTCTGCAAGGATGTTGGACACTTGGGTCATGTGTTAAAGCTCCAAAACCCTTCTTAATGTACAGCAGATGTTGTTAAGCTTTAACTCTTTTAAGCTATGTTTTCATTTACTATTTAGGTGGTCACTGGGTAAAAACGTAGCCAAGAAAGCTTTAGCATCATCTTAAGATGGGAATTAATACACTTAAATTCATACAGGAGTAACTGGAAATTTCAAAATATTAATGAATATCAGGCATTCTGGACTGAAATTGATAGCTAAACCAACAATTCATCTCCCTTTGCAAACAGTTTGCATTTTTGAGCCAAAGTTATCACAAATGGTTAACCCTCTGAGATGTTTTGCTGGGAGAAAAGAACTGATACAACTGGGGTCTCCAGAGTCAGTCTCAAAATAGATATTTCAGAGAGCCTGAAAAATAGTAGCTTCAAGTAAAGGCTCATAAATGCTTCTTTTGCCTTCTTTCCAAGCATTTTAAGACAAAGAAATAATGCCAGATTACTAAGTACTGTCTACTTATATTAATTTTTTTAAATTCACCTCTCAGCCTCTATTACATGTACTTAAGAGGAGTAAGGAATAAAATACATGTCTGCTTGAAAGGGCAGATAAAACTGAGTCAAAGATCCTACTGAACACTGCCCTTGCCTTGAGAGTTGGATGTAAATCTGTCTGCTTGTAACAGTGAACACAGCCATAAAGTCTTAAACTTGAGTTCAACAGAACCTTTTACTCATTTGATGTGCCAGGGTACTGCTGATACTCAAACTAATGTTGCTGTTTTGTGCTGTCAAGTCAGTCCCCAGAGGTTATGGCTCCTATTGCCTAAATCAGGCTCATTTGAGAGGATCTAGTTCAAACATAAGATAACCCCAGCAAACACTGAAGGGAGCACTAGAAAACTAACATCCAGAAAAAGAAGCTGATGGAAGTTTATTGCCCCTAATCCTGTTAAATGGGGAAGCTACTGAGCTCATTATTCTGAATATTTACTTTTTGTTATAAAGAAGAGGAACAGATGACATTGGGAATCTCCCACCTGGAGGACAGAGGGAATCTCAGATTTGGAGGAACATCCCAGCAAACACATTTGACTATTAGTATTAATGTGGACATCCTTGAGAGAAAAACAGAGATGCAGAACTTAGCTGCTATACCATAAGCTCTGCCTCCAGCTTTATCCAATTAAAATTATTAAGTTTGTACCTACAAGCCAGCTCTGATTTTGTGTAAATGGCTTTACAAATTGCACATAAGCTAAAAATATTTTCTGCAAACCACTTGCAGCCCCTAAATCTTCTACCAGACATGAAAGTTACATCAATGTTAAGGGCTAAAACTGTGTTGGAAGAGAAAACATCAGGTTTTCTAACAACACTTACCTGCTTTGGCCATGGAAGTTCACAGCAACCCTGGAGCTGAAAGAAATACCAATACAAGAGTGTTTTATGTCAAATCATGAACTGCTACTACAAAGGAGTGTAATTTATCAGATGCAAAGGAAAACACTATCTGACAGTGTCCAAAGTACTACTATTCATTACATATCTAAGGGCTACTGATCAATAGGCAGCACTGTGCTCCTTCGTTCAATAGGTTTTCAAGCTTAACTGATTTTCATGGCTTCTTGAATGCTTTTATGACTAACAAGGCATGATCCACACAGTGCTTTGTCACAGATTTGCACATAATCTAATAAAGTGACAGTAATAAATCACAAGTATCATTAATAAATCACCAACAAACAAAGCAGCACACTCTAATAAATGTGGAAAATGCACAGCTATTCCTCCACCTACCTCAGTGAGCAAACAGCCTAAACACACAGGATTATTTAAGAGCTGCAAGTTCAATTCATAGTAAATATATACATCTGGGCCCTTAGAGATTTTCTATTGTGGTTGGCAAACATTGCTTCTATGTTTCTTCAGGGTAGGTTCATAGAGAAAAAGAAAATGGAAAAAAAAAAGAGAGCCCAGAGAAAACAGGACTCAAATTCAGCAAACAAATGCTTGGAACACAAGAATATAATCCAGTTTGGTGGTGCTTAAATGCTGTTAAGAAATCACATTTTATGCTTATTTACTTTATCATTTTGTACCTCATAAATACCTATAGAAGCTAAAACTGTCAGTGGCACCACTTCAAAGAACAGTGCCCCTAGAAACAAGATCTTTGAGGTTTGGTCTAGCCACAGTGTGGTTAAGGTTATCACAATGTCTCTTTAAAACTAGGATCTAGTTGGCATAAATCCATAAAAAGCACACATGCCTTCAAATGCCAAACTCAGGATTCATTTACTTACCCTTCAAGTATGGATTTAATGAAAGCTGGGCATTTAATTGTGGTGAAAAGCTTCCACAGACTTCATGGAAATATCCAGCTCCAAGGGACATACAGCAGAAGCAAAGCAGTCATCTTAACCCAAACAGAACCTCACATTATGAGGAGAGGATGAAGGAGTTGGGGTTGTTCAGCCTGGAGGATACAAGGCTCAAGGGGGACCTCACAGTAGATTCTCAATACCTGAAGGGGTCTACAGAAAGGCAGGGGTAGGACTTTTTTATAGGATATGTGATGGAAGGACTAGGAATAATGGATGTAAATAGGAAGAGGGGAGATTCAGGCTGGATATAAGAAAGAAATTCTTTCCTGTGAGGGTGGTGAGACATTGGAACAGGTTGCCCAGAGAGGTTGTGGATGTTCCCTCAATCCTTGGAGGTGTTTAAGGCCAGGCTTGATGAGGCACTGAGCAACCTGGTGTAGTGGGAGGTGTTCCTACCCATGGCAGGGAGGCTGGAATTAGATGATCTTCAAGGTCCCTTCCAACACAAACCATTCTATGATTCTATCACTAAAAAAAGATGCTTACACTTGACAGGCACTGAAGTTGGAATCCCAGAAACAGTGATTTGTAGCTGTCATATGTTAGCTGGTTAAGATTAAAGCTAGACCTCTGCAGCATTTATTTCCACTGCAAACAGAAAACCAAACTATTTAGTTCTGGACCATTTTGNGAAAACATTCTATGATCCTACTACTAAAAAAGATGCTTGCACTTGACAGACAATGAAGTTGGAATCCTAGAAACACTAATTTGTAGCTGTCATATGTTAGC
>VZTY01009028.1:0-20604 GCA_013400935.1 Turnix velox
TTAGTTTGATAAGAAAATTCCTCACTTGTTTCTGAACATCCCTCACTTGGACAGTAGTTGTAGCTCCAGTTAGTCCATACATGCAAATGCTGTAGCCAGTAGAAGTCATGCAAGAAACCAGTATGGGTGGTGCATGCAGTTAGTTCTGAGTTGGATCAACAACCTTCCCCATAAAAAGTATGGAGTCTGTTACTTCGTTATGAATTATTACAATGAAGGTCTTGTTGAATATGATGGTTTCAGAAGGACGCATTTGTCTGTTGATGATGAGGGCTGTGGCTCCTGCTGCCTTCGTTCCAGCCTCATCAATCTCCAACAGGGCCTTGTGGACTGCCTGCAGGGAAAAGGACCAAACAATTTAAATACTTTTTTCCAAATTATGAGGTACGGAATTTGTTATCCTGAAGTTGAATTTCTTATCCTGCACTGGAACAGGTTGCCCAAATGCTCTAGGCAGCAAATTTGGGACAGAAAGCAGGGCTTGAATGGATTTGCTCTTTTGTGGAATATTTAGGAGAGGAAAGAAGTGATGAACCCCTGCAGGACAAACTTTCTGGTGTTGTAAATCTTTCACAGCCATGAAGGGGAAATTTTTCCAAGTCAGGACTGTGTGGGGAAGGGCAAAACTCAAACTGGAGCCATTGTAGAGGGCAGCCTCACTGGTGCTGGGCAGTGGAAGATAACAGTGAAGGAAATAGCTGGTTTATTTTTTCAAGCTAGAATCACAGAATCATAGAATAGTTAGATACCTCCCACTAGACCAGGTTGCTCAGTGCCTCATCCAGCCTGGCCTTAAACACCTCCAGAGAAGGGGCGTCCACAGCCTCTCTGGGCAACATACTCCAGTGTCTCACTACCCTCACCATAAAGAATTTCCTTCTTATCTCCAGCCTGAATCTCCTCTCTTTCAATTTACATCCATTATTCCTAGTTCTTCCATCACCTATACTATTAAAAAGTCCTATCCCAGCCTTTCTGCAGCCCCCTTCAAGTATTGATAAGCTCCTATGAGGTCCCCCCTGAACCTTCTCTTCTCCAGGCTGAACAACCCCAACTCCTTCAGCCTGTCTTCATACGGCAGTTGCTCCAGCCCTTTGGTCATCTTCATGACCCTCCTCTGGACCTGCTCCAACAGATCAGTTTTCTTCTTAAGTTGTTTGCACTTCAACTGGCAATACTTTTTCTGTTGTTCCATAGGTTAATGGAAAAACTGTTACTTAACTGTACTTCAATACATGTCTTGCTGAAATTATTTGAATAAAGAGATTGAGAGCAGTGGATCATTGCTCTGGAAGACAGGTTGCCCAGAGAGGTTGTAGACGCCCCCTCTCTGGAGGTCCATGCTGGATGAGGCACTGAGCAACCTGGTCTAGTGGGAGGTGTCCCTGTCTATCGCAGGGTGGTTGGAACTAGACAATCTTTAAGGTCTCTTCCAACCTAAACCATTCTATGATTCTGTATTTGCCACATTAAATTGTAGCTTGAACTGACATGGTGAAATTCTGCTACTGCAAATGAGAATTTTCCTGGAAACTGAGAATACTGAAAAGTTAGGTACTAATTAAATACCATAATATACTTATCACTCATCATTTCCTTGGCACAATCACTTGTAAGCAGTCACATTCTGGTGCCAAGAAATCAGTTAAAATCGTGCCCAGTTTCTCCTTCTAGCTAGTATCCATCCTTTTACTAGAAGCATTAAAGTAATTCAAAGTTGGAAGGGTAGACCCTCTCTGTAGAAAAGCTCAACTACTTTTCAAGGTCCTACATGTCATTGTGAGCTTTACTTACAACTTCAAGAGGACAAAGAGGGAAAGCAAGCATTTTAAAACCCTGGTTATAATTGATCAGAGCAACCAACCACTATTTCTTCACTTACTTGTGAAACTTGGAGATTAGAGCTGCTACTAATTCCAGACAGATCAGCATTACAAGAGAATAACTCGGTGATGCCCATTTCCTCGAGCAGGGTTCTGACATCGTAAGACCCACTAATGGAGATCTTTGGCAAGTGCAGATTTAATCTCCTGGTGAACAAAGGAGAAGAAAACAAGTTAAGGATTGCTGCCTTGTTCCAGCCATCGGGCAATTCAGTGGCACTTGAAAGCATTCTTCTTCTGATGGCTAATCTGTTTGTGTTCCTTGAGCAATTATGGCATCAGAAATGAGATCTTCTCTGAGTTCTCTCTTTGATTTTGGAAATAGAAAACAGTTTCTTCCATGCTGCCCAACCCACCTATTCGAGTAGCAGAGTTTTGTGGCTAGTGGGCTTGAGAGGGGAAGCAGAACAGCTGTGGAAAGGCTAAAAAGAAGGGAAAAGGAGTATAAAATCTAAGATATAGTGAAGGAAATTAAATAAGTTAACTCCATGAAAAAGGAGGTGCATTGGCCAAAAAAAAGCCAAGCAGGGGCTTGAGGCATCTGTTACAATGCTGCACTCCCCCTTCTGTCAAGTCCAAGTGCCTGGGGTAGCTCATTGCATCTTGGCAATCATAGAATGATTTGGGTTGGAAGGGACCTTAAAGATCATCTAGTTCTAACCCCCCTGCCATGGGGGGTTGGAGTAATTTAAAACAATCTCCTTTCCTGTTGGAGAGGGGCCAGAGGAGACCATGAGGATGATCAGGGGGCTGTAGCACCTCTGCCTTGAGGTCAGGCTGAGAGAGTTGAGGCTGTTCAGCCTGGAGAAGACCTCATAGCAACCTCCCAGTATCTGAAGGGGCTACAGGAAAGCTGGAGAGGGGCTGTTTGCCAGGGCATGGAGCCACAGGACTTACTGGAACATGTTGCCCAGAGAGGCTGTGGAATCCCCTCTCTAGGTGTTTTAAGGCCAGGTTGGGAAAAGGCACCGAGCAACCTGGTCTTGTAAGAGGTGTCCCTGCCGGTGACAGGGGGGGTTGGAACTTGATGATCTTCAAGGTCCCTTGCAACCCAAACCATTCTATGATTCTATGTAGCTTCAGATGCATTAATCCATCTGCCCAGAGTTACCTGATCTCAAGGCTGTTTTTCCATTTACACATGGTTTCCTTTGAGAGAGCATCTTCCACTTGCTTCATCTTTCCCTCATCAGGCAGAAGGAGCAGTGCTCGTGCTGTGCCCCTGTAAGGCAGCTCCACCACCTCACAGGAGAGATCCTCATCGTAGTAGCTGTTGTAATTCCCGTCCCTCTGCATCATGTTGACTCTGACAGTTCTATTTGGGTTCACAAAAAAATCAACCTCATATGTGCGTGAAGGATCAAAGGCATTTTCCCAGGCAGCTGATAGAGGGAAAAGAGAAAATGTGGCACTTGAATAGAATCATAGAATAGTTTGGGTTGGAAGGGACATTAAAGATCATCTAGTTTCAACCCCCCTGCCACAGGCTAAAGATCATTAGAAAAGGCTGACATCAATCAAATCAACTTAAACATTAGGATCCTTCCCCATAAGACACACACTAAAGAATTTTAGCTGTGTAGTAATTTTAGCTCTGTATTATTATAAAACACCAAAGGTTGATGAGGATACATTGAGAGAGTCTTGCTTGTATTGCAGTATTAGGTTCCCATCACTTGCACCTTTTGTGTTATTAAAATACTTAAGCATCCAGCCACAAGATTTTGTTCTGCCTTGTCTCTAAGACTATACCTGGTACAAGGTGACTGCCCTCAACCTAGTGAGGAATTCATCAACACGGAAGGGATTGCAAGATTGAAATGGGGCTCTAGATGCACAGGTCCTCAAAATGCTATGTCCTAAGTTTTCATGCAGTGTACTTAGTAAATCTGCCATAATACTGGGAACACAAGAAGTGCAAGGATATCAGTCCACTAAGTTAAACTGACACTGTCCCCTGGACAGGGAACTGCTTGAGAGAGTCCAGCACAAAGACACAGAGATGATGAAGGGATTGGAGCATCTCCCTTCTAAGGGAAGGCTGGAGGAGATGGGTCTCTTTAGCTTGGAGGAGACTGAGAGATGACCTTAACATTTTGATAAATACGGAAAGGGTGAGTGTCAGGAGGATGGAGCCAAGCTCTTCTCAGTCACCTCCAGTGATAGAACTCAGGGCAGTGGGTGCAAGCTGGAACACAGGAGCTTCCACAGACATATGAGAAAAAAACCTTGTCAGGGTGAGTGTGAGAGAAGGGACAGTGGCACAGGCTGCCCAGAGAAGGTGTGGAGTCTCCTTCTCTGGCAACATTAAAACCCCACCTCGACACCTTCCTGTGTGACCTGATCTGGGAATTCCTGCTCCAGGAGGGGAACTGGACTGATGGTCTCTTGACGTCCCTTCCAGTGTCTGACATTGTGTGATTCTGTGATATGATCACTATAGGGAACATGGAAACACTTCAGTCATTCCACCCTCAGACAGCAGGCTGGTGTCTCTAAGGCTGTCCACTTGAGTGGGACTTTTCCTGTCCACAGCTTTCAGTCAAAATAAAGCCAGCAGTATTTGAGGCTTGTCAGAGTTGGGCTGATGGTTGGACTCAATTATATGAAAAGTCCCTTCCAACCTTGATGATCTAGATTATGGCATTTCGCAACACTGAGTGACCCTGCCTTTGGGCAGGTCCAGTCTTTACTTGGGAGGTCCTGCACCATTTAGCTCTTAGTCACTCTGCTAGTAAATCAGCATGAGTTCCCTACAATTTTTGTTTTCCATCAAAATAATCTGGCAGGGGGGTTGGAACTAGATGATCTTTAAGGTACCTTCCAACCCCAACTATTCTGTGATTCTATACTATGTAAAATATCTTACCTTTGAAATAAATGTAGTTAACAAGAACCAATACAGTACTCGGATCAAGATGACCAATTAAGTCAGGAATTTTCCCCTGGGTTTTCTCCTCTACATATTTATTGATGTGCTTCATAGCCTCTTCTGCTTCATTAAAATTCTCAGAAAAAAGCTCTGCATCATAAAAATGCTTGGTGTTTTGTGAAAATGTCTCCTGCAGCTCGTGGCCAATAGCTGCAAAAAGGGCATTCCCAATATTTAGTGTGATGTTACCATGAGTGCAGTTCAGTGCTGCTAAAATTTTATGAAAACTTTCATGCATCTGATCCACTTGAGTCTCAGCTAGACCCTCAAAGCCCAGTCCTTCAAGAATTTGAGACAGGGTGGTTGACTTTGCCCCAAGAGCCAGCATGGCAAGAGCTGTGGAGATGCTCATGGGTGAAAAGAAAACATTTTCATCAGCTCCTTTCAATGCCACTTGCTTGTACAACCTAAACACGAAATCTGTGTGGTTGGATCCTCCCTTGTCACATTTATGGATCAATAAATTTTGTGTTCCATCATGCAGAAGAGTATTATGGGCTTCTTGGCAAACTTCTTCGCCCTGGCAATGGGTGATGGCACAAAGAAGAGCAAGGAGTAAACACGGGCAGAGGAGACACTTCATCTTCTTTTCAAATTATTCTGTCACAAAATAAACAGTCATTAGATGAGCAGATGGTAATGAAGAGCTTGGCAGTAAGAAATAATGAATAGTTTGTTAGCACAAATATTATCCAGTGCAACAGTACATGGGATATTTATAAAGTGCGCATGGACACCCACGTCAATTGTCACTAATAAATTCAACCAAATTGTAAACTAAATTATCAGGCATAATAAAACCATAATATTCCACTGTAATTGCCTGGAAAGGGCAATTCTTATCTTCATTGTCAATAAAAATATAGGGCTGGAATTCCTAATAGCAAGGCCAGGCTGGACGAGGCACCGAGCAACCTGATCTAGTGGGAGGAGTTCCTGCCCATGGCAGGGGAGTTGGAATGAGATGATGTTTAAGGTCTCTTCCAACACAAACTATTCTATGATTCTATGATTATCTTCCCTGGAACATTTTCTCATATAGGGCACACCTAAACTAAAAAGTCACCATCAAATAGTCTGCATTATCTGCCCAAATGTGCTTTGCTAAAGATGAGACAACTCACTCCTCACTAGAGGTGGGATAAATTCCCCCACTTTCTTCAGGGCTGCAGCACGTGGACAAACAACTAACATGGGCTATTAAATTCAAGGTTCTTACTCACATGGACAGTTCATTGGACACAGCTAATAAGCGATGGATGAAGGTCATCAAAACAGAAACTTCAAAGCCTGGAGGATCCCGTGCCCCAGCAGCAGGGCACTTGGGAGTGACCATGAAGACAACTGGGAAGCAGCAGCTTCACACCAGATAATGAGGTGTGTGTTTGGAACAGAGAGATCCTTTTTTAGGTGGGCTGCAATGTGTGTTTGTAACTTTTTAAATAGTGATTTAGTCCTCACTGTGGGTCAACTCACTTGGAATGTGGGGCTCCCTCTAGAGACACAGGGAGGACCTGGGTTCAAGAGGGAAAATAAGCACAGATTCAAAGATCCTTGGAGAAAAAAAGTTTCCTCATTATGCTTGTTCTCCTAATGCTGGCATGATATACTTCTCATGAGCTTCTCCATAGGAGCTGGAAAAAGGCTCTAGTTCACTGAATTCAGTTCCCTCCTACTTTGTGGAGGCACCTCATCTATTCCTTTAGGGACCTAGCAAGCTATTTATGATAATAAGATGTTTTCTTCCCCTCACAGTTTCTACTTGGTAACGTTCACAGAACTTTTCTGCTGTCTTCTTGTTTCCAACCATTACAGCATGTTTGTATCCTCTTCCAGAAACGTTTTTTCCCAAATCCAGACCAAGTTAAGTTCTCTTGGGTCCAGATTCATTCCCAGATGTGAAAGATGACTATCCTACTATCTAAATAAGATTCAGGGAGAGTTTCTGAGCGCAGATCAGGTTCCAGGACTCTTGGTGATTAACTTGGTGATTGCTTTCTTTTTCCATTGGTATGATGTTTCTAGTTGTTGTAGCAAATGGACACACTAGCTGTGTGTTTTGGTGGCTGCTAGAACCTGAGTAGGCTAAGAATATCTGAGAGAACACAGTGACTACTGCAGTGACTTGCAGCATGAAGCAGCAGTGATACATTTTAGGTCCCACAGCCCTAGATGGTAAAACACTTCAACTATTTGCATCTCCTTTTGAGCAGAACTCTCTTTCTTCCTCCAGCCAAAAGAACCCAACAAAACCCTCATGTACTGTTGAGAAATGAAGCAATCATGTAGTGCAGACAGTGGATCAAAAATACTTGCTGCTTAACATTTCACAGGCTGCTTTTCTCTAGTTACTTGTGATATTTTATGCTTAAATGAAAAAGAGGACGATTTTTGTCTGCCCATGACCACTTATTATGTCCATCAGAGCTCAACCTACATTTCAAAGAATTTCTGAAGCAAAGAATATGATTTTTTCCATAGCATGGTTGTTTTTTTACTTTCTGTTGTAACTGATCAGTTAAAAAGCTTTTTAGTATTACAGCTCTCAAGGAAGCACTTCCGCCAGAAGCTGGAAAACACTGAATATTATCATCAAATCCTCCCCATATACTTCTCCCTTTGGAGATGATAATCCCATGCATTTCAACATTTTCAAATGATAAAAATTCTGCCACAATTATTTTTCTATCTTGGTTTCCAAGCTGAAAAAAATTGGGAAGGTTTTATCGAAAAGCTGGATTTTTAGTAGGCAAATTGGAAATTCAGGAACTAATGCTCTGCCAAACCATGGTTTAGTTTGCCTATAGAAATAAAAGAGGTAATTAAACTTAAATTGTGGCTTTCCAGCCACCCCCCTTCACTCACCTCAGTCCTAATTAGACAGCATGGCAATTGAGTGGCTGTCTTACTCATTAACTCACCAGAATAGGTTATATATTGGGACCTGTCCCTTTGTTACTAGTGGGATGGTGCTTGTTTAGAGTCAATGTGGAGGCTGTTTCTAACCTTAAAAGTTATTTCATCAGTTTTTATCTTTAACAACTACTTCATAAGTCTTTAAAATTCAAAAAGTTATTTTATTCTAATTTTGGACTATTTCCCACTGGTCCCTTGCATGTTTGCTTGGTTAATATTCCATGGCATTATCTGCATGGGATTGAAACACCATCAGGCAAATTCAATGAACCAAACAGGGAAATCCCACCCACCACAGAAAGCATCATTTGAAAAAAGCATCCTTTAAAGAAAGAATGTAGATGAGGTACTTACAAAGCCAGAAGACTTGCTGCCTTCAGCTGACCATGCCCCTCTCCATGCTCTTATATCATCTTCTGCCTCACTTCCACTGTTAAACATTAAACAGACCTCATAAAAAAAAAATGGAGGAAAAAGGGCAAATATTGCTGAAATAGGTTTTCCAAGGGTCATCTCCATAATTCAGCCAATGGAGCTGGTGATCTTCAGCTGTTGGTGGTTTTCTGCCTGCTGCTTCTGGCCATGATGGAGGAGCTTAGGGCAAACATTGTGTAATTAGGACCCTGCTGGAAACCTGGAGGTTGTTACTGGAATCACTGTAAAAAGATGGTGACACTGTGAAAAGGTGGTGACATGAAATACATTTCCCAGCTAGTGACAACTCTTCTCCCTTTGCACTTGTTTACCCATGTGTGTAATTTTGTCATTGCAAACACAGATAAACACAGAGAGAGAATGGAGGTAAACCTTGTCTTGGCACTCGTGTTCTTTGTTTTACTCTTTGTTTCTTTTTCCCCTTCTCTTTTCACTTCTCATAAGCCTTTCTGAGCAGTGTTGGAGCACACATGGAGGTGACAGTCACAGATTGCAGCAGCTCAGCACTCTTCCCAGGTCCAACCACATCCCAGGCCACCTCCTGATCCTGAATGAGCCTGTACCCTCTCAACCCAACAGTCATTAAACACTATTGAGAGGGTATGCGATAGACAGTTTTCCAAGATGATTTTCCTTCTGTGGCTGGTCTGGTCCCTTCATACCTCAGTTCTGTGTCCATCACTGTTGCTGCCCTGGGTAGGTGGTGGGAATACAAGGAGAAACCTGTTTTCTCAACTCCCACACATGTGCACACTGCATGGGCACACTCAGTTATAGAATAGTTTGGGTTAGAAGGGACCTTAAAGATCATCTAGTTCCAACCCCACTGCCATGGGCAGGAACACCTCCCACTAGATCAGATTGCTCAGTGCCTTGTCCAGCCTGGCCTTAAACACCTCCAGAGAAGGAGCAGCCACAACCTCTTGCACAAATTTAAGTTACTGGAATGGATAAAAAAAGTACTACTTGTTCCTATGAACATTTCCCACCAGGAATTAATTGCTAGTGGATCAAGCTGACTGAATTTTTCCCATTAACCACTAAGTCCATGGTTGGGTGGTGATATGAAATACATTTCCCAGCTGGTGACGACTCTTCTGCCTTTGTACTTGTTTACCCGTGTGTATAATTTTGTCATTGCAAACACAGATAAAAACAGAGAATGGAGGTAAACTTTTTCTTGGCACTCACATTCTTTGTTTTACTCTTTGTTGCTTTTCTTCCTTCCCTTTTCACTTCTCCCTTCCTAATTCTGGCTGCAGACATTGAACAGACATTAAGATCAGAAGATTATTTTACTCATCAAAGGCTTTGGAGAATTAGGAGATCATGGTGGTCAAGGTGTTTCAAACTGGTTACAATCCTCTTGTTTTCTTTTCCCTTTGTGAGGCTTTGTAATTACTGTTTTCTTTTTAATAATGTTTAAGCTACATTTTAACAAGATGTTTCCCTAGGATTTCATTAGAGCAGCAGCAATGAGGAGCTGGATGCCATCTTTAACCCAAAATGATGACCAGATGCACGTGTGCCAGGTGTACCACGTACTGCCATGAGACATTTGTGGTCCCACCTCTGTACTGACCTCAGTTTCAGCCCTACAACTTGTGTCATGAAACCACATCAACCAGATTCATCCTAGAATCATGGAGTGGTTTGGGTTGGAAAGGACCTTAGAAATCATCTAGTTCCAATCCCCCTGCCATGGGCAGGGACACTTCAAACTAGACCAAGCTGGTGTTGCTGAGCTAGACTTTGCTTCTCTACCATGTCTTTTTGATAGAAGTTAAAATCTGCAATGCCAAAATAACAAAAAAGCCATGGTTTATTCCTTTTGATAATTAAAACCACAACAAAAGCTGCACTATCCAACTCCTCCTTGCTGATGTGCATTTCATGTAGGGTCAGTATCCATACCACACCTCCACACATAGTGTGACTTCTTTAGAAGAAATAGATCCCTAAAATATTGCATGAATTCCCTAACATCTAGCAAACAGCTTCCTGTCAGTTTGTTTTGTTTTAAACAAACCATTCTGAAGCAAGTTTAAAGAGATCTTGCTTAACTAATGGCTGATACATTTGATGACAATGAAACCATTCAGCTTGTCAAATGTTTTTGTTGTGCTTCTCCTCCACCTCAGGTCAGGAAATGATAATTTTCATGTCTGCTCAGCAACAATAATAGTAGTTGTGGGAGTATAGATCTGAGGCACACAGGTTACTTCAAATAGAAAAAAAAAAAATCTTTATTCCTATTAATATAGTATGTCCAAAGTCATAGAATGGTTTATGTTGGAGGGGACCTTAAACAGAAAATTAGTCCAACCCCCCTTCCATAGGCAGGGACACCTCCCACTAGACCAAGTTGCTCAGTGTCTCATCCAGCCTGGCCTTAAACACCTCCAGAGAGGGGGCATCCACAACCTCTCTGGGCATCCTCTTCCAGAGTGTCACCACCCTCACTGCAAAGAATTTCTTTCTTATCTCCATCTTGAATCTCCCTTCTTCCAATTTACATCCATTATTCCTAGTCCTGCCATCACATATCCTACTAAAAAGTCCTACCCCTAAAACAACACAGATAACAAAGACTTCTAAGAGTAAATTACACAGACAGCAAGTTTATTGGCACAGCAGCAATACTAAGGGAACCTAGCATGGAGCTAGGAGGACATTGTCTTCTCCCCCTTTACTCCCTGAATATTTTTGCATTCTTTAATTCTCTTTGGGAAGAATCAAGCAGTTAAGAGTACTGAGAAAACTGATGAGAAGTTTGAATGTGTGTGCATGTCTGGTGGATGATGGCTGTTCTAGCCTGGATGAGATATGCCATGTAGAATAATGGCTCAGTCTGCCCACAGTAGTCATGCCATGCTTTCCACACTTCTTGAAGCATCTCCTCCACTGCCTTGCCAGGGAGGCAAATTCAGTAGTTTAGAAAATGGATGTGAAATGGGGATGAAATTCAGTCTGGATACAGCGAAGAGAACGTTCATGAGGAGGAGGAAGTTCTGCTCACAGACATGGTGTTCATTTGAATCAGCATCACTGACAGCATCTATCAGCTCAGCAGAGAGCAGGAACTAGGATTAAAAATAGTAATCATGCTGTACCTATGGTAGTGACCATGAATTAAGACTCATCACCATTTTTTGGTAGGAAACCCAATGTTTGTTACCAGTTGCCTTCTAAAATTTTGGACCTGTTTCATTTCCTGGTGCTTCAGAACTGTGCAGGTCAACACATGTGAAACAGGACCAGTGGCAGACTTAAGCCTTCCTGAAAAAGATGAAGCAGAGTTGCTCTAAAATTTTTTAGAACCCAGAAACTTTGCAAAGCAGGCCTGTTTTCCATTATTTCAGAGTGTGACATCTTCATCATGGAGTTTCGGTTTAGATTTGAGTTTTTTCTGTAATGCTGCTATTGGTAACAATATATTTTTTTTTTGAGATTTATGTATCTGAATGATTTCCTGCATGTGTTTTATGAAAGAACAGCTTGCATTCCATTTAATTTTCCTTCTAACCCCCCCAGACAGTTGACAGAATAACCATCTTGCAAACTTGTTGACTCTGAAGTTCTCCAAGAGTATTTTCCATTGCTCAAACACTGTTCAAGATACTGGAATGATTAACTTCAGGATATGATTGCCTTCAGGATGTGGTGGACTGCCTGATGAGAGAACCACTGGGATGAAAATTGAGAATTATATTGCTAGTTCTGTTTAACAGCTCAGCTTTGATTTTGGGAACATCTCTAAGTGTTGCAACTTAACTCCAGCCAGCAAGTACAAAGGACCATGCAGCTGCTTGATCTTCACTGGTAACTAGAAAGTATATTTTTATTTCTGACTTGAAAATGCAAATATCTGTTGCCAGCACCTACAACACTAGAACCTGGTACAGGAAAGCAGAAGGATAAGATCATTGCGCTCACTAAAAAGTTACTTTTTGTCTTCCACTTTGACATGCACCATAGAATAGTTTGGGTTGAAAGGGACCTTAAAGATCATCTAATTCCAACCTCCCTTCCATAGTCAGGGACACCTACCACTAGATCAGGCTGCTCAGTGCCTTGTCCAGCCTGGCCTTAAACACCTCCAGGGATTGAGGGGGCATCCACAACCTCTCTGGGCAACCTGTTCCAGTGTCTCACCACCCTCACTGTAAAGAATTTCATACTTATATCCAGTCTGAATCTACCCCCTTCCAATTCACATCCATTATTCCTAGTCCTGCCATCACATATCCTATTCAAAAGTTCTCCCCCTGCCTTTCTGTAGCCCCCTCCAGGTATCGAGAAGCTCCTATAAGATCCCCCTGAGCCTTCTCTTCTCCATGCCAGCAGGGATTGTTCCACTTCAACTTCTTCATCTCCTGCCATTCTAATATCATGCTTTTAAAATCCTGTTTTCCTCTTGCAAGGCACTTGAATCCTGTTTAAACAAGGAAAGGGAGGATTGTCATCCTCAATGGATAGCTACAAGCAGGCAGGAAATAGAGTTTATCCAAAGTGAACCTGTGACTGGGCTGGGAAGGGAAGCAGAAACTCCAGCCCAATGTGTAACTAACTCCTGGCCCATCCTTCTTTCCTAATAATGTTCCTGTGTGAAGAAAGACAGAAATTAATCAATTAATTATGGGTTTCCAACAGCAATATAGTACTTAAAATTGTAATAAATGTGTGTCTATACAGCACGAAAATACAGCTAACAAGAACCATCCCAGTGAGTAATTCAAGACTTGAGCAACTAACACTATTTTGAAAGGCCTTCATTAAAAAGTTCTTCACCTTCCCATTTGGTCCACTGGCCCTGCTATCTGGGACCATCTCATCTGAATTGTTTCCTTTTCCTCCTGAGAGATTCCAAATCAAGTGCCTACCTTTGATCAAGTGGGGCTGATCAAAGTGGCTTGAAGTAAACAGGAATGACACTATTCTGTGACTCAGAAGTTCAGCTGCCCAAGCACACGCTGTCAATTTTGGCTGATGCTCAAGGAAAGGACCCCAAAAGTGGTCTTGCAAGCAATTTAACTTGTTCACTACACCTTGTAAGAATTGCTTTGTTGAAAATGAGGGTAAAAACATAGGGTTGCAGCAGGGAACAACTGCAGAAGGAGGCTAATTTTGATTTTATCTTGAATTACATTAGATTACACTCTGTTCCCACCACATCTTTTGTTAGGAGGAGATGAAGGAGTAAGGAGGATGAAGTTGTTAGGAGGCTGAAGGAGTTGGGCTTGTTCAGCTTGGTGAAGAGAAGGCTCAGGGGGGACCTCAGAGTAACTTATTGATACCCGAAGGGGGCTACAGAAAGGCAGGGGTAGGACTTTTGAATAGGATATGTGATGGAAGGACTAGAAATAATGGATGTAAATTGGAAGAGGGGAGATTCAGGCTGGAGATAAGAAAGAAATACCTTATGATGAGGGATGGTGAGAGACCAGAACAGGTTGCCCAGAGAGGTTGTGGATGCCCCCTCAATCCCTGGAGGTGTTTAAGGCCAGGCTGGACAAGGCACTGAGCAGCCTGATGCAGTGGGAGGTGTCCCTGCTTATGGCAGGGGGGGGGATCTTGATGAACTTTAAGGTCCCTTCCAACCCAAACCATTCTATGATTCTATGATTTAGGGCAACGCCACAGAGCTTTTAAAAATCCTGCTGTAGATCAATAGGCCATTCACAAGCATCTCACTTTTCTTAGTTGGAACAGAAAACTGTTGGAACTGTGATTATTTTGGTGTAGATCAAAAATTCCCCACCTCAAAGTAGTCCATGTCTAGTGTTGGCTGCTGTGTACTGATACCTGCTGTGACCATCTTTTGCTACCTTTCTTCACAATACCCACTTGCAGACCACATTGATATCCTTGTCCAACCATGCTTTTACACCTTGCCCCTTCCATCAGTTTGGAGATTAATGGCCATAAGAGCCTCCTGAGGAATTATGGAGGGAGGCATCCCCGAGGGGATCACAGCAAGAACCTTCATCAATCTTTAGAGACCAGGGAAAGCCCAGACTGATAGTTATGGAATACCAAGAGTCTTCTTCCATAGAGCAGCAGAGCATTGTGGCACTCTTGGGGTTGGGGTCAGTGAGAATGGGGCTCAGCTATAGAGAGCAACAAGGTTAATCAGGTCACCAGAACTTCTAGGTTAGGGTGTCCTGCTCTCAGGTTCATTGATCAGCCAGTGAGAGTATTTTTTTTTTCTCCTTGATGATGCAATGTTTTTTAAATTAATGGCTTTGGTAGAACTTAGGTGGGTGGGGATTATGAAAACCAGTTTGAACTGGTCTCCAGCCTTTGTGAAGGCTCCAGCTCTCATACTAATGATGATTGAATTAATCTCTTAACAAACACGTTTGTTTTTCTAATTCGCCTCCACACTCATAATTGCTATAACTCCAAACCCAACACCCAAATATTACAGTGCAGATGACACTTAGCATCCCCTGCTCTTCAAAGATCTCTGAAATATTGACATCCATCCTCAGCTAATTTGTGAAGGACAGTGACTGAGATCTCCTCACCAAAAACAGAATCCTGCAAGTCAGGACAAAGATTCATGTCTCCAAAGGAGGCATTTCTTCACCAGCATTTTCTAAAAACATTCCCTTTCACAGTTTTCTCTGAATCCAGTTATTTCTACTGCTGCTCCATGGTACTCAGTGCACAGACAAAGCTAAGAAGTCAACAGTTCTTTTAACCTGGAGGTCCCCACTTCATCTTTAATTGCAGTAGGATTATAACTGAGCTACAACTTCTTTGTTGTGGGATTACTTACAAACTACTTCACAAATGTTCTCTTCAGCATTTCGCAGAATCACAGAATGTCAGGGATTAGAAGGGACCTCAAGAGAACATCCAGTCCAATCCTCCTGCCAGAACAGGAACACCTAGATGAGGTCACACAGGAAGATGTCCAGGTGGGGTTTGAATGTCTCCAGAGAAGGAGACTCCACACCCTCTCTGGGCAGCCTGTGCCAGTGTCCCATCACCTTCATTGTGAAGTAGTCTTTTCTTATATATCTGCGGAACCTCCTGTGTTCCAGTTTGCACCCATTGCCTCTTGTCCTATCGTTGGAGGTCACTGAGAAGAGCCTGACACTCATCCTTTACATATTTATAAACATGAATGAGGTCACCCCTCAGTCTTCTCTTCTCCAAGCTAAAGAGACCCAGCTCCCTCAGCCTTTCCTCCTAAGGGAGATGCTCCAATCCCTTCATCATCTTTGTGTCTCTGTGCTGAACTCTCTCAAGCAGTTCCCTGTCCTTCTTCAACTGAGGGCTCCAGAGCTGGACAAAGTATTCCAGATGTGGTCTCACCCAAGCAGTGTAGAGGGGGAGGAGAAGCTGTCTCTCCCCTGCATCTTAAAAACTTTCTTAGTTTATACAAGTACCCACATTCTTCTCATTGCCCCCTTTTAAAAACTCCTTCTCAGTAAAAAACTCTATGAAAGTTGTCTGGGGAAACAATTTCCTTGTAAGGAAGCAGAGTCAGAGGAATCAGTATATTTTCAACAATGCATTGGCTTTATCAACATTTTCAAACAGAAATGATGGAGATGCTCCACACTAACTTTTATCTTATAAAAATTTTGGTCACTTTCCAATAAAACAAGAAAAATTCCAAGCTGTTTTCGGATTTTAATTTTTTATCCTATCTTCAGAAAATTTGGCTTCTTGAAATACCTTTTGGGAGAGAATTGTAATTTATTGGATGTGAAAGGTAATAGCAATATGGGACCGTGGGCACTATAGAATCATAGAATGGTTTGGGTTGGAAGAGACCTTGAAGATCATCTAATTCCAACCCCCCTCCCATCAGCAGGGACACCTCCCACTAGACCAGGTTGCTCAGTGCCTTGTCCAATCTTGAACACCTCCAGAGAGGGGGGCATCCACAACCTCTCTGGGCAACCTCTTCCAGTGTCTCACCACCCTCACCACCCTCAGCTACTGTAGAAGAAGACTGACTTGAAAGAAATTCTTCACAATAATTTAGATCAAGCAACTTGTTTATTCAAGAAAAAACTTCTGCATCTGTTGTAGAGTACCTGAAAAAATGAAGACATTGTTATTTTGCTGCTCAAATTGAATATGTTGCTGCTCAAATGAAATTAATTTTTAAACAGGAAGTGTTGGTATGAATCTGATGGGAGAAAAAGGCTTGTTTATCAGTTGGAGATGGGGGCTATTCCCCTTAAAAAAAATCAATAGAGAAAAGAAGAAACATTAAAACCTAGAAACATTAAGTAAGAGAGATGACACATCTGGCTAGAGTCTTTGTAAAGGTACACTGGTAAATCACAAGGGATTTGTGTAAATATAAAAATTAAATGACTGTAAAAAGATCAGAACTGGAAATAAGCTACAAATGTAAAGTTATCTACTTCAATCATTCAAAGAAGTGATTAGAGTATTCTTTATCAACCCCAAAAATGTACTTCTTTTATAAGGAGTGCTCCTAAATGTAAGTCAGCTTTGATTTTTTAGTTCTTTTCTAGTAAATCACTGAGATGATGAAGTGTGGCTGTTAATTGTGGAAATAAAATGCTCTCAACTGCCAGCCCCATAGTGTTTTGGGGCCAGTTTTTCTCTGAGTACTCTTCTCCCTGAGCTGGATGACTGGGATGGGGAGCAGAATTAGTTAGCATCACATAATCCAAGGTGAAACAATGAGTGACTCGGCTGCATGGAGCTGGCAGAAGTGCTCATCAAGCCACTCTCCATCAGTAATCAGAATTCGTGGCTAACCGTGGAGGTCCCAGTTGGCTGGAGGCTGGTAAATGTCATGCTTATCTAGAAAAGGAGCTGCAATACTATGGACCTGCCATTCTGACCAGGGAAGGGTATAGAGAAGATCAAGCAGCACAAAGAAGACAACCAGATGATCAGGCCAGGGCAGCATGAGTTTATGAAAGGCCAGTCCTGCTTGACTAACCTCATCTTCTTCTATGACAAAGTGACACTGGAATAGGTTGCCAGGAGAGGTTGTGGATGCCCCCTCTCTGGAGATGTGTAAGGCCAGCCTGGATGAGGCACTGAGCAGCCTGATCTAGTGGGAGGTGTCCCTGCCTATGGCACGGGGTTTGGAACTCGATGATCTTGAAGGTCCTTTCCAACCCAGACTCTTTCTGTAAAGGCTGTGGATGGTGTCTACCTTGACTTTAGACAAGCTTTGGACACCACTTCTCACAGTACCATCTTGGGTACTCATGGCTTGGGTGGGAGTACTAAACTGTCTGCATGGCTGGACCCAAAGAGTTGTGGTGAATGGAGTTAGATATAGTCACAAATGCTATTCCCCAGGTTCCAGTATTGGGACTTGTTCTCTTGATTATTCATTAACCATCTGGATGAGGAGATCAAGTGCATCATCAGCAAATTGGTAGACACCACCAAGTTGGGATGTGGTGTTGATGTTTTTGAGGATAGGATGGATCTACAGAGGGATCTGGACAGGCTGGATCAATGGACCAAAACCAATGTTAGAAGATTCCACAAGGAGAAGTGTACTGCTGTGTCCTACACGCAGCACTACAGGCTGGAGGAAGGGTGGATGGAGAACTGCCAGGATCTGGGGGTGTTGGTCAACTACTGGCTGAATATGAGCCAGCAGTGTGCCCAGGTGGCCAAGAAGACCAAAAGCATCTTGGCTTACATTAGAAATAGTGTGGCCAGCAGGGCTAGAGAAGTGATTGTACCCCTGTACTCAGCACTGGTGAAGCCCCATCTCAAGCACTGTGTTCAGTTTTGGACTATTCCTGCAAGGAAGACCTTGGGGTGCATTCAGAGAGGAGCAACAAAGATGATGAGGAGTCTGGAGGACAAGACTTATGAGGAACTGCTGAGGGAACTGGGGTTTTTTAACCTAGAGAAAAGCAAGCTGAGGGGAGACCTTAGTGCTCTCTACATGTAACTGGGATGAGGTGGCAGCCAGGTGGAGCTCAGTCTCTTCTCCCAAGTAACAGGTGATTAGAAATGAGAAAAATGTTCTTCTCATTTGCATATTTTTTTTTTATTTAATAAAAAAATTTAGCTCACATTCTTCACTTCTTATTCCTGAGTTGCAGAGACCACTCAAACTGATGCCTTGGAAGCAGTGAAAATCTAAACACTTTTCTTCCTGAGACAGCCAAGATCTCTTGCACACACCCTGAACAGTCCTGGCAATTTGTAGTTACTTGCTCTTTGGTTTTTATATTTCTTTTTCTATTTTTAGTTCAACTTGAAGTCATTGCTCAGGCTCAACCACTGCAGGGGAAGAACATATGCAATGGATTGAGCTTCTCTGTTTTCTCTGTACCCTCTTTGAGCATTTCTTTTACACTTTGATCAGCTACTGGCCCCTCAGGCTCTCTGGAAGGTTTCTGACATCTTTGAAAACAAATTTATTATGATATGACATGGCTTCTGCAAATTTTGAGGATTTTTTCCTCAAAGACATCTTTGTGCTTTCATGTTATAATTTGAGATGTATTTGCTGCCAGTTTGTTCTCTTCAGTGGGAGGCATTTCTCACTTGGTCCCAACTTCTGTTTTCTGAAGGTTTTCCTCATAATTCCGATTTTCTTTTCTGTACAGATATGCTCCTTTTTTTCCCCCTTTTTAAGTTAGGTTTTTTGCATTTACTTGACTGGATACACACCTGTCAAAGCAAAACAGCACTGTCTGTTGCCTTTGAAAGAAGCATTCATAGAATCATAGGGTTGGAAGGGACGTTCAAAGGCCATCCTGTGGCAGTGAGCAGGGACATCCTCCACTAGATGAGGTTGCTCAGAGCCTCAGCAAGCCTGGTCTTGGATGTCTCCAGGGGATGGGGCTTCCACCACCTCTCTGGGTAACCTCTTCAAGTGTCTCACCACCCTCATGGTGAAGTCTTTTTCCACAGAGCTGGTCTCTATCTCATCACCTCCCAGTCTCTATTGGTGACAATGATTGGCCTGGTCCAAGTGCACTTGTCCTTGTTGCATCAAAGAAATTTCCAACCTTCCCCAAAAGTTCTCCTCCCCCAGCACAGAGAACCTCTTATATCCTGAATAAGGATCTACTGCTGTGGACAAAGAAGTATTACCATGCTAATATGATGCATGAGCAGCAAATTAGTAACTCCTTGCAGGCATCATTCAAAAAAAAAACCTGCTTGAATCCCTCTGAACTGCATCCCAAAAATAAAATAGCAAAGTCTTTTTTCATGTCACTTTTATTGGTTGTTGATCTTCTACCGCCACATATTTGTCTGCAAGGCTGTACAAAGGATGGTGTTAATGCTTAGTACCTATGAACAGACTAACCCTTTTTGGTTGATAATTTACCCCTCCTGCAACCAGAGTTCAGATAAATATATATATATATATATGTAATGTATATATATATATATACACACCATGAACACGAGGAAAGAAATAAAATAATGATCCATGCTGGGAAAAGTGGAAGAAGAAGAAACAGGCAGGAAAGTAAACAAGGAAAAAAAAAAAACCAAATAAATAAGCATGTGCATTATGAGTGTAACTTTTAGTATCTTAATAGTGAAAACTGATCCTTAGAATATTGTGGCTATGCTAACCATGAAGCAGAGAAGAAAACTGAGTACCAATATTGTATTAATGGGCAAAGACTGGGAACAGAATGGGTTGGTTGTATCAGGAGACACCATGATTATCACTTATGGAGTTTAGGTGTTGTCTATATGGTAGGGTGCTTGATCCTATAAACAGTACTGGAATGGTGCTTACTACCATGGGTGATCTCCCAGGGCCACAACAGTAACAGGACAGGCATTGGCCCCAGGGGGAGATGGCTTGTGTTTCATACTTCTTGGAGGCTTCTAGAAGCTGATTTAGGTGCAGGCATATGCTAGAAGGAGTTTTCTGGCTGCTCTGAGCTGTATATGGGATTGGCAGAGGTTGGCATCAGGGCACTGAACTTCAGAGGTCTGATCTACTTGTCTTTGCTAAGACTCAATTCTTAGACTCTCCAGCATTTGCCCTGGACTGTAAACTCTTAAAGGAAGAGAGGGCAGGCCAGTGTATATCTGCAGGGACAAAACACACCTTCTTTGTGACCTCTTTGCAGCAGCCTAGCTGGGACAATGGCTGAAAGGCAAGGATGTAATAGACTCACTGGACAACAATGGCAGCAAACTTTATGTATGTCAAAATCTATGTTGGATATGCACTTCATGTTATTAGGAAAGTGGGAACAAACAGTAAAGTGCCATAGTTTGTACCCAGTTATCAGTCAACCCCCCAAAAAAAGAGGTTAGAAGGCAGCTGTAAGGGAAGAAGTGGGCTTACACTTCCCTCTCCCCCCACATCTTCCCTGCTAGAGGATGTATCTGTGCTGTCACTATCACACAGGTCTATTTTGTCCCAGATTGAATGACAGTTCTGCCTGAATGCAACCTTCTTAAAAAAAAAAAAACTTAAAAAAA
>VZTY01009028.1:21213-41658 GCA_013400935.1 Turnix velox
CCAGGGATGGGGCTTCCACCACCTCTCTGGGTAACCTCTTCAAGTGTCTCACCACCCTCATGGTGAAGTCTTTTTCCACAGAGCTGGTCTCTATCTCATCACCTCCCAGTCTCTATTGGTGACAATGATTGGCCTGGTCCAAGTGCACTTGTCCTTGTTGCATCAAAGAAATTTCCAACCTTCCCCAAAAGTTCTCCTCCCCCAGCACAGAGAACCTCTTATATCCTGAATAAGGATCTACTGCTGTGGACAAAGAAGTATTACCATGCTAATATGATGCATGAGCAGCAAATTAGTAACTCCTTGCAGGCATCATTCAAAAAAAAAACCTGCTTGAATCCCTCTGAACTGCATCCCAAAAATAAAATAGCAAAGTCTTTTTTCATGTCACTTTTATTGGTTGTTGATCTTCTACCGCCACATATTTGTCTGCAAGGCTGTACAAAGGATGGTGTTAATGCTTAGTACCTATGAACAGACTAACCCTTTTTGGTTGATAATTTACCCCTCCTGCAACCAGAGTTCAGATAAATATATATATATATATATGTAATGTATATATATATATATACACACCATGAACACGAGGAAAGAAATAAAATAATGATCCATGCTGGGAAAAGTGGAAGAAGAAGAAACAGGCAGGAAAGTAAACAAGGAAAAAAAAAAAACCAAATAAATAAGCATGTGCATTATGAGTGTAACTTTTAGTATCTTAATAGTGAAAACTGATCCTTAGAATATTGTGGCTATGCTAACCATGAAGCAGAGAAGAAAACTGAGTACCAATATTGTATTAATGGGCAAAGACTGGGTTGGTTGTATCAGGAGACACCATGATTATCACTTATGGAGTTTAGGTGTTGTCTATATGGTAGGGTGCTTGATCCTATAAACAGTACTGGAATGGTGCTTACTACCATGGGTGATCTCCCAGGGCCACAACAGTAACAGGACAGGCATTGGCCCCAGGGGGAGATGGCTTGTGTTTCATACTTCTTGGAGGCTTCTAGAAGCTGATTTAGGTGCAGGCATATGCTAGAAGGAGTTTTCTGGCTGCTCTGAGCTGTATATGGGATTGGCAGAGGTTGGCATCAGGGCACTGAACTTCAGAGGTCTGATCTACTTGTCTTTGCTAAGACTCAATTCTTAGACTCTCCAGCATTTGCCCTGGACTGTAAACTCTTAAAGGAAGAGAGGGCAGGCCAGTGTATATCTGCAGGGACAAAACACACCTTCTTTGTGACCTCTTTGCAGCAGCCTAGCTGGGACAATGGCTGAAAGGCAAGGATGTAATAGACTCACTGGACAACAATGGCAGCAAACTTTATGTATGTCAAAATCTATGTTGGATATGCACTTCATGTTATTAGGAAAGTGGGAACAAACAGTAAAGTGCCATAGTTTGTACCCAGTTATCAGTCAACCCCCCAAAAAAAGAGGTTAGAAGGCAGCTGTAAGGGAAGAAGTGGGCTTACACTTCCCTCTCCCCCCACATCTTCCCTGCTAGAGGATGTATCTGTGCTGTCACTATCACACAGGTCTATTTTGTCCCAGATTGAATGACAGTTCTGCCTGAATGCAACCTTCTTAAAAAAAAAAAAACTTAAAAAAAAAAAAAACCAAGGCTCAAACAAACATGCAACTACAACAGTTTAAATCAGTGAAGAGTCTTATCTACACAAAACAGATAAGAGGTGGAGAGCCCTCTGTAGCTGTGCCATATTCATCAGGTCATCAAACACTTGCTTGGACAGTGGTGATCACCACGTGCCTCATACATACAATCAGCTTAATTGGTAGCCAGAGGGTTCATAACTTTCCCCATAAAGACTATGTCCCTTTCCATAGTTATGATCATTAGGAAGGGCCTGTTGAATGAAATGGTAGGTGGGACAGACATAGGCACTATCTCCATGCCCGTGGCAGCTGCTGCTTCAGTTCCAGTCTCATCCACCTTTACCACAGCCTTATGGATAGCCTGTGAAGAAACACACAGGTTACAAAGTCAAGAGCATACAGAACTACTCATCAAATAAGCCCTTTAGCTAAAACACCTTGAGAAAAGCTGGACTGAGCAACCTGAACTAGTGGGAGGTATCTAGTGGGGGTTGGAACTAGATGATCTTTAAGGACCCTTCCAACCCAAACTATTGTATGATTCTAAGTTATTGATAAGAAACAAGCTTTGGATGGAGAGATGTGGGTGCACTGCACAAAGACAGCAAAGTTGGAAGAAAATAAAATAATGAAATCTGCAATCCACATGCAGCTTAACTTTCCCAGCACCAGAGNTTGATAAGAAACAAGCTTTGGATGGAGAGATGTGGGTGCACTGCACAAAGACAGCAAAGTTGGAAGAAAATAAAATAATGAAATCTGCAATCCACATGCAGCTTAACTTTCCCAGCACCAGAGAGGAGAAGTTCATCACTGGTGGAGGGGCATGTTGCTGCCAGTGGAAACATCTGTTTGCTTTCTTTTCTTATTCCCTGCTGACACCACTCATGCAAGACTAAAAGTTAAAAATGCAATGTCATATTGAGCTGTCTGTTAAAAGCTGAAGCATTAACACAGTGAACAGCATCCTGAAATGATGGTTTTTTTCCATATTCCTTGATCTCAGGGGAAAAAAACCCAAACAAACCAGGAGCAAAGGAGAAGCTCTCCAAAAATAGAGAGCTGGAGCTATCTTGCAAAATCAAGATATTCAGAGATTCTAATTCACTTAGTTTCCACCTGAGGGCATGAGGGTCATTGTTTTGCTCATGTTAAATTTGACTGTTAAATTTGCACTGCTGTCAGCTTTAAACTCTATTTTTATTACAGCATACCTTACCTGTAGCTTGTTTCTTGGGCTTGAAGCCAAATGTTTTCCCTAACTACTTCCCCCCAAACAGCTTAAAAGCAAGAGGTGTTTCTCCTCTTCCCTCCCTTCCATAAAACCCAAACTATGATACATCCTGCTGGCTCAGAGGCAGGTTGAAGAAGGCAGAAACAAAGAGAAGCAGATGACTGTGCCACCACACCACAGGAGGGTACCATGGTGTGGACAGACAATGATTTGGTCACTCTTTTATAAGGTTGTCCCACGCACATCAAAAAAGGCCTCCTGGATTAAAAAAAAACCTACAGACTTGTGACCTGCTCCAACCCAATTGCACAAGTAACCCAGGCAGAATGCTTTGGCTGCCAGAAGATGCCTTTTCACGTGAATCAAAGCCTATTGACATGAGTTCTTCATCACGTACAGGCAGTGATGCAAGGGTTAGTAACCACCAGCCCATAAAAGAAAAAAGCAGTGTGACTTACCTGGGAAACTCTGTGCTGGGGCTGCCCTGTGATCCCAGAGAGGTCAGCCTTATCAGTGAAGAGATCCCTGATGCCCATTTTGTACAGTATGTTTTTTAGGTTGTATGTCCCATACAGGGTGAATTTTGGAAGATAGAGATTTACTGAGCTGCCAGGAAGGAAGTGAAGGAACATGGTGAGACTTTTGATCAGGTATCACAGTGTAACACAGACTCCCCAGAGGCAAAACTCATCTTGCTTTCTCTTCAAAGACACTTTGATCACAGGCTCCCTCTAGATATACATAGGACTTTTTAATAGGGTCCAGGATGGCAGGACAGGGAGTAATGGATGCTAATTGGAAGAGGGGAGATTCAGGCTGGAGATAAAGAAATTCTTTCCTGTGAGGGTGGTGAGGCATTGGAACAGGTTGCCCAGAGAGGTTGTGGATGCCGCCTCTCTGGGGGGGTCTAACGCCAGGCTGGACAAAGCACTGAAGCATCCTTGTCTAGTGGGAGGTGTCCCTACCTATGGCAGGGGGTTGGAACTTGATGATCTTTAAGGTCCTTCCAACCCAAACCATTCTATGATTCTGTATGGGAGATATATAAGGATACAATTCTGTGGAGAAGGAGAGATTTGTAACAATGCTGGATGGCTGTTTGACAGGACAAGGAGGTTGACCCAGTGATGGTTCAGCCCAACAGCACAGCTGTACCACCCTAAGAACCTTCATCTGCCATTTTCAGAAGTTTCTGGTATTTTGTGCATTCCACTGGGAACATCCCTTTTACTGAAGATGAAGAAGATTCACCTTGTGAAAAAGTGATTCTTCAGGTTCTTCAGGCAGGGGACAAAAAGTCTAACACATCCATGTTGACTTTTGTAAAAAAGAAAAACAGTTGGCCTTGTGTGTTTATCCTATAAATCAGTACAGAGAAAACAAAAAGGAAAAAGAAAATGGAAAGAAAAACAAAGAAGCAGAACAAAGAAGAAAACATTGACAGAATGTAGCTATTCAATAGGTAATTATTTCTCTATGTCAAGACCAATGTCTCATTTCTTCAGTTTCATGTTGCCTGGTGGGAAGGGAGGTTACAGGTTTCCTGCTCTCCATATCGAAGCTCCATATTTCTGCCTCATTTCTGGTTTGTTCTTTCAGTAAGGATTTAACAATTCCTTTTCAAAGGTTAAAAAGACAACATCTCCATCTAGAAGTGGCAGAAGGAGACAGAGGTTAGTGAAAATGCTGACAAGGAGGGACTGTTTTCTGAGAAACCAGAATGACCATACAGGGTTATGGGTCAGGTGGAGCACTTCATGAAGCTGGCTGAAGTCCACCCAGAGGACAAGGGGGAAGGAAAGGGATCATTCCTCTAGCACAACATCTAATGCCTAGTCTGGCTGATACCCAAAAAATGAGAGTGGAAGTGGATTGATAACAGGTTGCGGATCTCATGCTTCTGCCTAATTTCTGAGTGCTCTGATTGCAGAGTCTGGAGTGAGGATGCACCTACCATTGAATCACCTGAGCTGCTATTACATCAAGGCACTCATTCACAAGCCCCCACTTGCTTTCAACACGCAGGAAAGGGAAAGGCACAGGCACACAGCAACAATGCCACCAGGCAGGAAGGACTGGGATAGGTTTAAAGAGGAGAAAGTGATGTTTTCTCCACACTTCAGCTGTTTCATAGATCTCTGCTGCCTTTGCTGGCAGCACTTTGGCACCATCTCTTGTTCAGCAGCCAACAGTGATGAAGAATGCTCCTGACAATACAGCAGCAACTCATGTCAATGGCAGTTTGCAGGCAGAGAAATGGGGACAAAAAGATCATACCCAGAGTCCTTAAATTATTCCCTAGACTATGAGAAACCCATTTACTAATACCTCCCAGAGACCCCAAATAATAGAAAAGACAAACAGATCCTTTGAAAACTAGGGATAAAAGGAGTTTAAGTGAGCTGGGAGGTCTAGAAATATTGGATGTAAATTGGAAGGGGGGGAGATTTATACATGTCATAAGAAAGAAAGTCTTTACAGTGAGGGTGTTGAAACACTGGAAGAGGTTGACCAGAGAGGTTGTAGATGCCCCCTCTCTGGAAGTGTTTAAGGCCAGGCTGGACAAGGCACTGAGGAGCCTGATCTAGTGGGAGGTGTCCCTGCCTATGGCAGGGGGATTGGAACTTGATGAGTTTTAAGGTCCTTTCTACCCCAAACTATTCTAAGATTCTATGAACAAGCTCATTTTTGACAATGATGCCTTTTTATATTATAGGATTTATGTCTCCTGTTCATGGCTTTTAAGTATATTATTCCAGTTTGGAAGGGGGGAAGAGATGGAGAGAGGAAATATAAATCCACTCAGTTAAATTTACTGTCTTTCACGGTGAGGGTAGTAGAACACTGGAACAGACTGCCCAGAGAGGTTGTGGAGTCTCCATCTCTGGAGACATTCAAAACCCATCTGGATGAGTTCCTGTGTGACCTGGTCTAGGTGTTCCTGCTGTTGCAGGGGGATTGCACTAGATGATATCTTGAGGTCCCTCCCAATCCCTGACATTCTGTGATTCTGTAATCATGTTTCTCTAGCAAAAATGATTCTAGGTATCTTGATTCCCCATCTTGTTTGTCCTAAAGGGATTTTAGTCATAAACCACACCAGGTTTCAAAACCATGATGGTGCACAGAGAATTACCTACTCCCTTTTATTTTTTTTTTCCTTTTAAGTATAAAAAAACTAAAATAGATTCTTCTGATAAGATTTAGCAGTGAATCAGAGTTAAAAGCATGAGACTGGTTTTATTTTTTTTTCCCTGTATTAGAATGTAATTTTTGTCTTGAGAATCTATCATCCAAAATATGGCTGTCAAATACATATGTATGAAGGTGTCTAACATAACATATCACAGCGTGGTTGGAACTAGATGATCTTTAAGGCCCCTTCTACCCCAAACCGTTCTATGATTCTATGATTTATGAATGACCCCAAGGGCTTGATTCTATAACCATGCTGTGCCTGTGCTTGGACGTATATTTTGTCCCCTCAAAGGGAGAATAACACGGAGCAGAAGGAGGCTAAATTTGTTTTGGGGAAAAATACAACTTTTCTGCCTTCTAGCCTCAAAGTTACCTTGAAGCAAGTCTAGCCTATCCCAGTTTTGCTTTCCTAAGTTGTCAGAAAGCCTGAAGAGAAGGTTTTTGACATGTGCCAGATGCTCTGTGTCCATATTATTGTGCTTTGTCCTGACAATTGCCAAGTGAGAGATGTTATTTCAGCATTAAATGTGCAATTATTGGCAAGAGGAAGCAAGAGGGAAGGAAAAAGGCTGAATTAAAGTGGTAGGAATGTTGTCAAAAGCAGGAGCAGAGAGAAGACCTCCCCTTAAAAGGCAAGAAGAGAACATTAGGCAGAAAACTAGGGTCTAAGGAGAGTTAAAGATGGGAGACCAAATGCGGAAGTGGAAAAAATACTAAAAGTGTGAAGGTTTTTCACTTTGCACATTACTGAATATGGGGACACCAGAGAGCTGGATTTCAGCTTTAGTCAGGGGGAATTCTGCAGATTAAAACAGAAATTAAAATTTTATCCTTGTTCTTTGTCAGAGCCCAGCAGGTTGAAGCAGATGAGACACACTCCCTACCATCAGAAACAAGGGCAGAGTTATACCTTTTGGAGACCAATGTCCTCCACCTGAAGATACGTTCACAAGACAGTCTCTTCTCCAGCTTCTTCATTCGCCCTTGATCAGGCAGGACAAAGAATGCAGAAGCACCTCCTTTGTAATCCATTTGCACCACGGTGGAAGACAGCTGCTCATCATAGCCATGGTTGTACATGCCCAGACCAAACATCATGGGCACTTCAACAGCCTGGGCCCCATCCACGTAGAATTTGCTCTTTTTGGTGTATTTTGGATCAAAAGGTTTTTCCCATTCAGCTTGAAAGAGAAGAGACAGAGTTACAGGGTATTTTGAGGACACAAAACCATAGGACATATTGCCATTGGGCACAGAAAGGGGAACAGCTGGATCAGCTTCAAAGACAAAGCAGATTGAAATAAGCCCCTGATCTTAGTGACCCCTCTCTGGAGGTGTTTAAGGCCAGGATGAACAAGGCATTGACCTGGTCTAGTGGGAAGTATCCGTGCCCATGGAAGAAGTGTTGGAACTAGATGATCTTTTAGATCCTTTCCAACCCAAACCATTCTATAGTTCTATGAATACTCAGAATAATTTGATAATTAATAATTTGTGATGTAAAAGATCCCTTGGATCTTAGAGCAGTCCACAATATCCTTCATTTGGATGAGACAATAAGTGTTCTAGCATGTACCTTTTCTCCAAGACACCAGTTCTGAGGACCCTATAAAGCCTTCATTGTGGAGCCTTTAAATGAGAGCTAAGACGAAAAGAAACTCCCTTCTTTCACTATTCCAAAACCAGAATAGACTTGTGAAGTTGGGTGTGAGGGATGAATTCTACAGAGGAATGAAGATGAATTCTCCATGTCACTTGAGAAGAGAAGGGTATACCACTTCATTTGAAGGCAAATAAACTAATGAAGAAATTAATTCTACCAAACTTCTGGGTTAAAACCCAAACCAACAGCTGTTTGTGCTGCCATGTTTACAATATTAAATTTTCAGAGGATATGGTGAAATACACCATCTGCATTAAAATTCTGAAAGATTCTTTTTCTCAGCAGAGAGGAAGTTCCAAGCCAAATTCCAGCTACCCATCTCCTTCTTTAAGCAGATTTTTTTGAAGGGGTAAGATTGGGGTTGGTTTTTTTTGTTTTGTTATCTTTAGATAAAGAAAATACAGACATTTTTTTTCCTGGAACATATCTAACTTTTCATCAAATTTACTGGGTAAAAGTAGAGCCACTATGCCAAGTAAAATATGTGCCATCAAGAAAAACATGAAACAATATGACTTTTGACTTCTTATTTCTGTTTGACCAGTGCTTACTGGGCAGCTTGGTACAAATGAAATCATTATTGGTTGCTGTTTCCTCCCCTAAGTGAAGTAAACAGCACTTATTTAAAATTTGGAAGGAGTGAAATGAGAATTGGTGTGTATCTTGAGCTTGGGAAACATAACTTGGCAGCTGCCAATACTCTGAAGGTGGGGGATGTTGCTACTCTTAGGTTTCTTCATTCACAGTGATGTCTGTTATCAGATAAATAACTGGAAGAACTTCTACATTGACATGTTTAAGGGGAAAAAAAGAGGCAATTTGAATCAGAGAAACATGAATGAATGAAATAAGTCCTGAAATATTCAAATTTTATCAAGCTCAATCCAGGGATAACAACAGGGATATCAGAAAGAGCTTTGCTGTATTCAAAACAGAGCAGGATATTAGGATTTAGCTCAAGGGGTTTCACAGAGATGATAGTCATTAATCCTTCCCTCCTGTTTCAGAGGAACTCTTTATTCCCATGTTCTCCTCTCTCTTAGAAGGACACCTTCTAGGGATGGCAGCTTTTCTCAAGGGCTCCACAACTGTCAAGTGGAATAATGAACCCCAAATTGTGAGACTTTCTGGTGACCACCTTGGTCAGGCCATGAGAAGGGACTGGTGTCCTGTAGAGAGACTGCATGCCTGATGACTGGAAAATATTGCCAGGTTTTTGTCCTTGGGGAAGGACTTTTATACTACCCTAACACCACAAAAACAGGGAAGAGAGTCACTGATACTGAGGAAGGAAGGCAGAGAGTGGACAAATCCTGGAAGTATAGACTGGTTATAGAGGTATCTGAGATCTAGAGGTCCTCTCCAGATGAATCCCAGCCTCTAGATCAATTAGCATTAACCTACTCTCTATTTTAGAATAAAAATCTTATTATTGCTAATAATGTCACTCTTTATTTTCTTTAAAACTGAAGAGCTAAAACTGAATCTTCTCTTTGAAGGACCTGGGAGATCATTGGAGTAATAAGAACAAACATCCAATTTTAAACTAAATTTACTTCTAAAACAGGTAAAAGTTACCTGTAATGCAAAGTTATCTTTAATACAAGGTTCTCTTCAATACAAGTTTTCTCAGGCTTTTTCCTTCATTGTTCTACTTAATCCTTCAAACACCTTTCTGTTAAAGAAAATTCATCATCTTTTTTGCTTGTTTGGAAAGACCTGCCTGATGCTACACAAAGCTCATCCTGAAAGCACTGGGAGCAAAAAAGTGTGTGTTGAAGAGAATTAAGAAGCATTGATCATCTGTATTCCAAGTACCTTCATTGATCTGTGTCCAAACAGAAGGAGCAGAGACACAGATAAAAAGCAAAAAAAAAAAAAAGAAAATTGCAAAAAACTATCGAGTAAACACATTTTCTTCCAGATAAGTTGTTAAATTTTACTTCAACAGCATAATTTGAATTTAACTTTGAACTTTCTAAGTTAAAAAAATGGCCCCAAAACAAGCTGAAGTGGAGGTGTTTTAAGGTCAGGCTGGACAAGGCACTGAGCAACCTAGTCTAGTGGGAGGTGTTCCTGCCTATGGCAGGGGGGTTGGAACTCAATGGTCATTAAGGTCCCTTCCAACCCAAACCATTCTATGATTCAAATCAATTTCTAGCCATAAAAACATTTGAGATAATGGTTAAATCTCATGGGATTGACTAGATGCTTTACTAAATAGAGATTCCTTCCTCTAAGTATATATATATATATATGTATATATAAAATTTAATCTTCAGCAGGAAAGAAATGTATTTATGAAAAGCTAGGGAAATCTGCCATAAATTTTGGTCGGGCTTATCTGTTCTGCCAAGCAGAGCAGAATTTTTACTAGCTCTCCTTATAATTAAGTGTGAGGACCAAAAGGAAAACAAGATATGACTCCATCTGCAAAGCTATATTGCAAAAAAAAAAGGTGATGAAATCCCAGCCAGGCCTGAGGCAATTCCATATGAGAGAGGAGAATGTGATGTGTAGATGCATCTTACCGTTAAAATAAATATAGCTAATGAGGAGGATTTCAGTGAGTGGATCAAGATTATTCACCAGGTCCTTGATTTTCCCATTGGTTCTTTCTGCTACGTACTTGTTGACCTTCACCTGGGCTTGCTCAGCCCTCTTGAAGTTCATAGGGTAAACTTCTCCATCATAGAAGTTCCTGAGGTTGTTCAGGAACTTGTCTTGGGGCTTGAGTTTATCGAGCACAAAGAGGACGTTCCCCATGTTCAGCTGCAATGCCGTATTCTTCCCATTTATCATCTGAATGAGCTGACGATAACCTTCATGGATCTCATTTTCATTGATCTCACGTGGGTTAAAGCTAAGGACCCTGAGGATCTGTGTCAGAGTATCAGATCTGGCACCCAGAGTCAGCATGGCAAGGGCAGTGGTGATGCTCATTGGAGAGAAGAACACGTTCCCCCTGTTTCCATGAGAGGTCACCTCTTTGTAGAAGCAACAGGCAAACTGACAAACACTGTTCCCTACAGACTGCTGCAGCATGTTTTGGTTTCCTTGGCCTCTTGGGTTTTGGTTTCTTACCCCTTGGGCATTAGGTTCATAGCAATGGCACTCAGAATGAATCCCAATAATTAAAAGACTCAGCAAAAGCAACATCTTCATGTTTCTAGAGCTCTGTGAAAGAACAAAAGAAAAATGACATTTTTGACTGGATGCTTCACTAAATAGAGATGCCTTCCTCAAAGTATATATATTATTTAATCTTCAGCAGGAAAGAAATATATTTATTAAAAGATAGGGATAGGTTCACATGTATTTTTTAGCATGTTCTTAGCAATAAGTCACCCCCCTTCACTCTACAGAGGTACCCATGATTCCAAGCCATTTGGATTCAGCTTTCTATTTCATGGAAGTAGGTTCTGGGAAATTACGCAATCCACTGAAGAAGTTATGAAAGGGTAGAAATTAAAGTCAAAGAGGGATGAAGTAATACCCAAAAGTTCCCTCATTAAGGTTAGGCTATAATTCCTTTGACACTGTTTTTTTTTCCAGCATTCTATTTTTTTTTAATGTGGCTTCAAGTGATGAAAAAAGCCAAAAGTCAAAAGATCAGGTCTGAATGAAGGAGCCAGTCAGGGCTAGTCAGTTTAAATTTAGAAAGATGGAAAATTAAAGCAGAAGAAAGGCAAAACATTTCTCCACTGTGAGAATTAAAGCCAACGGGCTGCTTGCAAATGTGCAGGCAGGCAGGAGAAAGCAAATGAGCTTGCTGAAGAGGAAGTGATGAACATTTATGGAGATTCCATTGAGGTTGAACAATTCAACACCATTTTTAAGCAAAAAAACTCCCAAAAGCCAGCTTCCCTCAAAGCTATCAACATTCTTTAAGCACTTAGGAGGTTGTGGAGACGCTGGAAATAGAGTGTTGCTTATGAGGAAAGAGAACACAGCAGAGCAAATGGAAACAAGGATGTCAGCTGCAGGTAAAAGTAAGTCTACCCCCATGACAGAAGCAAGTCAAAGAAAAATGAAGCAAAAAAGATTTAATGAGAGGCAAATCCAGGAGAATTGGGGTGTTCATCATCAGAAGGACAGCAAAGGGTCATTTGGGTAGATATGGCTGCAGTGGTGAAATGTGAAGATTGACAAGAGAATTCTGGAGGAGAAAGAAGTACTAAAAGGTACCAACAGAAGAGGAAAACCTTTTCCAGAGCAACAGGGAAACCACCCATACCACGTCTGTGACAATATTTTAACTGTAGAAATTCATATAAATTATATCACACTTAGTTGAACAACTTCTGTCAATAGAAAGAAGGAAGGGAGAATGTGGAATATCACAGAATCACAGAATGTTTTGGGTTGGAAGGGACCTCAAAGATCACCTGGTTCCAACCCTCCTGTACTGGACAGGGACATCTCCCACCAGCTCATCAGCCTCCTGTCATAGATGATCCCTTTACCTACAGAACCTTTTCTAAAATAAAATCCTCTCCAAAGGAAAATGTAAGGATTTTCAAAGGGGAAAAATACCTCAGGTTTCTGACTTGCAATCAGAAATTATATCCAGACTCTCATGGATTGTAAAATCACCGAATCCTTATTAGCTCCCAACATGACCCTACATTTGTGTTTACTCTTCTGCATCTTATGGCAGGGGGGTTGGAACTAGATGATCTTTAAGGTTCCTTCCAAGCCAAACCTATCATTCTATGATCTTGGCTCTCCAAAATTCAGTGAACCCAGACTTTATTCACTCCCATTGAACAGGAGGGTGACAGCAATACATCTATTGCCAGGAAGAGCCTGAGCTCTGTGACAAACCACTTTCAGACAGTTTACTTCTACATCCAGAACACATTTTCATTTCAGCTCCTTGATTTTTTATATATTTCTCCACCATCACTCTAATTCTTTGAGCCTTTACCTATTTCCACAGCTTCTTTTTCACCAAACTACCTAGAAGATTTAGAGAGAAATCCTTACATCCCCATGCCCTACATTCATTATTATCAACTTCATTTAACTCTCTAAAACCTTTAGAGGTGCAGTTCAGCTGAAGAGATTTAAGCTACACCAACACACTAGGCTCACAGAGGACTTTTTTTTCTGTTGTTGTTTATAAAAAAAAACCCAAACAACCAAACCAAGCTTAAATATGAACATGGTAATTTCTGAGGGGATTATTCAGAAACTGTTGTCCTCCCTATTAGGCTTGACAATATTTCCATGAGAAAAAAAAAAAAATCCATGACTTACGAGACAGTCCAAAGGGTCCTGTTGTATTCACCAGGTCTGCACAGGTCCTTGCTCAGTTGTTTGTGCTGCTGAGTGCAAAGCTGGGTATCCTCTAGTAAAGGTTAAGATCATCTAAGGGCTGTGACTCACACATTATAATTTTGGAGATTAGGTAGTGCAAACAATGTTGAAACTAGTTTTACTGGACACCTAACTTTGCTGAATATATGCTTCACACGTGACACTTATTATTCACGACTAGCTGATCACCCCAGTTAGATTCATAGAACCATAGAAAGGTTTGGGCTGGAAGGGACCTTAAAGATCATCTTAGTTCCAACCCCCCTGCCATCGGCAGAGACACCTCCCACTTGATAAGGTTGCTCAGTGCCTTATCCAGCCTGGCATTTAACACTTCCAGGGAGGGGGCATCCAAAACCTCTCTGGGTAACCTGTTCCAGTGTCTCACCACCCTTACTATAAATAATTTCTTTCTTATATCCAGCCTAAATCTCCCCTCTCCCAATTTACATCCATTATTTCTAGTCCTTCCTATCACATATCCTATCAAAAAGTTCTCTCCCTGCCTTTCTGTACCCCCCCCTTCAGGTATTGATAAGCAAATTCTAACCAATTTCCCCTCAAAATGATCCTACAGCTTTTCAGTAGGAAAGATTCTTACATGCCTTGGTGGCCCAAATCTCCTGCCTTATCAACCAAGAGGGTTATAACTCTAGAGATATACCTTGAACCTAATTAGAATCATAGAATCACAGAATAATAGAATAGTTTGGGTTGGAAGGGACCTTAAAGATCATCTTAGTTCCAACCCCCCTGCCATAGGCAGTGACACCTCCCACTAGATCAGGCTGCTCAGTGCCTTGTCCAGCCTGGGACAATTTCCAGTGACTACAGCATCACTGCCACTGCCAGAGGAGGACAGAGCTTGATGCACTGGGGCAAGCTGAATTTTTGGGACCTTCATATCTTTGCCTGGGCTCCATTGTCCCCAGGTGAAGCCAGCATTGATTCTCCCAAGTGCAGGGCTTCATAGAGTGTTTTGCTTCCTTGGCAGGCACTGCCATGGATGCAGATGACTCTCCACTCCCACATGGGGAATCCACTGGCAGGGAGAGCCAGGCTAGTGACTCCTGGGCCACTCTCAGGGCTGTGTGCCCAGGGAAGAAGGAATGTGGCTGGGATGCCATTGAACGCAGGTGATCCCAAGTAACAAGCATGGCCTGGGGACGGGGGGGTGGAAGCTGAGGAACGTGGGTGGTGGTAAGTGGAGCAAATCTTCAGATCTGCTGGCTATCTTGTGATCTGGGATGTGGGGAGCAGGCTCCACTGATCATCTGCCAAGTTCAGCTAGGTCAGATCACACAGCCTAGGATCCTGTGCTTGGCTCTGCTCACTACAGTAACCTCCTGTGCCTTCTGGGGCAAACTGGTGTGAAGAATGGCAGCAGGATTGAAGAAGGGAGCTCTGGAGACCATGTAGTCCAACCCCTTACTCAAAGGAGGGTCAGCTACAGTGTGTTGCAGAACGTCAGGGACTGGAAGAAACCTTAAGAGATCATCTCGTCCAATCCCCCTGCTGGAGCAGGAGTTGTTCATGACAGTGTCCAGTTGGGTTTTGACTTCCCCCAATGATGAGGACTCCACAACCTGTTTCAGTGTTTGAAAATTCTGAATCTGAGAAAAGATTTTCTCTACATTTAAATGGAATTTCTTGTAATTTAATTTGTACTCATGGCTTCTTAGCCAGGGGGGGTTAGAGCTAGATGATCTTTAAGGACCATTCCAACCCAAACTGTTCTATGATTCTATGGATGCCACAAAGAAGCTCTCTCTTTCTTTACTCCTTTACTGGTAAGATTGGCACAGGTCTTTTCTTCTCAGGGCTAAATAGTTACAGCTTTCTCAGCCTTTCCTCTTATAGCTTAGATTCTGTGATCCCTCAAGCACCTTTAATCGAGTCAAATCACTATGCCCATTCCTTTCTTGCATTGGGAAGCTCAACAAGGGCTGCAGCACTCCACATTTGTAGACCAGGAGTAAATAGAGAGGAAGGATCACTTGCCTTGACCTTCTGGTGATGCTCTTCCTGATGCAGCTCAAGATGATGATGTTGGCCACTTCTGCAAGAGCTTATCACCAGCTCATAGTAAACTCTGAGGACACCAAGAGTCCCAGACTCCCTTATGTCTTCATTTCTAAAACTAATGTGATTTAATCTCTTGTTTTCCCTTCAAAATGCAAGCAACCTTTACAATATGCAAAGCAGAAGGAATGCTGATTGAAATACTAACCCCAACAATAGAATGATAGAATAGTTTGGGTTGGAAGGGACCTTAAAGATCATCAAGTTCCAACTCCCCTGCCATAGGCAGGGACATCTCCCACTAGATCAGGCTGCTCAGTGCCTTGACCAGCCTGGCCTTAAAAAAATAACTCAGCAATGTTTTTTGGGAGGCAAAGATGCAATCAGAGGAAGCTGTTGATGATTACAGCCTATCAAGTAACCCAACAGAATGCAAAGAAAGAAAGAAAAAAACCAAAATAAAACTCTTAAACAAGTTGCTTATGAATTAAAGCTTGAGAAACAGCAAGCTCTGAGGCAGCACAGTGGGCTTGCACATGGTATCTTCTCTGCATATATAGCATTAGTCTGAAAGAGTTTTTGAGACACTATTTTCACTGCCTCTTGTACACGGAAGAGCCAAGAATCTCACTTAGAGCTACTTTTAATAATGGGCTGCAGTTTTCATGGTGTATAAAAACTGATTTCTGATGAAGGAAGGAAGGAAGCCCAATTAAATACAGACGTCATGCTAATGACAAGGTGATGGATGGGTGACTAAGCTGGATTTGAACACACCTAGACCACACCTCAGGACACTTAGGAGAAAGCTTGCTCCTGAACATGGAAAAACCTGGCCTGTGATTGGAAAGAAAGCAGAGAAAAGCAATGCAAGATCCATTTATATGAATGTGAATTTATATTTATGTGAATTAGTATGAAAGAAAGTCTAAATTTGTCTTTTGTGTCTTTCCAGTGTCAAGCCATGGGAGGAAAAAAGTCCAGTTAAAAGTAACAGTTTCTGACACAACTGCATCATATCTATATTTGATGAAAAAATCTTAAGCTACTACAAACAACAATCTCTATTGGAATGCTAAGCAAAATATTAATTTACAAAGAATTCAGCTATGTTGTTTGATTAAATATGGGATATTCCAGGGTCATGCTGCATGAGTTGAAGGTACCATGTGTTGATGGGTAGCCAGCAGGAAATTTCCTCTCCTACAGTAGGATCTTTTCTAAGAATTCCTGGTGTTTTCAACACAGCAAGCACTGAATAGTTTGTGTGTGCTTAAGCCCTAGCTGTCAAAATTTAGTGTAGATACATCTGCTTTGAGCAAAGATGTTGGAAGAGGTTTTTTTATGCATGTTCCCTCTCTTAGCTTTACCCAGTAACCACAGTTGGCACAAGCAGAGAATTCAAGTGCATAAACAAGGCCCCAGAGCCTCTCCTTAACGTGTGCTAAACCACAGATACCAGGTGTGTTTGTACCTTCAAAGAGATGGAAGAATCTCTTAATTTGCTGTCCCATTGAAACTAAAGCACTTCCTCATCACCATAATTAAAAAGGGAGGCAACAGGGACTGCAAAACAGATTTGTTTTAAGTTGTGCTTTTCCAGAGCTGGCAGTACTTTCTCCTGAAAATATAATAGGAGAGAGTGTACAGCCTGTGTCACCTGTAAGGTGTGATCCATCTGACCCAGGATGAGCATTTCCCCACAATTAGAAAAAGAAATGGCCCTTTGCAGATGTCCCAGATCCTGAAGAATTTCTCAAAAATTCTTGCTTACTAGGTAGAGCTCTGTTAGAGATGACCTACAGAGATAGAAAGCACTCTGAGGCATCTCTGTTTAGCTATGGGATTTTTCACAATCCTTTTAGTCACAGGATTTCTTACCAGTAAATCCATCACACCTCTGCAGCAAACAGGCTGAAGATTTCACTAAAATGTCAGGACTTGGGATGGGTTTCTGATTTATGGTCCCAAAGCTATCTGAAGAATTTCTTCACCTGGGACTGTCACATTGATGTGATGAGGGTATCACAGCTTTCAGTGTTTGAGTCCAACAGAATAATATCATAGAATAGTTGGGGTTGGAAGGGACCTTAATGATCATCTAGCTCCAACTCCCATTAGATCAGGCTGCTCAGTGCCTTGTACAGCCTGACCTTAAACACCTCCAGAGAGGAGGCATCCACAGCCTCTTTGGGAATCCTGTTCCACTGTTTCACAGTAAAGAATTTCTTCTTTATCTCCAGCCTGAATCTCCCCTCTTCCAATTTACATCCCTTATTCCTAGTCCTGCCATTATATATCCTATTAAAAAGCCCTACCCCTGCCTTTCTGCAGCCCCCCTTCAGGTATTGAGAAGTTACTATAAAGTCCCCCCTGAGCCTTCTCTTCTCTAGGCTAAAATAACCCCAACTCCTTCAGCCTGTCCTCATGAGGTAGTTGCTCAAGCCCTTTGATATGATTTGCTTCCTTAAAAAAATTAGAGGGAAACAAAGCCAGGCAGCTGGCAAGTGAACACCACCACCTCAAAGACTGAAGTACTCTCTTTCTACTCGTTTTTATTTCTGAAGATCTTTCTCAGTCCCCTCTCTCATCACTCAGTGGGACACACAGCAGCCCACACATGGCCCCAGCATCCAGTCATATGGCTGATTTCCTTAACTTGCAACCTTCTCCTTCTCCAGAGCTCCCAGATTCAAAGTTACATTTTGTCTACACTGTCTCTTTGGGAACCCGTGCCAGTCACAGGCAGATGGACACATTTTTCTATTCAACATTTCCTAGATGCACTTAGATACCTACCAGTAGGAACTCATGGCTCTATGTAAAGACAACATGCAACTCCCTCGAAAACACCTCTACAGATTTTCTTGAATTAGGTCACTCTTCTTATGCCCAGCAGTGTTTTGTTAGAAATGAGAAACACCTTTTAGGAAGCAGGGAAGAAATTGTTGTGGTTTTTCAGCTCTTCTCCCTCCTGCCCAGCTTCCTCTTTCTCTTTCCCTGGAGAAGCAGTAGTGAAGGATCCCATCAAACCTTTTCTAACATCCCTTCTGCAGAGTTTTCAACAGAGCCTTATGATATCCTTGGGTCCTCTCTCACCTTTTGGCTCTTTATGTTTCCCTGGGCAGAAGAAAGGGTGCCAAGAAAGGTGGGAGGAAGAGAAAGGAGGAAATATTAGATGGGACAAGCCTGTTCTCTACAATACCTCTCCCATCCAGCCAGAGACCAAATCTCACTCCCTTGCCCTCAGCTTTCCCCTGAAATTTAGTGTCCTTACGGCCTTCTCCTCTCACACCTCTTTCAATCCCACACAAGTCCTCCAAGCACCTGCATGCCCACATTTTCACATGTCTCACCACCAAGTCCCTTTTGGCTCCACTGACATCTTTTCACCTCACTTCCAGCATCTCTTGTAGCCTTAATGTGGTGGTGAGAACAAGAAGTAGGTGCCAGTTTCCCTCAAGAAAGCTGAAGAACCCCCATACAGAAGAACTGGTGTTGGTTTACTTCTTGTGGTGTTTCCTCAAAGCCATGGAATTAGCTCCCTTCTGCTTCTTCAGCAAGTCCTTCAGTCTAATACAATTTTCCTGCTACAAAAGGAAGCATCTTTCTTTTTTCTCTTTCCAAGGGGTATGTAAATCATGGTCCCATTGTCCTGCTTGGAGGTAGAACACTACCAATTTTTACATTTTCATTGTCCCCTTCTGTCACTGAATCTGGTGTGGGACTGTCCCAATGTCTACAGTGTGATCACCATCATGGTAGCTGGAAACTTTTTGTATCTATTACATTATTTTCATGTTATTATAATTATTTTGATATGTTAATATTTGATTTTTATAGTTTATTTTCTTTACAGCTCATAAGGTCTCTCTCCTAATTTTCTCTTTCTTCTCTGAAGAGGAGAAAGGTTAAGGAGAGCATCTGAAGTTCATCTTGGTAGCCAGCCCAGCCCAAAACACAACACCCACGTTTCATATCTTTTGCAATTTTCACAGCTTGCCCTTGCAAATACTCTTTGATCTGCCCTTGGAGAAATTTTATAGCTTTTAAGTCTCTGCCTGCTGAGAAAATCTCCACAGTACCATTTTCCTCTTGGGTTCAGTAATCTTGTCACAAAATTCTGGCACCTTGAGAGAAGACACCAAGTTTAGTGGCTTTCTACTGTCAGCCCCTATCATCAGTTCTTGACAGTATATATAAATGAGGAGGTAAAGACATGAGGTTCAGAGTTGACCATTAAGAGAAGATTCTAGGAATAATGGATGTAAATTGGAAGAGGGGAGATTCAGGCTGGAGACGAAAAAGAAATTCTTTACTGTGAGGGTGGTGAGACACTGGAAGAGGTTGCCCAGAGAGGTTGTGGATGCCCCCTCTCTGGAGATGTTTAAAGAAAGGCTGGATGAGGCCCTGAACAACCTGAATTAGTGGGAGATGTCCCTGCTTATGGAAGGGGAACTAGATGATCTTTAAGGTCCTTTCCAACCCAAACCATTCTATAATTCTAAGATTCTCAAAATTAAATTAATATAGAGGCAACCTTCCAAAGAATATCTTGATCTCTTTTTCTTACCTCATCTCATCAGGTTTCTCAAAAGAAACAGAACCAAAGAATTTTGTACTCTTCACAGTGAGTCAGACTAGCAGCAATCTCAGACTTTAATATTCTTCCATGACTCTAGGAACATGTCCTTCAAAAAAAAAAAAGGATGTTTACTCAGTCACTGGCTGCTAGCACATTGTTCATTCAAGTCTCACCGCTCATCACATCATCAAAGAAATATCAACAGCTGTTTTATAAAGAAAAAATCAGACAGCACCTCTCTCCTGACACCACAAACAATGGAAACCCAGGAGGAAGATGTCAGTCATCATGAGATCTTTTTTTTTTTGACCATATCAAGTTCTGATTGTTTGGATGAATGCTGAGTTACCTGAATCATAGAATCCTGGGGTTGGAAGGGACATTCAGAGGCCATCTAGTCCAACCCCCTGCAGTGAGCAGGGACGTTCTGCACTAGATGAGGTTGCTCAGAGCCTCAGCAAGCCTGACCATGAATGTCTCCAGGGACAGGGCTTCCACCACCTCTCTGGGCAACCTGTGCCAGTTGTCTCACCACCCTCATGGTGAAAAACTTATTCCTAATGTCTGAATGTCTGAGTGCTGTTGAATGTGTGTCCTTGAGCAAAGGACTGCCCAGAAGGCAGATTAGATATGAAAGGTGACCTCACAATGGGACAGATTTGGACTTAAAGGAACAAACTTAACAGGCCATATTGTATTTCAGCAAGAAGCAGCCTATTTCCTTCTGGAAACTTCTAGGTGAAGATTTATTCACAGTGATTGAAAGAAGAATATGGTGTATGTGTAGCTCAGTTGGGAGAG
>VZTY01009035.1:0-27829 GCA_013400935.1 Turnix velox
CCATTAAGGAATGCAGTAAATCAGAGACTAAGGAATTAGACTGAATAATATTTAGAAATATTCTGTTTCCTCACTCAAAAAAGCATTTTGGCTTTCAGGGAGGAAGGCTGCCACCAGGGCAGAAGCACTCTGCTATCATTTAAGTTGGGAAAACACCTTAAGTCCAGAAAATCATGATCTGATTTTCAGAGACTACAAAAGCTGCTACAGTTTACCTCCACTAGTATAGAATTTCCAGCAGGAAATAATAGCTTGTAAATATGATAAATATTCCAACACAGAAAAAAAGTATCTGCTTCACCAGAATAATGAGAAGAGAAAATAAATATGAGATATGCAGTACCACAAATTCTGTAGGGGAGAAATCATAAGACTGTAAATCTTTAACACTGTAAGCAAATTGATATCAGACTTTATTTATTTATGTAACTTAATATTAAAATTCAAGTGGAGTTTTTTGCTTTCTCTGAAACATTTTATAGCACATTTAGAATTTGAAAAAAAAATGCAAAAGATGAAAGCAATCTCCAGTTATATGATGGCAGGAATAGATTTCTATAGGCTTTTTACCTGCTGCCATCACTGTGGACAGTGACTGTTGTGAGAGTGGGAACATTACCAAGAATGAAAAAAGGCTAGCTATGTCACACATCAAAATCAAGTTCTTAAAGGGTGAAAGCCAGCATTAGTTACATTTTAAGTGTAGCTAAAAGTCATCGCATCAAGCACATGAGTCTTTAAGGACACATTGATAAGCACTATGTTCAGCAGTTGTCAAGTATTACTGTTTAAGGGTCAACTTTAAGAAAGGAAGCACTTAATAAAAAATCCTCTGGAAAGTTCTTCAGTTTACATTGTCCCCACTCCCACCAGAATTAGGAAAGCAGATGGTAAATACAGATAGATCTAAATTGTTTGTCAAGCCTTACCAAGCACCATGCATCTCACAAATTCATGTCCCACAGCACTCCTCACTGTGAACTACACTCAAGCTGACAGAGAATGAACTGGAGAACTGCAAACTTTATCCTTCACTGAAGTGCTGCAGCATAAAACTTCACAATTTTGCATGCTTCTCTCCATTTGCTCTTCCCTCATCTAGTTTTAAGAGAATTATGGTATTTGGCTTTTGGTGTATAAATCACATAGCAACAGCTGCTTTAGTGTAATAACTAGGTAATAACTGCTGGGAGTTATATTGATGTCTTTTTTTAAAAAAGAAAAAACAGATGAGAGCTTAATATGCTGCAGAATACCACAACAAAGTCACCAGCCACTATCTTGCATTACATCTTAGATAACAGAATACATTCCCAATTAACTGCAATAGAAATAAGAAAGGTGAAATATGCAGTGGACATTTCAGCTATTGTGAGACTTCAGATGTGTGTGGCATTTCATGTGCCTTAGAAAATTCGTGTAGGACTTACAGAAGCAGCAGATGACTTTCAAAGTCTACTCAGAGAACTGCTGGGAATTACAGCAGGGAATCCTTGAACTGCAACAGATGGGAATATCCCTCTCTGGGATCTAGCTTTGTTCCAGAATCAGGGAAAGGATAAATATAAAAAACAGTAAAAAAAAAATTCCTAGCATGGCAACATTTTGTGTTCCAAAACTAATGGAGTTTTAGTATCAAGTAGGAGATGGTCTTTCACACGAGTTATAAAGATAGATTTTATTTTCAAGGTGCTACCCACCATCATACCCCCATGAACACGGTGACACCTATGAAACCAGGCCTTTCCATGGCATTCACCCTCTCCACTAATATCTTGAGGCAAGCTGGCCCACAAGCTGGCTGCAGGACCTCACAAACCCCAACTCCCTGTATAGGGTGACCTGCAGCTGCTCCAGTGATGCTCCCTTAAGGTAGTGTATTTTGTAGTCAGTTAGATTTTAGCTCATATTGAAATGAACACAGCTGTGCACGTGAGTGCCAGTCTGTCACCTCCCATTCTGAAGCATTTTTCTTGAGGCTGCTATGCCCCAAAAAACTACAGTCATAAATCTTCCCTACAGAATCAATTATCAAGTATGTGGAAGGCAAAAGCTCAATATTTGGTGGCAGCAGCTTTTTTGGTGGAAAGGCAAAATAATTACAGATTTAAATAAAAATAAAAAAGAGGCAGATTTAAGAAATTCCACTTTGTTCTACTGATTTGCAGACATAAGCAGTGGAAGAAGGAATGCAAATGTCAGGAGAAGTTGTACTTCTCAGCAGCACACAGGTTGACCTGTACATATTTAAGTTGCTGCAATAATAAGATAACATTCCAAAACAAAAAAGAAGATAACATACTTAAAATCTCCTGGAATCACAGTTGCTCCATGTATACGAGTATCATGAGTATAAATTTAATCTTCTTTAAAAGTGTTGATAAATGCTGCAAGTTAGTGTTGACTCATGATTGAAAGAAGCAACTAGTGGCTAAGAACATATTTAATTTGTCCCTATAAATGAGTATCAGTCAATGCCTGAACTACAGTAAAATTAAATATTGCAGACTGAGTTTTGTAGTTAATAAGAAATTATACAGTATGCCTGTTTCTGAAGGAAGGGTCAAAACAAAATCAGAGAGACAACGAGCAGCACAAAGTATTTGGACACTTTTTCAGAAACATTGTTATTTTCATCCATTCACCCTCCAGGATAAAATACTGTAGAAAAACACGTTTCACAAGCTACTGTGCTCATTCATGTTGTCACAGGCTATATATAGGAGGATGGGGGATGCTCAAGCTCTTTCATCCGCAGCACTGAGAAGAACCTACCAACGTGAACTGCTTCACAGCTGAGTACTGAACAGAGATAGCATCAACAACATCAACTGAGGGCAACCAAACACCACAACCCACTTCTGCATGGTATCATGGAGTGGTAGCTGGACGGCTTATCTGTGTGTAAACCTTTGAAGAAATGTGACCACAATGAAAAAGCATGTAAAATTTCAGATTAACACCAAACCAGAGTATTTCAGAACTAAACAAGATTGTTCCCACATGAAAAAAAGTTATCTCCCATGCACCTAATCCTGGGTTGCATCAAGAGAAGTGTGCCCAGCAGGTCAAGAGAGGTGATTTTCCCCCTCTACTCAGTTCTGGTGAGGCCCCACCTGGAGTATTGTGTCCAGTTCTGGAGTCCTCAACATAAGAAGGACATTGAGCTGTTGGAGCAGGTCCAGAGGAGGGCCACAAAGATGATCAAAGAGCTGGAGCAACTGTCTTATGAAGACAGGCTGAAGGAGTTGGGTTGTTCAGCTTGGTGAAGAGACGACTCAGGGGGCATCTCATAGTAACTTATCAATACCTGAAGGGGGCCTACGGAAGGCACTGAGCAGCTTGATCTAGCGGGAGGTATCCTTACCTATGTCAGGGGGGTTGGAACTCTAACCCAAACTATTCTATGATTCTATCTCATTGCCTACAAAAAAGTGAGCTTTCTTCATTTCAGAGTCACATCATTAGAAAGCTTATGGTATCAGCCTCTTTGGTGTCTAATGATTCACTAATGGCAATAAAATTTTACTTTCAACTTTCAAACTCCAACACCTAAAACCTGTTTGTGGGACACTATCAAGGAATTAAGTGGTTTTTCTCAGCTTCTGGTGTAAAAGCAAGTGGCTTCTTATCACCATCAGGTGGAACCCACACAGTTTATTCCCATATTTGCCAAAATCTATCAACTGGATACTTACAGAGAGTAGACACTAAAAGGAGTGGGGACCATCAGACACCTCAGTATGCTTCAAGGCAGAAGTGTTTTGCACCAACTGGTAGTACAACATGCATGGGAATTTGCACTATTTAGAAGTAGGATGGCTAAATAACAGGAATAAAAAATAATAATATCTCCCAGTGAATCTGTTTTATTTCCTATTGACTCTCTCACACCAACCTCTAATGCTAGATGAGATTACTTATTAATTTTTTGGTGTATTGTATTTCTCTAATGTCCTAATCAGTACTGTTCTTGACCATGCCAGATTTGCTCACTAAGTGAAAGTTATTTATGTATATTATGAAATAAAAGTGTATCACATTGACTTAAGGCACATTTGTGCTAATTGTAGCAAACTTTCTTGAGAAAATTTTTAAGTCTCTACATAGGTGTAATCAGGTGGATGCCTCTGCTCTTGGCAAGGCTACAGCTCCTGCCCCTGCATCCCCGAGGCTACGGTAGAGTGTCTAATTTCCCAGCCATGAAATTCACAGTAAAACTGATAGGGAGATGTGTTACAAGCCAAGAGACAAGCCATTTTTGCCAGCAATGTTTTCTACATGAATATGGAGACACCTCAGCTAACAAAAAGCAGATTTAAAGGAATTACAAACACCTTGTTTGATTTTCAAAAAGTGGGAATTCACTAAAGCAATTGCATTGTGCATAAAAAGTGGTGTTGAAGAGATCTGGGCTAGCAACATGCTGTCTGTGAATGCTCCACCTTTATACTCCCAAAAGCCTGAGAATTTTGATACAAATACCAGTAAAATCTGTACTGTGCCCCTGGCTTCACAGAATCACAGAAAGTAGGGGATTGGAAGGGACCTCAAGAGATCACCTAGTCCAGTCCCCCTGCCGGAGCAGGAACACCTAGACCAGGTCACATAGCAATGCATGCAGGTGGGTTTTTATTGGATCCAAAGAAGGAAATCCTACAACCTCTCTGGGCAGCCTATTCCAGTGTTCTGTCACCCTCACAGTTAGAAAGATTTTTCTCATATTTCTGTGGTCCAGTTTGCACCTACTACCTCAAGTCCTATCATTGGACATCATTGAGAAGTTCCATCCTCTTTACAGTGATGCTTTACATATTCATAGACATTAATGAGGTCACCCCACATTCTCCTTTCCTCCATGCCAAAGAGACCCAGCTCCCTCAGCCTTTCCTCAAAAGGGAGATGCCCTTGTCATCTTTGTGGCTCTGTGCTGGACTCTCTGTCCTTCTTGAACTGAGAGCCCCAGAACTGGACACAAATTCCAGATGTGGTCTCACCAGAGCAGAGTAAAGGGGGAGGAGAACCTCTCTTAACCTACTGACCGTGCCTCTTCCACACCCCAGGGTGCCACCGGCCTTCCTGGCTACAAGGGCACATTGCTGGCTCATGATCATCCTGCTTTCGGTCCACCAGGACCCCCAGGTCCCTTTCCTCAACACTGCTCTCTAACAAGTTGGCCCCCAACTTACACTGATACATGGGGTTGTTCTTGCTCAGATGCAAGACTCCACTCTTGCTCCTGTTATATTTCATTGAATTTCTCCCCACGCAACTCCCCAGCCTGTCTAGGTCTTGCTGGATGCTAGCACAGACTTCTGGCGTGCTGGCCACCCATCCCATCTTGTAGTGGGGGGAGTTTCACAGGAGATGGAAAAAAAAACCCACACCAAAAACATCCCAAAACAAACAATCAAATTAAAAACCAGCAAAAATTAAAAATAACCAAAACAAAACAAACAAAAAAAGCAAACAAGCAAGGAGACACTGGACCAGCCTGCAGCAACAGGAGCCACTGAATGTAAGTGCTTGGTCTGCATACACCCCCAAACCAAACCCTGGGCTACCCTATTGGGCCCTCTGGACCAGCCACTTTCTTTAGCTTAAGCCAGCGGGTACTGGGAGACAATAAAACTAAAAGCTAACAGAAAGTGCCAAGATATTATTCCCACCTATTCCACAGGATGTCATGGGGAATATCAACAAACACCCAACTTTCACAGGCATTGGCAGTAAAAATATGACAGAAATAATCTGTGCCAACTGATAAGCAGCTGTTTCAGGAAACTCACAGAAGTATCAAGTCCAGGTTCAGAGCAGTTGCTGTGCACACACCTCACTAAGAGCAGAACGACGAGATCAACATTGTGGATCACCTCATATGGATCTGTTTCTCAATGTGTAGCCCACTCTGAAAATGTTTTAACTACCAAAAAGTTCACTGCTTGATTGAACTTCATTAAGGAAGGACAAACCTTTGCGTCAAAATTTCTCTCAGCTGAAGTTCTCAAAGCTGTAAACTCTTAATTTTGCTGCTCACATCTAGAACTTGGTCAGCCCCTCTGGTCAAAGCATTCAAAGCAATGACCAACCCATCCAGCTACACAGAAGACTTTGACATTTTGCATGGCATGGCCACTTTTCACTGGGTAGTCCAAAACTCAATACATATAAAAATAAAAGAACATATCCATATGTCTGTTCTCTGATCATGCTGGAAAATGGATGTTCAGCACAATTTCAACTATTGAGTGGAAAGCTGGCTAAAGCAGTGTAAAAACTGGTGGTGGTATCTTATTTACTACAAAATAGTGCATTATCAACAGATACATAATAGGACAACAAACTTAATTTCTCAGCATTGTGGCTACACCTTCAGGAAACTGCCTGCTCCTCTCAATACAAACTAATTAAAATAGTATCAAATCAAGACAATTTCCTAAAAATCTCAGATGAAAGTACTGAACTTTCTTTGGAAAGTACTGAGTTTTCTTTGGAATAACTGAATCTTTTCCTACAGAGGCTTCACGGAAGACATCATCTCAGCAAGACTCAGCCGCACATATCAAGCTTCCTTTTGTCCCTAGCCAAAGCACTAGGACTGAACAATTTTTCCTGTCAACAAATTCTTTCTCTCTTACTCACAAGAAAATGAACTTAACTTCAAGCACACTCAGCACAATGGTTGTGGTATAACATATAGCAGTTATTACCTAATTTTCTATAACTTTTATATTATAGCATGTACAAATTTCCATATATCTTTGGTAGATAACAGCATTTATATTGGCTAGCTTTCTTTAAGGTCATCTGTCACTCTAAATTGAGAGAAGGAGTTCATGTTTCTGTTTGTTTAGAGTGAAACAAATAACAGTGATTCTCCATAAGCACCCTCAGGAAACCAGCCTTCCAGACATAATGGCTATAGTGCAAATATTATGTTGTGGATATCATGAAAAATAAATGGAGCAGATAGAGTGTGTGTGGATTTATTTCTACTTTATAAAGGAAAGGAGAAAAAGTGAAACATAATAGTTTTGTAACCCTTTCCCTACACAAGACAGGAAGTGAAAACAGGTAAGTATGAGGTGAAATCTGAAGTATCCTTTCTACATTTCTTTTTTTTTTTTAAAACAACTGTGAGCATGCTGTTCAGCTTATGGATAAACCAACTCAATTTTCTTTATCCAGAATATCTTTCCCAACTTTTTCTCTGAAAGCTATCAGTGCTTATTCATCTCACAACGACAAACTTGCACAATGTGACCACATAATATACTTGGTTCCAACCTCATTATCTACCTCAAAACAAGACGGTAAGATTAGAGATTGTTTTATTCTGTATTTTGTTAGGAAAAATATTATCCATTGAAAAGAAATAATGTAGTCTCTTCTCATGATGACAGCTGAATGAACTGCACCTTTGACTGTAGTATCAGAGAATGCATTGAGTTGTTTACTCCAACCCACTGCAGTAAGCAGGAGCTGCTTGCATTAGATCAGGCTGCTCAGAGCCTCATCAAGTCTGGCCTTGAATGCACACACTAAAGAAATGTTTTGTAAGTAGACAGAAACATGATTATATTAGGAGCATGGAGGAGGATGGCAGCTTTCAGCATTGCATTGAATTGTGGCAGAGATGATACTTTTAAAGGATGAGTAAAGCAGGGGGCTGAGAAATTCAATGGTACCACAGACTTTCTGCTCTGTTTTCTACCCAGCAACCTGCAGAACTTCCAGAAACATTGCTGAGGCTCCAATCACAAGCTGTGCTTAGGTGGGACATGCTCCATCGAGAGACTAATCATTGTCTATGATTTCAGTGATTTTCTACTTACAATGAGAGCCTTGTCCAAGCACAAAAATTCCCTGAAGTAGCAAGATAACAAGTGGTGATTGTTTTTACATAGTTTTCTAGTTTTGCTGCTCAGTCAAAGCAATGTAATTGCATAAGAAGTTCCATTGCAAAGCCTGTGCTTCTAACTTGGCTGCCTTGTCTTCCCACAGCACTGCCTATGAGGACAGAGCTGTGACAAAGTACCACCATCTTGTAAATTTTCATTCAGGGTAATGAAAACCTTGTAATAGCTCCACCCCTTTCAGTCACTTCAGAGAATGCAACTGCAAGTGTCATCCAGTTTGCTCTCTACACTTGAAAGAAATATCATTTTGATCTGCATTGAACCCATATCACACTACAATTTGTGCCTTATTAAGAAAATTAAATAGGCAAAGAGCAACTGGTAATACAGAAGTAACTACTCCTTCCAATAGCACGTGTTTGTGGATAGACTCTCAGTTGTATTTAAATTCATGAAAAATCCAAAGTATTAACTAGCAGACATCAAAACAACATTAGCAAATACTATGGACCCTGCAAGCAGTGACATTAGGCTTGTTTAGTTAAGCATTCTCACCATTTTATTTCTATTAAACAGCAAGATTAAAAAGGATTTAAACATTTCTTAACTCAATACACTGCAAAGGTCCAGAACATCAATTAAATAATTTGCTTTTCCTGCTTGCATTCTTCTAAGAGTTACAAAATAATCTTATTGAAAAGCTTTTGTTGTACAGTCACACATGACATTAATTAATTAGGTTTTGCCCAACAGATGTCAGGTTTGATAGTCTACAAGTCAAAGTCCATCCCTTCTGTTGATTGTTCCCTTTTTATTTTCAATTTTATCTTTCATACTTTCATCCCCTGCATATAGCAAAAGTCAGAGAAAGATGCTGTCACTTCAGCATAAGATGTAATTAACTTGACCTTAAAACCTTTCTTATAATGTCTCATATAACTAATTCTAATTTCTTACTTGTGTTACATATAAAAGCTAATGGACATACCACAAAATACCTGGAAAAAATTAATTTTTGTGTATCACAGAAGTTTTCCACAGATGTGTCTGCATGATATTTTATATACTCGAACTACCTCTTGTGTATAATTAGAAGGTCCCTTACACTTTATAGCAATTATTTTTTCCGAACTCTCCTGGTAAGCAGGTCTTGCTAAGGAGAAAATGTAGGATCACACACTCCACCATCTCACACAGACACACTTTGGCATGAAAAATCAGAACATATGTCTCTTCTTTTATCAGCATTTGAATGAGTGTGTTGTCATCTACTCAAAAAGAAATTATAGATGCCAGATCTCAGTTCAGGTCTGCCCTTCAATTTCCTTGAAAATAAAGTGTCAATGAAAGGTTGACACTATTTACTGGGATTTTATTCTCATGTTGAAATTTGAGTTGCAGGCAAAGCATCTTGTTACTAATCAAACTTTATGTATTATATTTGATATTTTTTATATATAAGGAAGCTGTATTTTTATTAACTACAGTTTAATTTTGATAGTTCCTTCAATATACCTGCACTTGATAGACCTGTTTATCCCCTGCTACCCCACGGCCAGGAATGCACAATTATACAAATGATTTTAGCATACTTCTCAATACTTAGCAATTGCCTCTACTCCTTTATCAGAACTCTCCTCAGGGTTTATATGAACAATAGTAGCAATGTGCTACAGTCCCTGCATCACGTGAACTCTTCTAAGACATTAGAGGAGGAAATCGGGAGAAAAATGCAGTAATTCGCAAGTCTAAGAATGGCCTCCTATCAAAGCTTTTCAGACCTGGAACTCCCATGCCTCCTGAACAGGATGTGTGGTGGACCAGAAGCAAAAGGTGCTTTTGTCATCACCAGGGAGTGTTTTTTAAGCCAAATGCTATTTACCATAATTCTTACGATTTTGTGCAAATAAAACAAGTTTCCCATAGAATTATTCACACTGCCATCTAGTGCAGAGTTGCTTTAAAAATAAAAAAAGACAAAATCGGTAGTTTTAATTGAGAAGGTTGCCACCCAAAGGAAACACGTATACAGCAAAAGGAAATAAGAAATGGAAAACTCTCTTCACCCTTCTTGACAATGGTCAACATTGATTCTCCTACTGTCATTAACCATAATATCCTAATATCTGAGATGAGGGCAGGGAAGAAAGCATTGTTTGCAGAAATCAAGGTTTATTATTAAATCAGATATTGGGAACAGAAGAGGTTTTTCTGCTCCCTTTTAAAGCACATCAATTATACAGAAACCAGGGTGTGTCTGGGAACCTAATGAAACTCACTCAGTGAGTGTCAGCCCATGGAGAAAACACGCAGCCTCACCCAAAGAGGGTGGCAGATGTTATGATAAAAGTACTATTCGTGTATTACACTAATCATTACTCTATGTCTGAAGCCAAAGCACCACTGGCTACAATTGCTATTAGAAGTAAACTGCATAGGAGAAGGAGCTGCTTCCTTTGGCAGTTTCTGAGAGGACACAGGAACAGGAATGAATGGCTAAGGCAATGTGCTGGACCTCAGGCCAGTCTACTCCAGCTGTCCGCCAAAGACAAGGCGGAACAGCAGAATGCAGAAGCAGCATTGCCTCTGCAGGACATCTGGAATCTTCCAGTTTTTAGCAATTTTGGGGTTTACTAGATGGAAAGCAGTAAATGCATTAACTCTCTCTTGCAGCAAGGCATCAGAAAAAGACCACCGTAAAAAAAAAAAAATCCTTAAATCAGCTGCCTGCTCACTGTCATTTTCATTGTATATTTCATTTTGGGTTAGTCATCAAAATTATACCAGAAGATCTAGTGTCCTACTGAGTCTGCCTGTAGCAATCAGGCAGGACACTTGAAAAATTACTTTTTTCAACATGTCTGTGAGAGGAACCCATGTAATTCACCTGCTAGGGAAAGATGACTCTTCAGAACCAGTCTTCTACATGAGTTTCCTTTCCACCTTGGGCTTGAGGCCTCAAGACTGGTAATCCAGTGATACTTGCTCCTTCAATGGCAACCCAAAAAAGCGTAAAAAGTTCATTTTTTAATAAAGAAAAATGTTCCAACAATTTACAAGAAAAATGGAGGCATGGACTCTAGACAGCAAATACTTAAGACCTGGAACAGTCTGGTAGAGTCTTCTCATACTGATCAACTGCTAGAGATTTTCTGTGCTGTGCCCTACAAATCCTGGGAGGCAAACAAAAGCACAAAACCTACAAACATTTCCACAACACAGGAAATGGTTGTTTTCTACTGCACTCAGTTCACCTGCACTCCTAAACAGCCCCATGAGGCTAGATCAAAAATGAGTGGACATGTCCCAGTCTGGTATTCATCTTTCAAGTAGGATTACAAAGCTTTTTTGCCTCTTAATGGGAAAGAGTTTGCTCCAGAGAATGGATGGTGCTGCAGAGAACAATAAACTTGACCACAGCACAGGTGGCTGCCTGGTAGACCCCGCTACCTTTGAGACCAGCAGATCCAGCCTTACTGTATGTAGACAAGGCAGAAGTCACTTCTATCTACTCTGCTGCTGTCCTTCAGCAACAGAAAACTTGTCTTAAACTGAAGTGATTCTTTACTCACTGAGGCTTTATCTAAAAATAAAAAATTAGTTTCACATTTCCCAACTTGTTAAAAAGCAAAGGGGGAAGTGGCTAAATGGTTCAGCCTGGAAGACCCCATAGTGAGAAAAGAGCTTTAGCCTGCCAACAGCAATCACTACCTATTGTGCCACCTCCAGAGACCATATGCCTCATCTCTCATAGCCTCTCTCGAAGTTGCAGCAGTCAGCTGTTACCATGAATTTAGGAGACACTACCTTTATCTGCAACTGCACTGTGCTATGCTTCTTGGGTTCAGGCTAGCTGCAGTCCATAAGCAGCCAAGTTGGTCACAACTAAGAGGGACAGTACAAGGTCACTCAATATCAAGGACAATCCTCAGCATAATTTTATCCTCAGCCAACAAGTCCTACTGAAAAGGTTATCAGCCATAAAGTCGTAGGAAGAGGAACAATTCTTTGGTAGGGAGAATGACTTGGCAACTCCTTGGCCAGCTCCCCATTTTGGCAATTCAGGTCTCATCATCAGAAGGTGATGAGTACTGATACTGACAACATCATGACATTAAGAGACCAAACCTGAGTGGCAAGAAAGGAGAAGAATTTCACTAGGGGAGGAATGTTTCCTCCTTTCATACTAGAATAATGACTATCAAATGCTATAAAAAACAAGTCTTCATTAAATATGTAAACCCCCTCACTTTTGCTAATGTCTGCACAAACAGAACAGGATCTCTTTGATTCCTGCTCTCTTCCTTGTTCAGGGGTAGAAATACTCAAAAGACTACAAAACAGAACTGTATCTAAAAGTTCTATGATAATATTTTTATGTCTCTAACACAAAGCTTCTTTCTGTATTTTAAAAATTATTTTGTTACTTTTTTGTGATTTTTATTGGCATATCACAGAAAATTAGAGATTTCATTATTGAAAAGGCATATTACCCATGTGGCTTGAAAACTATGAATAAGGAACAAATGTTTCCCAAGTTCACAAAAACTTGAGATCATTTGGCAGGCTTAAACCAGAAAGTAAAAATGAGGTGCGTTCCCACAACGCAAAAACAATCCAGGAAACTCCTCGCCACAAAACACTGATAAAAGTCTACCCATCTGAAAAACTTGTGTTACAAAAGTACAATGTAATTGTCCACCAAGGGCTATTGAAACAAAGAAAGAAACCACCTGTGGCTTGAGAAAGCTTCAGACCACACATTGTTGTAGGCTGGTGGTATATTCTGGGAATGCATTATGTGCCTGCCCTGTTTTTATGTTACATTCCCCAGAAATTTTTCTCTGGTAATTGTTGGAGAACAAACTGAACCCCATGGACCTTGACCTGATCCAGTACAGCCACACCTGCATAAATAAGGCAGAACAAAGTGACAGCAGGAGAACACCACTTTCTTTCTTCCACTATTAACAACATTAACAGAAATGTTTTGAAGCAACCCCATTTTATTTAAGTACTCAATTTCTTTTAATGGACAAATGCATGGCTAAACTCTACAACTCCACAAAGTTCTTAAGGATAATCTGGTGAACTTGCACTTCTCTTAAAACCTTCCACAGAGCTGGACATGTTTTGTGGTTTTTTTTTTGTAAATCAACATTTAGCATTTTCCAGCTACTTGGAACAAGGAAGCACAAAGCTCTGCATGCTATCTCTGCAGACACATGTCATAACTTATCAAAAATTGCTAACTAAATTTCAAAGGCATGGAAACATTTGACTAGCTCCTTGTCAGGTTGTGTGAGAGTGCCCACAGACAGAACTTGCTTGTGGGGGTGTTGTTCCTCTACAAATAGGGCATTTTGATAAGAAGTCCCTAACATAAGATACACACTTCTTGAGAGAAGCCTGGCAAATCCAGGGATTATCGCCCATTAGGAAATAAAGGCCTTCATTAACACTCACAGCATGCTATGGTGAAAATTTGTTCTTCTTAGATGGAAAAGAAATATCCGCTCACATCTCTAATTAGCATGATTTATTTATATATACAGAATGTTACTGAAAACAGTGTCTGCAAAGAAGGCCATCCTGTTGAACAGAGAGAGTACATCCTTCAGGGCACACTCATGCAGATTTATACAGATATTACCAGATAACTTAGTTCTAAAGCAGTCTGGCTCTTGAGAAAAACAGAGGTGCCTGCTGCCAAACTGCTGTGGCTGCTCAACCTCATGATTGTTACACAGACTTCCTGGGAACCTCTGAAGGCTGCTTTGTTCATTCTTGGCTTTCCTTCCTCACTTCAAGTTGCTAATCTTGATGGTTGCTCCATGCAGCACTTACTCTGTTGAGCTATCTACTGCATCAAACAGAACTTTGAGCAAGGGAATGGAAAAGCCAGAAAGGAAAGATAAGCATCTGAAAGTTTTCTGCCCAAAAGTAATCTTAACATTTGAAAAATGAGGCCTCTAACAGACTTAAAAAACTGTTCACACAGGTTTTTCAGGAGACCAAAACACAAACACCAAACTGCAGCCCTCTGACTGATAGAAGTTATCATGCATAAATACTATCTCTGTTTCAGTAACTGCACTTACTGTACAAATCCATTAAATCCATCTATATTCAACTTTCTGCCTAGCTTGTGCTAAGTTTTTGTACTAGGTGACAGAGAAGTCAGCAGGAGACTGATTATTAATGAGTCACACATCCAAATCCGATAAATTCTCTTGCATGTGATGTTGAAAACAATGCAGAATGATTTGTACAAGATTAACATTATGCAATATTAATACACCTTTTTTTACAAACAATCTAATGCAGACTAGATCAATAATCCCATTTCCACAAGTCAAAACTCTGTCAGTTCTGTAGCTAATCTGACAGAGTATAGAGCAGTTTGTCTACAGTATCTTTCTCAGAGGCTGTACATCTTCCTTAGACATGCTCATCAATTCGATGAAGACTGACCAGGGACAATACATCCTGTAAAACATACCTTCCTGTTTCCCAGACCTCACAGCTGTGACCTAAGAGAAGGTGTGTGCAGTATCTCAGGTTAACATGTTGACAGGATGCTGCTGAGCACAATATCCCACTGAAGCCAAAGGAGGCCTGGTGGCCCATAGCAGGACTGTGAATTGCTATGCTCGTAAAGACATGATGCTTCACTCAAAGTACCACACGATGAAAACCACATTTCCTCTCATCTGGTTTCTAGACTTGCTCTGCAAGCAAGTACAGAAGAAAATACAGGGATGATACAGCATTCAAAATGCTTACCAGTGAATGGCTCTTGTGCTCATTTGAGGCATGCCTTTGGAGCTCTCAAGGTATCAGGAGTTAAGAAATGTAATGAACCAGCTTGACATATTAGCTCTGCTACAATGCTGCAGATGGCCTTCTGTAACTCCAGGAATGGGAACCAGCTGGAATCCACATTGGTGCTCCCAATCTGAGGGCAAGTACCACAGTGTGCTCCTGATTTATCTCTAGTTTAAGGTTGTATGTCTCAATGTTCCATAAGAAAGTGCCAAAGTCTTCCCCTAGGAAGAGCATTTTTGGCAGAGTTGATATGGATGTTTCAGAAGCCCTAAAAACTGTCCCACTACGTCACTGATTTTAATGCTTTCATTGTGAAATGAACCATGCTTCTGAAACCTTATAGCCAAGTTTCAAGGCTTGTAACTATTTTTGAAGCAAGCTGTGCTTTTACATTTAAATCTGAGGAGATAAGAGAAAGACTGTCAGCATTCTTCATGAGGACAATATATATGCTCAGAGACAATGCTTGAATACAACTGCTAACATTGTCATTACTCAGAACTTCTATACACAATTATACACAAAGTACAATACCAAAAAAAAGGTACTAGGAAGTTCCTGTATTATCTGACATGGCTGTCATCTACAAACTACAACAGCACTGACAAGAATTCTCTTTATCAAAGATCTACAGTATACACAGAGTTCAAATCACCCAAGCACATTAAAATCACCATTTTTTATTGTGTAGACAGAGTTCCTAGGGTGCTTGCTGTGTGCCTAGGGTCTTCTGTTTTCTTCATACATCATGTGCATCTTGTAACAAAGATTTATGAAGCATGTTGGGATTAACAGTAAATTCTCATAACAAAAGAGCATTCCACCAGAGAAACAGTGTCCATTAGTAACCTGAAATGACTGAAGCAGTACAGAAAACTCTTATTATGATCCATATATCCTGTAAAGTGTATCAAATAAGGAGAGAGGATGCAAGTTGCTTTTCAGAAATTAAACCATTTTGGCAGTATCATATGCATGTGTACATACTGTCATAGAATATATGTGCGGAATGACATATACCAGATGTGGTATAAAATTTCAGTTTGCTGTTTATACTGATTCTTGGTAAGGCACCAAAACCCCACAATAAATAACACTATTCCTTGTAGTTTGTCTCCACTTTGACACTGATAAACAAATTCTCAGTTTCTATAAAGCTTATCTCCTCCCTTTACAGAAACCCAAGCCAGAAGCCCTACTTTCCATCAGAAGGACATGTGATACAAATGCTGAAAGGGAAAAAAGTCTGCTTTGTCCTTCAAGAAGCAAGTCTTGTACACAAGCATGTGAATTGTCAGGAAAACCTCTGCTCCTTGGACAAAGCAAGAGAACATTGCAAGATCTCATGCAGATGGCCAGCATCAGTTCATACACCAGGAGTCCAGCAACATACCTCAGCTGATCCCACCACCAGCTGCTAAAGGGAGAGGTCTTCCCTCCCAGAATGAGGCAAAAAACAAAAAAGCTGTTTCATTTTTTTAAAATCAAGTGCTGGTTTTATTCACTCACATGCATGCAGGCAGACAGGCTGGTGTGTGGGCACCTGGTGCCATCACGGAGCCAGACCCTCTAGGTAATGCTTATTCCAAATTAAACCAGGCAGGCACAAACACTGTCCTCCCCATCTTTGATGGTCACATCTCCCACATGCTCTTCCTTGTGCCTGCTCTTTAAATGATAAAATGGATCTCACAAGAAATTTTTGCCTGTCTCCCTCTGCTATCCCTCAAAAGGTTTTCCTTGTCTGCTTCCAAAGCACAGTCAAGGAACATGAATGCTTCCAAGGCTTATCCCTAGGGTCCTACAGGTATCCAATCTGTGGAGGAATCTGTAAGACATAGAAACAGAGACATACTGCTGCAGGCTCAGGACACAGGGGACTATGGAGGACACACAGCCTTGATCTTAATCCCCTTTTCCCACACATCTTCCAACCAGCACCTCTGGTAGTACCCACTGTGTTGAGGCAGACACATGTTCAGCAGTGTTTGCTTTGCATGGAACACACATCTAAAAATCCGAATAATCATCATGGGCATAGCAGATAATATGCCTGTGGCAATTATCACATATCTGAATTGTAATCATTATTTTCCAGGATTGATCGACCAAGGAATAGAAGATTAGCCCAGTCCATGGTAGTTCCAACATGCTTGCACATTTACACAAGTGAACATACCTCAGCTTCAAACAGGCATTCCACACGTCTGTACCAGATTTTAAACAAAGTTGCAAACAAGAATTATGGAATTGGAAGGAACCTCAAGCGTCATCTAGTCCAACCCCACATAGTGAGTGGTGATCTAGTGTGATCTAGTACAGAATGTACTAGATCAGGTTGTTCAGAGCCCCATCAAGTCTGGCCTTGAATGCCTCCAGGAATGGATGTGGCCTCCAGCACATCTCTGAGCAACCTGTTCCAGTGCCTCACTACCCTCCTGGTGAAGAACACCTTTCTGATGTCTAATCTAAACCTGCCCTGCTCTAGATTTAAACCATTGCCCCTTCTTCCAAAGCTACATGCTCTGACAAACAGCCCCTTCCCTAGCTTTCTTGCACTGCTAGGCTGCTATGAGGTCTCTCCCCAGCCTTCTCCTTTTCAGGCTAAATGGCCCCAGCTCTCTCAGCCTGTCCTCACAGGAGAGATGCTCCAGCCCTGAAAGCAAATTGAATCTTGTAGAAGCGTTTCTCTACTTAAGAAGGAGCCATAAGCCCTATTTATATTTAAGCTGCATTTTCAGCTTCTTATTAAAAGGACATTTTTCATAAAGGATACACCATATTCATTTTTCCACACCTTGTAGTATGTCCAATCACTGTATAATCTCACTTGTTGAGCCTGCAACCTTGCACAGTTTATAAGCAACAAAAGCAAACAGAGATAGGATATCCACAGAGCTTCCTGGATACCAAGAACCACCAGCTTTTGAGAAAATCTAAATTTACATCCTGTTGATTTTCTTTAGCTGCATGACAAACACAGGCACTGTCTTTTAAAGTTAGCCTATATGTAGCTTATAACCTATATACTATAACCGAGAGCCACCTAATGGACACTGCCTGCTACACCTACTTCAAGAGCAAGTTCTGGCTTCAAAATAAACTTCTCCCTTCTGTAGGCACAGGATAACCTGCAGAGCTGTCAGAGTGTTAATGACTATGTGAACTGTGGTCTCAAAATCTCCCAAATTCCCCAACTATTTATTACTCTGAAAAACACACTTATACATATCAAATAACAAAAGCGTATCAATATCTTGCTGACAAGAAGTTAATTTTCTTTCTAAACATGCACAGTTTTATATATTCAATGACAGAGTCAAGAACAGGATTATCCCTCACTTCCCAAGAGAGGAGAGAAAGCCATAAGACTTAGGCATATTAACAGCTGTGAGTACCGCAAAAAAAAATCCTTGAAAAACCCCTGCATGTATTCTAACTTTCCATCATCCCACAGGAGGAGTGCCCAAGATCAACTGCAGTCAGATTAAAACAATTTTTACTGCTTACAACAAATGAAGAAGAGTCTTCTCTCTATGAGACAATATTCATGGACTGAAGCATAAACAGATACTGCCTTCTAAAATGAAACAGAATAATTTTGTTTCATTCTCCCCTGGTGAAGAGTTAAACTCACTTTTGAAACAACACACTGAAATGCAGCATGTAGCAATTTCCTGTTACACTGTTTTGTTCTTCATACAGAGGATGTTCAAACAGAAAACAATTAAGACAAATTACCATTGCCACGAATTTCTACTCTACTCTTTACATGGACTGTTTCTCCGAGTCCCTCAAATAATTGATTTCACAGTGGAAATCCTACTTTTGTCAGGTTATTTTTCTACTGTACACTGATTTTGTGTTGCTGTCTCTCCAGATTCTGCATTTCTGTACTCCAAGACATGACTGTCCCTTCTTGACCCAGACTGAAGAACCTGCTGGAGAAGAATGCTGTATGCACAATTCGAATACATGCCAGCATTCTCATTTTTCCCTAAAGAGGATATTTTTCTACTATAAACTTCCTGTGACTCCTCTCCTCCCAGATCTGCTTCTGAGACCACAGTGCAATACAAACATTTCCTACACCAAATCCCTACACTCAGTAATTCTATGTAGTACTATGTTATTTCATGTTTATTTGGATTAAAATACTACATAAATTTTTAACTTTGAGATCCTTCATCTCTTTCTTCTTAGCCTCTTTATGAAGCAGTTGCTGCTAAAATACTCTGTGTGCTCAGTTTCATATTTTAATCCTGTAATGGAAAATAGAAATTATCCCCACACTTCCACAAGACCATGATCCATACACCATCACAACAAGCCTTGCACTGCATCACAAAAGTCTTCACATTTGGAAGAGTACGGTGGCTCACCATCTTCTCTACAGTCCTGTTATCTCCTACAAATTCTTCCTTCACACCTGTCTTCTGTTTACAAGCTCTTATATTATCCTTTTATGACTCCTGCCTGTACATTCATTAGGCCGCTATAAATGGGACATGTTTGAGGATGAAGGTGCAGAGCACGCAGTTCTCTGGGTAACAATGGCTGGCCTGAGCTCATACCTGACCTTAAGGAATTATCTGTACCATCACTTTTCAGAAGAGCCCTACCCATCTGAGAACACAAGATTTTGTAGTACTATGTTAGGCAACCTTTAATCACTTAACACAAGAGGAAATGTGAAAGTCAACATTTGAAGCTCTTTACAGTTGAAATAATGCTTATATTACTCCTTTCAAAATCTGGAGTTCAAAGCCTTTGTTGCTCAATACATTAGAAATCCCAAAGTAAAAAAAAAACCAATTACCAATCTCTAAAGCACATCTTTACACAACTAATATTTAAATCACTTTACATGTTAAAGAAACACTGTGCAGGTAGATTAGCATCACAGCTAATGGTGGGCTACCATGAGTTAAGTAACTATTCTTCTGCAGAGGGATAAGCCCAATACACAAGAGGTACTCAAAGTTGCAGAGTTGCAGAGTTCCCTCAGTTCTTTCAGACTACAGTTCATTGCCCAAGCACATCAGAATTTGCAAGGCTCCTTCAACTTCGAAATTCAAGGACTTTGTGAGTACCTTTTTTCCTAGTTACCTAAAGAGAAATCCTATTTCCAGAGTCTAAACAATTACTCAGTGTCCACTGATAGATCATAAACTGTTTTAGCTACCAAAGGACACAATGCCTCAGTAACCTCCTCTTTCTTTTGAACATGAAGAAAAATCTTTTGTGCTGTCCAAAAGGTGACATAACTTTAAAATATATTACCAATTCTTGTTTCTATGTATTTTCAATTAAAAGCCAATCCCAGACAACCAACCTCAGCAAAACCAGATTACTCTGCATTTAAATCTATGCTTACCTGCTTAGTTTGATCTCAGGCACAATTGGAAGGAATTTTACTGACACCTAAAAATGCACAGTCAAAATTAAATAAATATAGACACATAAAATGAGATGCACACTTCTGCTGCAAAGTTACACTAAACAAGCCAGACCAAGCCAGACTCCTCCCATCAATTACCAAATACCATCAATTACTGATCTTAAAAGTTAGTCTCCTGGCTTCTCTGTTTCTCATTAAAACATCAAGAATGTTGTTGAAATGCTGCCTTTTTTTTTTTTCCTTCTAAAGCAGAGGGAACTTAATATTACACTGTAGATTTTGGAGCAAAACAAAGAAACCAGTTAACTTGAAGTGATATGGCAGAGAAACAAGCTTGGAATGGCAGCATTACTCACAAATGAGGGATAACCTGACAGAAAACACTTTCCTTCTTTCCTACAATCTTTAATTTAGCCAGAACAAGCAATAATCCATCTTCCACTGATGACAGATTTAAAATGAGGTGTACTGCCACTCTTCTGAATCTGGCACAGGAAGTCTTTTACCTTTTGGGAATCATAGCTACATTCCAACAACTCTGAAAAATGACTGATTTTCTACTGATCCTTTAAAAGTTATTCTGAAGTTTAAAAATTGGTTCAGAAAAAAATTTTAAAAACCAGTGTTAACTGTTTATCTCTCAGATAATTAACTCTGAGGGTTCTGAGGAATATTTCAAGCACAGGTAGCTATTAGCAATTCAGAATTGACTTCCCTATATGCACACTACAGAAAGTTTTCAGAAACACAATTTGTCTAGCACAAAATAATTAACAGTATGAACAAAATTCTGGGGTTTTATTGAGCAGTATTCCAGGAGCTTAAGAATTTCCCGCTTTAAACAAGAAGGAGGAAGGATGAAGAACCTTGAAAACTGGTTTAGGACCATGATGGTTCCTAATGTTATTTGCTCTATTTTTCATTTCAAAGCAAATTTCAACGCTAAAAAAAGAGATTGTTTTTCACAGACTTAAAATTCACAATAAGTGAAGATGAAGTGCCATGAAGATGAAAGAATTGAAGCATCTCCCTTTTGAAGAATGGCTGAGGGAGCTGGGTCTCTTCAGCTTGGAGAAGAGGAGGCTGAGGGATGACCTCATTAATGTCTATAAATACGTAAAGGGTGAGTGTCAGGAGGATGGAGCCAGGCTCTTCTCAGTGACTGCCAATGATAGGACTCAGGAGGCAAACTGGAACACAGGAGGTTCGACAGAAATATAAGAAGAAAAAAAAAAAATCACAGTGAGGGTGACAGAACACTAGAACAGGCTGCCCAGAGAGTTTGTGGAATCTCCTTCTCTGGAGACATTCAAACTCCACATGGATGTCTTCCTGTGTGACCTGGTCTGAATGTTCCTGCTCTCGCAGGGGGATGAGACTAGACGATCTCTTGAGGTCCCTTTCAATCTCTCATAATCTGAGATTAAACGGTTTTGTTAAGAATCATCTTAAGTCACTGTAGGCCCCCACTGAGCAGGTAACAGTATTGTCATCAATAGTAATTTGCCAAAATCACCATGTATCAATTCACTGTCTTTCCTAACTTTTTCAAATTAGTAATGGGCAATACTGTGCAATAACAAAAAAAAGGAAAAACGATTTTGTCTGTGACAGTGCATCTGTGTTGCATTGGATGAGAATTTACTGCAACCAAGTCGGTAGAACAGTGTTAGCACTGCAGGAGGGCTGAATCACATTCTACGAACAGCACTAATCCCACCCAAGGCTGTACAGTAATGAATGGGGCTGCAGATTTCAACCGCAAAATAATCTGAAGGCCTCTGTGCTGTAACCAAGACAGGTTTTGCAGCTTGGATCAAACCTTGAAGAGGCTGTTTCAGTTTGTCCCACCCAAACAAGTTCTATGCATCTTTTTGTAGCAAAAGAATGGAAACAAGAATTTTCCTTCTCTCATAGCAGAGCATGCTGCAGCTTGCCACAGACAAAGCACTTGGAGTTACACATCCTTGGTGGGGATGGATGTAACCAAACATTTCACATTCCCACCCTATGCTTTCAAAAAATAATTGAAAGGTGTCCCCCACACATACACACCTTAGTTCCTATACTGAAAAGAAAACATTTAACAGCATATATTTTGATTCAGTTTAAAAGGAACTGGAAGTAATGGAAGGCTGTCAAATAGCTTTTGTTCACAAGACAAACCTGCTTGTCTCACTGCGCCCCTACCAGTTTGCATTTATACTGACTGAAAGGAAGTAGCTGTGTTTTCTGTGTTTTCCCTAAGAATTTTTTTATTTTTAACTAAGTATTTTCAACTCCCTTTGCATCATGCCATTCCTGCAACACATGCATGGGATTCAAGTCAAACACAAATTTTGTGTTAAAAGCCACAATTACAAGGGATAGGCAAAAGACTTTGCTGCAGCTGTCCCTGCATTGTGAGCATGGCCTGCAGAGATCTGTCATTTGAAGCTTATTGCTTACTACCTCATCCACCCCTGTCTCAAGGCCTCCTCCTAACTGCTTTCTTGAGTGTAAAGAATTTGGGATAGTAGCAAGTTACACCTTGGTCATTTGCTTAGTAGATTTATAATACAGGTAACTTTCTGGAGATTCCTTGATCTTTGTAGACTAAGGCATTTTGATATTAAGGAATTTTTGATTGTCAAATTGCATTAAAGCTCTTCTGTATTGGACTGTTTCTGACTGACATCCAGAAGGATAAATGAAGAGAGGTAAGAGTCACTTCATTCATGCACTGCCTGCAGAGAGTTCCCAGTTACTAAGGATAAATCTACCCCACTCATTACTGTAGCTGCTAACATCACCACTGAAATACACCTTCAAGCACTACAAATGGCACTTCACTACCAAAGTATACTTGTTTCAGAAAAACAAAACTACACATACACAGTAATATTCCAGAATGTCACCTAAGTAGAAGGTTGTAACAAAGGTATGCCAATAGCAAATTTTCAGTCTTCTCTATGATCAAAACTAATGGTGTCCTCTTCAACTAACACAGATTTTTTGGTTGCCTGTATATCAGAAATTCATAAACATTTAAACTACTGGAAAATTTGCCACTTTGATCAATCAAGTCAATTACTGCAAATCAGGTGATCTGTATAAAATCTACCACTCCCTTTATACAACAGTTTTCTAGGGATCAAGCAAGTCACAATAAAATTCACAAACTTGGATATTAAAATAGTAGTCTTCAACATGCTGAAGGTTTCATTCAATCCTCACAACCCCAAAACTCTTTTAATATAAATTAACTTACATTAGTAATGAAGGAGTTAAGAGATCTACCAAGTCAGTAAGGATTAGTGTTTTTGCATTTTAATAATTCATAGCCACTGTATTTGATTTACCCCACTACTTCCCTCAGAAAGTGGAAAAGTTTTGAAGAATGAGCTATTCTCAATGTAAATCTCCAGCAATCCTCTGTCAATCATGTTAGTCCTTACTCCATTAGTTTTTCCTGCCTCCTGAATGCAACTACACAACCAGTTTAATTAATTCATTACTTAATGAATTCTAACTTTGAAAGGCTTTAAACATATGGAAACCTATACAGCAATTCTCTGTGGAATAAAGGAAAGCACTATAAACCTCCGTAAAACCCAAGAAGATCATGTACATCCATACTTCTCACTAGCTTAAAAGAAATATGTAGAGATCTGGAACACTTCTATCGAAGGATGCAGGCAGGAAATATAATTCCATACTCAAATGCATTATTTGTTTACCACGAATTGTACTTTCCCTCTGCTGCAGCAGAATAACAACCTGTGGGAAGCTACCATTTTAGAAATTATATCTTAAAAAAAGTTGTGTTGGACATTTGCTGGGAAGATAAGCCTTTTATAGCTTTACTGTGAAGTTCTATTTTTTTACTTATTTATTAATTTCCAATATGTTGAGCAATTCACTGTACCTTTCAACTACAGGGAAGGAACTGTTTAGTTTACAGCATGGTTTTATATGCAAATTATATTTTGTACACTTTCTACTCATCATAAGCATCAACAGGGGAAAAAAAAAGCATGACAAATTTAAGACTGTTGAGATTTTTCATAAACTTTGAAGGAACACAAATTACAAAGCATGCCTCACTCCTGTAAAGCATTTTCTCTAATGAATGTGCTAAATCATATATATTTGAAGAGTAATGTTTTTTCCAAATCTACTATGACCATTTATGCTCCATTTTCCACTTCAAAATATATATGGCAATTAAAAAAGTCCTTATCTTCAGCATACAGTCAAACTTACTGTTTGCCTAGCTGCCCAGATATCAAGCTTGTTTCTACTCTGTGGATACACCTTCATTAGATTTAGTAGCACTAGCAAAAAAACAAGTTTTCACCACCATCCAAATCAAAATTCATCAGGAAATTCAGAGTTCAAAATGAAGATGTATTTTACTGCCAATAGAGGAAAAGAAGTCTTAACAAATCAGCCAGCTGTTGCACTAACAACATCAAATAAAGAAATAATGGACCTTATTCTACCCTTTATCAATCATGCATGGCTGTGCACAGACAATTTATAGCTGTTTTCCATCACTGGGTATTGTGTAGTACTAAATAAAGTCTACAAAATTCAAGGACAGTCCGCCCACACAGCTACTGTAAGCAAGCCAAGCCACTTTGAATAAACAGTTTAGAGGCATAAAGGGAGTTTTATTAGCATTCTGAGCCACACTGCCCAGTGGACAAAGCAGCTCGTTTGAAAAAGTAAAAGTACATTTAGCATAAGGAGAGATGAGTTACTCTTGTTATACATGTAGACAAACAGCAAAAAAAGGAAGAAAACCCCATATACAAGCAACAGTGCAAACCCTGAACACATTAAGATTAAATTACAACATTAAGCAAGAGCATTTACTTACTTTATTAGAACGAAAAAACTTGTCAGCCTCAGAAAAATCCCAAGAGACAGTGAAATGTTTGGGTCCTGTCAGCAAAAGTGTTAAAATCCAAAGGTAGTTTTGAAGGGTTTTATTTATATTTAGGTAGCTCCAAGGATTAACAGATATATTCTTAATCCTTTAGAGAAGTTTATAGAAAGAAAATACATAAGAAAAGCATGTGGAAGACTTTTCATCAATACAAAGAACTAGTTATCATCCTGAAATCACCTCAGCAACCCATACAGAATCAATAAAAAAGTGAGAGGTGGGGTGCCTCCTCAGGCCAAATTAACCAAAAGAGATAAAAAGCCACAAGGTCATTGTATTTGGTTAGTTTCATCTCTCCCTCCTAGAGCAGTCTCAACATCTGAATGTCTAAAACACAACAAAGCATCAAGGAACTTGGTGCACATGAGCTGTTCATCAACAACTAAAGGTTGCAGATGCCAGATCCAAGTTTTGCCCAGGCACTGCTCTGGCCAAGATGGCACCTGAGTTCTCCTTCTGGGTCCTCACTATCTCGGTTTCAGGTATTGAGTCAGGCATAGCCAGGCACAATATGGGTGGCAGCACCAAAAGGAGGTAGGTTTGGGTCAAGTTGAGGAGTTCTGCTGCTGTTACTTTTAGCGTCATGCTTCCCAGCTTCTAAGGAATACTGGCAAGAATGAGGATTCTGACAGCTTTTCACAACCAGACCACCACTGTAGTCAGAACCTTCCACGTTTCTGTGATAACTGGCATGACCAGATGACACCTCTACCTGAAAAATCTACTTTCATATACTGTGGGAAGTATATCATAGTGCACTTAAGTACAACCACAACTAAAAGAAGGATTCATCAGACAATGGATGGAACTTAAGCCACATCTGTTCTAAGTCGGTCAAGCAGAAACACCTGGACAATAAAAACAAAAACACAACGGCATTGTGTAAATGCAGAGGAAAAACAACAAAAAACCCCCAGAAAAACAGTCCTTATCAGTGGTATTTGTATTTGCAGACACTTATATTTTTCTAGTTTTTTTGTACACTACTATACAGCAAAGTCTAACTCCACTTAAAATAAGTGTGCTCCCCGAAAAAACAGATCCCCCTTTGCAGATGCCAGAATCTTATGGACCTTTAAAGCCAACTAATCAATGTGTAAAACTCTTTTCAAAGTGCTCCAACGAGTCTGGTAAATTCAGAGAGAGACAGACTTCCCACTACTTTGCCTTGCCAGAACAAACCATCACCAGCATTTGGTGAAGCTGCTTCAACCCAGTGAAAACAGAATCTGTCTGCCTCATTCGACGGGCAGGAACTGTATCAGGTGAAGATGTACTGTGATGTAGTAATGTTTTTTAAATAATTATTTTTAAGCTTCTCTTTTTTAATATAAGCATAAACCTCCAAAACTCAACAGTTTAAGATTCAGCTAAGGAAACCAAATGCTGAATACCTGTGTTTTAACCTGCTAACAGTGCAAGGTTTTCTTCAGTGGATTAGTTGGGGGTTTTTCCCATTTAGTAGGCAGAGTTTCTGCTCTGAGAAGTGATATTGCTGTTTGAAGTCAGAAGGGATCAGAGTAAAACCCTTGGCTAAATCACAACTACAGGACACTGCTTTGAGAAAGCCCAGACAATCCCACTAAAGCAACCCTGGCTTTATAAATGCAAATTAGTAAGCTGATTGTGCTCATCTTGCATTGACAATTAGATCCAATTAGAGGTGCATTACTTTAATGACCTGCACAGGGATCATATTCAGTTAATTCAGACATACAAAATGCCCTCAAGCCCCCTCCATGGACTGTCTCCCAAGAAGATGCTAGCTTCATAAATCACAGGCAAAACTACCTCACAGTGAGGTATTCACAATATTTCAAACTAGTATTTATCTGTACAAGTGCCACTAGCATAGTGAAATATTATCACATCTCACGCAATCATGGTCAAACAAGCTTCAAACACTACTTCATGAAGGGAAACTGAGACCAGTTCTCCAAAGACTGAACGAGTAGCCTTGGTACTGACATTCAATTTGCTGAAGAGGAGCTGCATTTACTGTCCATTCCTTAGCAACCTTAGCTTTGCTTTCTGAAAAGCCATCAGGCAGTCAGCAATTGTTATTTTCGTTCCCTAACAGCAGAAGCAAATCTGCTCTAGATTTTGCTAACATCTCCTCTGCCTGCAAGTTATTCCTTACAGCCTACCTCCCTCTTATCTCACCACATAACTTGCTCAGCCACTCATGCACTCCACTAGTCACCCAGGCTATGACTGCACTAGTTACATTAAGACCTCTGGGTTGGGAGAGACCTTTTAGATCATTGAGTTCAATCACTGACGAAAACTATCACAAAGCCTTATTTCTAAGCACTACATCTTCACATCTCAAATATTTCCAGGGATAATGATTTCACCAGCCTGTTCCAATGCTTGATAAACCTTTCACAATAAAAATTTTTCCTAATGCCTAATGTAAACCCTCCCTGGCATGACTTGAAGCCATTTACTTTTCTCCTTGACTGACACTTGCTGAAGAGCATGGGGCAGCTATGTCTGAGGACCTTCAAGGCCAAACTGAGAGCACCTCTATACATTCCACATCTCCTTCACCTAGAAGCCCATGTTTGACTGAGGACATACAGTTCTACAACCAGGCCATGGCTGTGGCATGCAGCCAGCCACAGGAACAGATACAAGCCTAATCACAGTGACAGTAAGTTTCCTTATTTAGCATTTTGTCAGCATTTCTCCTCCATCCAAGCAATGGACCTGCCTCAAGGCCCAGAAGTAGTCATGCCTGTTTTCATTCCACTCCTGCTCAAAGCACTCCTTCCCACCAGCAAAAAAAAAAAAAAAAAGAAAAAA
>VZTY01009035.1:27993-51628 GCA_013400935.1 Turnix velox
AAAAAAAAAAAAGACAAAACTCACCTACAAATGTTTCTGCCTGTCAGAAAAGTGAAAACCCTGGTGCACCCACCTGAAGACCATCAGCTGTGGCAAGGAGGGACATAGCTCTATGAGTAAGGGCCTAGGGCTGTTCTGAAGTGTGCTGGTACAAGCATGGTCTGGAATGCTACAGACAGGCTTCCTTGTCGGGTGCAGCCTAACACAGGAACATCATCGCAGCACCCTGAGTCTCTGCCCAGGGGAGCTGAAGGGAGGGTCACTGGAGCCAGGGTACATGTACATTCACACATACAATGCTCCATCCAAATGGACAGTTCAGAGAGTAATGAAGGCAGGCAGATGATATGCTCTTTCATACTTAAAAGTTTTGCAGTTTGGGAAAAAAACAGCTGATATGCTGTCATCTTTGGGATGACAAAATTCAGTATCCTTCTTCCTGTCCCATCAGTTGTCAGTAATTCAAGGCCACATCTGTAAGCACATGATTTACTCCACACTGAAAAGCTGATCAAGCTGCTTGCTTCACTCTGATGAAAGAAGTGAAAGCATTAGGGCACAAGCGCTTATCTGCAGTGAGACATCCTAAATACCTGGAAAGATCTTTGCTTTTCAAGAGGCATGTTCAATTTGAGGTATGTCTGATCTCTCATCTGACCTGGTGGAACACTTCAGTGCACATAACAAGCTGGGCAGTGACAGACACCAAGAGAAAATAAAAACAGGAGCCAGGTGCCACTTCCATAAGCTACTGTCAAACCTGAGAGAACCCATGAGTCAGTAGCAAAGAGCCTTTACATGGCTACCACCTATCTGGATTTATTTTACTGGAGATTTAACTCACACCCTCCACTTGGTGTTGCTTTTTACTAGGTTTGTATCTTCACACAGCAACACTTCTATGTATCCTCATCCTGCTGGGACACTTACACTCAGTCTTATACCTGAAACGACCCTGCAGCAGAGGAGGCCATGCTGTGCACTTGGTATTACATCACCACAATCCCAGGACCAGCTCTATTCTGTGGCTGGTCTATTGACAGTAGTGTCACAGGGCAGCAGGTAGTCCAGCTATGAATCCAAAAGATGGGTATAAAATAAGGGTTATTAATTGAAAGAAAGATGGCAGTAGCAGCTACACTCAAAGCAGAACAGTCACTTCCCTACCTACAGTTGCATTTAGCTTCTTACCCATATTTTTACTGGTGAAGAATTTGTCTCAGCCTGACACTTCATGGGGACAGAAGACTAAATCTTTTTCTATTAAAACATTATTAATGCATAGATAAAGGACTAGAGCATTGTAATAAAAAAAGGTAAGCACTTGAGTACGTAGAATTGGTGATGCAGGAAAAGAAAACAAGTAATTTCCTCATTGCATCAGTTTTTACGTTACTGAAATCAGTGAATTTACACATAATTAACAAGAACTGACAACTGGGTCCAGTCAATGACTGCACAGACCATGTTGAGTTGGAAGGGAAAGCAATTAAGCAGTGATACAGAATACACAACTTTACCTGCAAATGCATTCCCTTTGTCGTTTTTACAGGAAGGTTTAACCTTTATAAACATTTTACATTTAAACAAAGCTTGCTTTGCAACAGATTTACTGAATTCCTGAAGACATTGTTTGAACAATTTTTGAAGCAACGTCTACATACTTAACAGTACACCTTAACTTGGCAAGCTCTCCGCAGGTGGGTAGGACACTATTCCATCTTCTCTCCTTTTCCACTTCAGTATTATTCAACACCTCCTCCTGCACACACACCTCCCTCCTGCAAACAGATTCACCTATCTAAAGAGGAATTTATGCTGTTCTAAAAAAAACCCCACCAGTCTCCTCATCTGCAAGGACATGCCTGGAAAACTTCTTGAGATGTGTCAAAAACTTCAAAGTCAGTTAGAGATGCCCTGCAAAGTATCAGAAGAATAGTCACATTCTTGCTGGGAAGGAGACATTATTTTAAAATAAATTTGAAGGTAATATTTTCAGTGATAAAGACATTATTTCATCATGAATATATGCTAAATTCTTGGACTTTAAGTGGTCAAAAGCAATATTCAGTCTTGACAGACTTCACTAGCATAAGTTCTCATATTTGCTAAAGCTATAAGTCTATATCTTCATGGCACAAAGCACCATGCTAATTAATCCTGCAGAGACATCCATTAACCTGAGCAGGGAGCCACCCTAACATGACTACCCAGCTGCACCAAGAATCTCCCCATGACAATGTATCACGTCTTTCAGTCACCACTACCACCACCATCTCCCGCCCTGAAGCAATCCTTTTCACATGACAGAAGAGCCTTACACCAAAGATTAATCTCCTAGGAAAAGTATTTCTTAGAAGCTGTCATACAGCAGACAATACTGAGTTGTACATTGCACCAATTTTTAACAAAGAGTGGAATAAATGACCAGTATCACTGAGTATCCTTGGCTGCCAGGAAGGGAAACATGAGAGGGTGTTATTGTGGTAAGTCCCATTTGCCACAGCAGAGAAGATCCAGGAAAGAATTCAGAGAGTGACTTGTGACTGCTTGCCAGTCCCCTGCAGCAGTTCACTCCACAACATTTTAATTTCTCTGCTCATCTCAAGACAGAGCAAGGAGAAACCTTGCAGTGTTGGTGTAAATATTTGCACACTAGTAGGTTCTAAACAGCAGATAATTATGTGGTTGAAGTTAAATTGTTGCCAAAGCAATTCTCCTTTCAACATTCTGGTGATAAAACAATTCCTGGGCTAAAGCAAAAACACTACCTGCTGTACCTGAAGCCACCTCTTGGTACAGTGACAGGTTCTTCATGTACTGCGAATGAACTCTGAGCTTCTAGTGACTAGTTAAAACACATGCCATAGGGAATGATGACAGAAGTTTGAGGTACTGGTACAACCAGGAATTCGCTTTCGAGTAGCAAGAGTAAATGAGGGAAGGGGGAATGTCTGACATACAATATAATCTGCAGCAGAACACAACGAGGCATGAAAAGACACAGAAGGGTCATTTGTCAAGTCATAGACAAGCCAAAGTCCAGGAAAAGGGTTTTACTATCAAGTCAAATAGACAGCTGCACAATCTGAACAGCTTCTGTCCGATTTCCTCCTCCCCGCCAATCCTCATCTAAAAATGAGCCATTTCCAAGACAAACCTGTTCATATGGATTCTTTCAAGAAAAACATACCCTCTGCAAAGCACAGCCCCATGAATTTATTCATGAGTTACTTTAGCGAGGCACTCACATTACTGGTAAAAGGGAACACAACAGCCCAGCTAGTACTTGGTGAGCAATATTGGCTTCTCACATTTCAGTCCCTTTGCACAGGTAGAGGTCACAGCACGAGGGAGGGAAGCTTCACCTTGGTTCAAGGTTTGCACTGCAGTGGGTCAGAAACTGGTGACCACTTTCAACAAGTAGAATGTTTCTTGCAGCAAAAACACAGGAACAACTTGTTCTGGTATAACATGCACTGCATTGGGAAAGGGAGGAACCACACTGAAGAAATAGCATCAAAATCCCCCTGGAGCATTTTATGCTCTCAGAGTGAAGCACATATGAATATAAAACCTACACCACAGTAAAAAGCATAATCAATTTACACAAAAATAAATTGTGTTTCATGAGCAGATGCTAAATGAAGCAATTCTCACACTTAAATCCAAAGTATGTCAATTCTTGAAAACCTAGAAGGTGTCATAAAATACATTCGCTAGCTGATCACTTTCAAAAACAGTAAGACTTTCTCACATTTAAGTTTGAGAATGACTAATAAAAGGCTGTCTCCTTCAATTTTATTTTGTTTTAACCAAGGGCTGAGTGTGAACTGTACACCATAAAAATGATAATTCAGGTTAGCACTTCAGTCTTCAACCATCAAAATCTGGACAAGATTAGGACAAAACTGAAAAACCCAACAAGCCATACAAACAAATTTGCTGAATCTTTATAACTTCAGCTGTCAAATCAAATGAGATGGACTCACTGCACCCCCAGATCTGGGTATGTCCCATACTCTCCTCCAGTACTTTCCCTGTGCAAGTTGGGTCTTCAGAATGGTGGCACAAACAGTCCTGTGACACAACTACCATTGCAGTGGAGATCCTGAGGTGGCAGACAGCAATCTAAGCTTTAACCAGAAATAGGCAAACTTCTGAAAAGAAATGGCACAAATATCCACTCAACAACTGAAGCTGTTGCCATAGATGAATCCACTAATGGTGCATCCACTAATGGGAGGAGCTGGAACTCAGAGCTATCTTCTATCCCATCTGCAGGGAAGGCACTCATGGACTTAATTCCCCATATACAGATACTTATGTCCCAAGAATATGAAGGAGTAAAGTCAATAGCACACACAAATTTTGTCTGTGGGGAATTTTTTCTCTTCTTTTTCACATCTCCTTCTGCAAGCTGAGCTAATTCTTTGTTCTCTGTATAAACGACTAAGCTATCCAAACTTGTACTGGATTTAAAAACAAAGTATATCCTAGGGCTCTAAAGGATAATGGGCTTTAAGAGGCCAGTTAAATTTTTATATTAGATGTTAGGTAAGCAAGGGAGGGAGAAGAACGTGTCACAACCGAAGCACAGGTGTGAAATTACTAAAAAATACTTCAAGAAACTAGGAAATCTAGGAAGACTGTCAGCAACCTATCTTCTTCATTTAACTTCTCTCAATATACCAGTTACATCATGTGCTATATATCTTACCCCATTTTACCCCTTGCTTGTTCACAAAAGCGTATCATGAAACACCTCTGATAAGCAACAACACACATGATAAACCAGTGTGTACTTCCTTAAGGGGAGCAGACTTTAGGAAAGTACGTAAAACTCATTCTTTTCTCTTTCAGTGCAAAGTAACTGGGAAGGTGGATAATAAAACTGAACAGGATCATAAAACACTAAATTGCCTTCTTGGTGCCTAGGTCAGATGGTGTCAGCTGCCTGTGGACACAGGCTGCTCCTGGTGAGAGACCCACTTACTTGCTTCATCCATGCTGGGCAAGCAGAGGAAAGGAGGGCAAGGCCCCTACTGGCTGTTAAAAGGCAGAAGACACTTTACTAAGTAACCTTACCCCTCAAAATTAAGTCGAAGATACAGATGTGATGGCCATTATCTCCAGAAACAGCAGTGCAAACAGTAGCAATATTGATGAACCCCAAAAATTCTTAATAGTGAAATTTCAAGAGAAAAAAGTTAACATCTGTAACAACTATGTCTTTCTGCCATTTCTCCATCCTCATAGAATATGAAAACATTCCCCACAGTCAAGCATCACTGTATGTACTCATGGATGTAACACAGCTATAGCGAACAATGAAACAGGCAGTTGATCTGCACTAGAATCATGTCAAGAACCTGCAACTTAGAGCAGCCATATCCCTCATATATTCATCCCTGTGTCTAGGCCAGGATGCTGAGGTTCCCTTACTTTGGGACAGGCCACATCCCTAGACCAAGCTGGGAGGAAAAAAGACAAGATGGCTCACATCCATCTCTGTCATTAAAGCAAATCTTGCATCTGGTCACTTGGCACTACATATGTGTACTGCCTGGTTGCCTTCAGGATCTTACCACCATCTCCCAGTGACATTCCAGAGCTTATATTCCTAAGGGATAGGATTCTTGGAAGGGCTATGGTAGATGAGCCTCCAAAATGGAGCACTATTTGGGATTAACCCTCAGCACCTACCATGTACACACTCCTGTAATAGTTCTGCAAGATTTTCAGTACTGACCCAAGATGATCATCCCCATGTACTCAGTGCTAGCGAGGCTGAATCTTCAGTACTGTGTCTAGCTTTAGACCACTCACCACAAAAAAGACACTGAGGAGCTGGAGCACATCCAGAGAAAGACAAAGCTGATGAGGGGTCTGGAGAATAAGTCTTATGAGGATCAGCCAAGGGAGCTTTAGTTGTTTAGCCTGAATAAAATGCAGCTGTGAGGAACAATAGTTCTCTTTAAGTACCTAATGGAGGTTGTAGAGAGGTAGAGGTCAGTCTCTTCTCCCAAGTAACAGGCAACAGCACAAGAGGAAACATCTTCAAATTGGACCAGGGAGGTTTCAACTGGTTATTAGGGTTATTAAGCATTGGAACAGGCTGCCCAGGGAAGTGGTCAAGGCACCATCCCTGGAGGTATTTAAGACACAAAGCTTTGTGTGTGCACAAAGCTTAGAGATACAATTTAGGAATGGCTCTTGTTAGAGTTAGGTTGATAGCTGGACTACATGATCAGAAAACACCTTTCCAATCAAGATCATTCTATTCTCCTCTATCTGCCCCATTATCATACTAAAACTTTCAAAATGCAATGAACTGATGAACCTCAACCTGCATAGGACTGTTAGGTGGTAGGCTTCTCTCTCCAGCAGGTTACATGAGGTATCCTCAAACGTGTTAACACATATGTCACTAAGGGCCACCATCATGGCAGTGCTGTTTTCCCATTGTGCAAATGAGAATAAAAAAGTAAAACACCCAGAAATACAATAGCAGTTCTGAATCAAAGACTTGAACAAGAACAGCTAAAAGTCATTCTGAATTTACCTCCTGTGAAGAAAACTAATTCAGAATAAACAATGCACGTCTTTACAACTTCAAGAGCATGGTGTTCTAAACATGTCAGTTCACTTTGGATGAAGAGCAATAGACAGAACTAAACATCTCCAAGGATTCGACTGAGAAAATTAAGCCAATAAGCATGTGACCTCCAATGGAAAGGACAGATTATTCTCTAGAGTCCAACTATGAGATTCCAAGAGAACAGTTTTCCCCCAACTTCATTTCATTTCCTCATTTTGAGTGATCACTCAAAGCTATCTGCTTGTGTCACTCAGAAAGAAAGAGGGGGAGTCTGCAACATAAGCAAGACTGGCAAGGGAAACACAGGCTTGAAATATGTGGTGCTGGTTAGGAAGTTCTTTGCTCTTGAATTTAATTCTGGCCTGAATATTCAGCAGTGGCACTGACCAGAAACTCCACTAAATAAAGTGCACACCAATAGCACACCTGTCCCTTCACCCAAAATATAAGTAGGCAAACTGTCAATAAAATAATAACACTTTCTCTCCATATATAGGTATATACCATACAGGAACAAAAGTAGTTACTCATTGTATTTTCAGGCACCTGGTCATGGATATTGAGGTTGTAATTTAACAACCCAATCTCTCTCTAGCTGTACTAAGTGAAAAACACATGTGAATTGAGTAATTTTCAATATGTTTCCTTTGAACCAAAAATATCATAAAGAACCTTGAGCCAAAAGAATAACAGAAAATGGCAAAAATCCCCCCCTCTGCCCACACCATTTCTAAACCTGAAGGTCATAGACCAAAGAGACCTTAGCGGATTCTACCTGAAAATCAGAATCAGGAAAAGTTTCAGGCTGAAATGTCTCACACTCTGCAAGCACAGCAAGCAACAGGTGGAAGAGGGAGAGGACAGGATGGAAGAGCAAACTGAAAGAACAGCTAGGGATAGCCATGCAACGCTGTTTTATCATGCCACTCTAAAGCATTCTGGCAGGGACTTGGAGTCACTGTGGATTTCAACAAAAACAAAAAAACAAAAACAAAAAAAAAATCAACTTTCTTTCCTGCAGGCTTCTGGCTTGGGCAGGGTTGCCTGCATTGTTGCAGCAGTTTGCAAGCAGTTTATCCACCAGAAAGAGATGCCAGAGATTTCATGCAAACACACACATGCTCTCTCTAATACTTTCTGACATTAACAACTGCCAGTCAAAAACAAATCACCACTTCAAGCCACAAGTACTCATATATATCTCATATAGATATATTTTCAATAGTCCATTAGACTGTATCATGCCAAACAGCTAAATGACAAAAAAACCCAGATTTCACTATTTCATGAAAAAGTAAAAGAAAATAACATGACTAAACTTACAGGGCTGTTAGTTCACCTTGTATCTCTAGCACACTGTACATCACTGAACTGCAATGCCTGAAACTTGACCTCTCTGGGAAGGTGGGTGGTATTATACAAGCTGAAACACTAGAAACATGCATAATTATGCTGTGTATTTGCCACACATTCTTCCATCCATGAACAAATATGAATAGAAAAGTAGCACTGACAATCCAGGCTTAGATTAAGTCCAAATCATCAATTAAAAGGATTTTTCTTGAGGCCCTGAGAGATTTTTAGAGCAGAAGAAATTTTCTCTGAACTTAAGTTGCACGTATACTACAAAGAAACAATGACCAGTGATACCAGCTCTAAGCCAAGGCAGTGGCCTCCACCAGGGATTTTCAGCTTTCTTGCTCACTGCAGACAGCTTGGTCACTTTGTCTTCCTTCAGCCTCACACACACATTGATACAGCACAACTAAAGATGCCAGCCCCAGCACCAGCTGTTGCTCAGTACTAATCATCTATCCTGTTCTTGCACAGTGACATCTCCTACAGACACAAGCAATGCCAGACTGTTCCTCAGCACAACCACACACTGTTGTCAGACCAAGGATCTTTCGCAGAAGCAGCCTACTCATACAGATAGCTGAAGTGCTAGCCCTACTGGAAGGGCAAATGGGACAAGAGAATGAAGAGAAATCACTGTGCTTGTTCCCATCTGCACCAGCAACCACAGGTTATACCACAGCTGCTTACACTTCACACATATCCTTCACACCAAGCATAGAGTGCCATCCTCTACATATAGACTTCTTCCTCCATTCATCCCTTTTGAGTTTTGGGCAGCAGAACCAGAAGACAATGAAATACCACAAGTCAGTATCTGCAGCTAAAGCCTAGAAAGACATGCAACACTTTCAGAACTTGTAAGGCTAGAAGATGTATTTTGTTCTTACCAGGGAGAAAAATACAATTTCCAAAGACGGAAGAAATGTGCACACACATCTAATCACAGTGCCTTCCTGCTACATTAAGTTCTCCTGTTCCTGAATCTCAGGACTTAGCCACACTACTGAGCAAATGAAATGCAGCAAAATCTATAGTTGCTATGATCCTAGCTGTCCCTCAAATTATTAACATCTACTCATTGTTGACCTGGGCAACTAATCTGCACATCCTTTCTACAATTAAAGACATCCTGCACTCTTCCATTTCACTCCTGGTGCTTGCCTCAAACAGACGGGTATTTATTTCAGCTAAACTCCCATGTACTAGGGACAATGTATGCATCAGGAACATTGTTGCAGAGATACAGATAATTCTAGAGAATCGCCTGCTTTTTACTTCCCTCTCTCTCTCCCCTCTCATTATATGCTTACAAAATTTCTGTAGCAACACATAGTTGAGTATCTCTTGATACATGGTGGCCATATTTTGCAGTTTCCCACATCTACATTTTCTTTTTATGTAGAATAACCATATATGTCGGGAACATGAATTGCCACAGTGACCACAGCGAAGAAAGCAAAAAATTAAGATCAAAGGTTTTCCACATGCATCTGAAATATCAAGATACGAAAATTATTATGACAATATAACTTCAACTCACTGGAGATTTCTTCTGCTAGTTTTAATCTGCTCTTGGAAACAGGAGTGAATTTGTGGGTTAGACTATCCTTATCTTCTTATGCTCTTCTGAAAACTCCAGGCAACTTTATTTTGAAGTTTCTCTCCCTCCTCCGTATAAACCAAAAATTAACTAAAAGAAAAGCATTAAACTTTAGGTAAGGTCTTAAAGTTGAAACATGCTTTGAGTCAAACAAAAGTGGTTTGTGGCCAAAATAAAGGAAAATTTTGTGCATTTCAGTGCAAAAATTGGGTAACAAATCCAGGTTGGAGTGCACCATGTAAATGCAGGAATTTGTCGTGTCTTTTGCATTTCTGGTGAATAAGCGAAAAGTCAACACTATAGTTTTAAGAGAGGTTTTATTACAACCTTCCCCAAATCACTCTTCTGGGAAAGAGCTGTTAGAGTACAGAGCTAATTAGGGCTTTTCAGTTAAGCTCCTTCTCCTGCTTTGTTCAGAAAGCCCAGACAAGTGGCTTATCCATGGACAGATCTAGAAGCCCTTCACAAATATTTTGTATTCCATTGCGAGCTTAGGCACATTACATTGACATCTGGAGCACCCTCTAAAAATGTAAGCACCTTTTCTGCCCTGCAGTGAGGTTCTTCATGACACTGCTTCAGCAAAAGTGACAGGAAAAAAACACCCCGTTGCAGTGGGTTTTGGTTAAAAAAAAGGAAGGCTTTGATTAAAAAAAAAAAAAAGGGTATGGTCATCTTTCTCCTGGGCGTGCAGTTCAGTTCAGCCTGGGCATCCAGAAGCTAAGACAAGTCCTCCAGGGTGNAAAAGGGTATGGTCATCTTTCTCCTGGGCGTGCAGTTCAGTTCAGCCTGGGCATCCAGAAGCTAAGACAAGTCCTCCAGGGTGTACTCTGACTGACAGTACTGCAGAGAACCGCAATGACTATTAAACAAGGGCACCTACAACAGCTCCCACCTCTGTTGGCCATGCATGGCCCAAAAGTCATAAACCAGTGGCTCATAATACAGCAGATACTGCAATACTCTTCACAGCATACCTGGGTTGGAGCCAAAAAGCTACTTTGCTGTGTGAGCCAAGCTATAAGGAGGGAAAGTCTCACAGACCGCTCTGGGACACTTTCCTCAAACACATGAAATAGAAACATCAGGACCTCAACTGCATTTCTGTAGTCATCTCTGCAATCCGTCACACCTAACCACTGGGCAATTTTTTAACGTATTTATTTATATTTACAACCTATAGAGAAGCTATACCTTACTGTACATTTCAGCAACTGCAGCTTAGTTACTTAAAATACTCCCATCACAAATCCAGGGAAACAAAATCTTCCTGCTACTCCCCACTAGAATTCTGAGGGCTTTTGCTGAGACAAAGGTAGGAGCAGACAACTGGTGCAATAAACTAATTATTCACATTTCATTCCAATGAACAATAACATGATTTATAAATACACAAAATCCATGCATTAGTTAAACATGAAAGAAGCGGTCCACAAGAGCTGGATACTCCAAGATCACATTTCAAAGCAACGCTGTATCGGGTCTGTTAATCTTCTGGGAAAACCAGTATGGATATTCTGCTTCAGCGTGATTAACACGTGAATTCAGGCCTCTCTAATGTGACCTTCCAGACAAACCTCAGGGGTCAAGAACAGCAACTTGTATGTTTCAAGCTACAATAGTAATATACCAGTACCATCAACAAAAGACACAATACAATAGGACCAACAAATTCTGAGGGAAAAAGGGAGATCTATACTCCTTTACCAGAAAACATCTTCCACTCAAACGAATTATGTTCCTCTAAAAGTAGTTACAAAATTTATTTTTTTGCCATGTGGACATAAAAAGGTTACAGGATTACTTCCATGTTTCATTCTCAACAAATACTCATAATCTGTCAAAACAGCCACAATTAAAAGACTGCTTAATTAACAAAATGAAGCAAAGGCTACTTCTTGTTGACAGCAAAGTGCTAGGCAGATAGAGGAAGGGTTTGAGGGAAAGGCACTGGGTGTTTTTTCCCCTTAAGTCACACCACATTGAATCCTTATAAAAATCCAGTAAGCACAAGCAAATCTGCAGTCTGCCCCTTCACACCAAAGTGACCATGTCCTCCTTCCGCAACAACTCTTGGCAGCGCATCTAACAGGGGAAACAACAGGGGAAAGTAGCAAGCAGAGAGGTAAAGGGGTAACAGCAAGTGCCCTGTCTTGCCAAGGCCTTGAGCTCCATGACACAAGCCAGTGAAAATTTAACTGAATACTGCTCAGCACACTGGGTATAAATAGCCTCAAGGAGGCCAGCATCAAGCCCTGAAAAGAGATCTTTAGATAAGGTTCTTTTCACATCATGCTTACCCTTTGCAATCTGAGAAGAGTTAAAAGAGGACACCAGCTAGCAAGAAGGCTGCTAAGAAATTCTTCCTCACCCAGGCACAGCAAAGCTTACAGCTACAAAAGAAATTCCTCCTCACCCAGGCACAGCAAAGCTTACAGCTACAAAAGAAATTCCTCCTCACTCAGGCACAGCAAAGCTTACAGCTACAAAAGTACCTTCTTATCTAGGAAAAGTCGCTGGATAGCATTTTGGGAAAGAGGCTTGATTTGTTTTGAAATGTCATTAAAACTGCTTCAGTTTGTAAGTTTTTCTTCTTTCAGGTCCAAGAAAAGGTGAAGGTGAAAGCACACAGTATTTTGAGTCTTGCTGAATTCCAGAGCACCAATTCACATTTCACATCGATTTTGATGGGAGGTCAACATGCTACAGGCATAGATGCTTTCCAAAGGATGAGTCTACACAAGTCCTTGCATCACCTTTTTGGTGAAGAAGTTTTCCTCAAATAAATTATGCCTGAATAAGTTGCTGGAGAGCAGAAATGTTTCACTGTAAGAGTAGGAGCAGAATGTGGATTGCCAGTTTAAGACAGAGGCAGCCAAAACACTTCAGTGCTAAGGAAGCAGGACCCCCTTTTTCTACGGGCTCAGCTAACATGGATGAAAGGCCATAAAAAGCTCTTTGGAAATATCACTAAAACAAAGAACAATGAAAAAAGATGAATGGGCCCCACAAAGAGAGATTTCTTTAGCACTGAGGATCTCAAGCTTTCTGCGACTCACAGAAATCTGTTTATTTGACTAGCTGTCTAAGGTCAGGCCCAATAGGCTACCCCAAATGACAGATGTCACCCCCTCCTCTCTCAGAGAGGAAAGAATAAAGAGATTTACGATCTTATAAAAATACAAAACTACATTCATATATAATGAAACAGTAAATTAAATTAAAAGAGCTGAAAAGTTTTACTGTATATAAAACCATATCAGGCTCCTAGGATGATGATCTTGTCCCTAGCAGACACAGGGCAGATCCCAGACTGGGGACGGTGATGGACAGGAGATGGATTCCAGATCTGGAGTCAGGAGGGCTCAGATTGGGATCAGAGGCAGATGAACAGACAGGGTCTTTTCTGGACTTCCGCCATCAAAGAAACAGGGCTGACTCTTTGATTCCTCAGCTTTTATATTGAGCATGGGGCAGATGAGATGTTGGTCAGTTTGGGTCACCGCTTCTACTTGTGGGTGGGATCCTCTATGTCTTTCCACTTCCAAACTCCTAGTGGGGCAAACAAATTCAGCTGACCCTGGATGTCACAATAATTCATTCAAATAAGAGCCTCCTATATACCATTCCTGGGTATAATCAGGTCTTGCCAGTCTGAGGAGTTTCTGAACAATATGCTGTTAATCTCAGAGATCAGTCAATCAGAAGATGCCTGGCTGAAAAGCAAATTTGCAAGCCAGAAAATTTCTTCAGTTCTACCTGAGACCAGGACACTAGCAAGACTCTGTTAATACTACCAAAATACAAAAAAACCAAAGTCTCAACAGTGAGAAATTCCAGGCTGTCAGCAGGCAGAGCCTTAAGTCAAGTATCATTCAAAACATCTGCAGGTGATCAGAACTCTAAAGAACAAATCCACCTGCAAGCACAGACACTTCTTAATCCAAAGAACTGTCATCATTCTCACTCTACTAATGATGCTGTTTCCTCCATTTTAGCTAGGACACAAGCATGGAGTTACCCTTTTCCAATTATGTTTGAATGTTCCCTGTATTCTCTACCGTCACTACCAGCTTCTTCCTAGGAAAGGGGGAACCCTCTTCACACTAGATGAATCTAAGTGTTCAGTAGGCCAACGGGGCAGACACAAGTATGATAAAGGATTTTTTTCACTATATTATGACCTCCTAGGCACAAAGTGCACACTGAATTAACAGATGTGAGAAAACACAGCTGGCTGGGCTGCATGTCAATTTTGCATCTCTTTGTCCTTATCCTGAAGCTCCTTTTCATTCTACTCACCTTAGCAATCCAAGTTACAATTTTTAACCCTGGAAAAAAAGGGATTGTATTTTCTGGATTTATCACAGCACACGAACTTAACTGAAATCTGAGAAGAAAGAATGTTTTACTTTGTTTGAATCTGAACACACCTGCAGTTCAATGTCAGATGTGCAATTCAGAGCCAACAACAAAAGAGTAGACATGTCAAACACCAGGCACTGTCTTAAACATGCCAGATTTTGCTCTGGGCAAACAACAGGCATACTGTCTATTTGTAGGTTTGGGGTTTTTTTTTCCTTTTTTAGGCTGATATCCTCCACTGTAGGATACAACACTGTAGGCGAATTAGTTCCTGTGTAAAAGCTCCTCTCAGCTGAATTGACTGGGTTCAAGCCCTTCTCTGGACAGGTAAGCAGGAAGAGGTCAGCTAAGGACCTTTAAGATGCATCCAGGCTGGATCTGAAATGCCAGTGGCTCAAACCCAGACTAGCTAAGCAGAAATTAAGCAGCCATCCTCTAAGTGATTCACACCAATGCTATCAGATCAGAATGGAGAAGAAAATTTGTAGGGACACCTTTCCTCTTAAATACCTCTGCTTCTTCTCAAAAGCAATAAAATGCCCTTTTTAGAGTGTAAATGTGAAAGTGAGCCCTTCCCTACTTGGAATAAACACATACGCATTCCTTCCTTTTATAATACATGCCTAGTTGGCATCACAACTGTTGAGGACTGACTCCGTTTATTACCAATTAACAGCTTAATCTGGGTCTCTCCCTGTACTTCAGTTCTACTCTGCTTGTGTCAGCCAGGCATCTGGACACCACTAGCTTCTTATGACTTTGCCCTCAGGCAAATACTAAGTTAATAGCCCAGACCTCACTGTGTACCAGCAATCTCCTTCCTCTCCCCCATCCAGACCATGAACCCTACCAGCTTTGGAACAACGTAGACCTGCAACACAGGACTTCCCACCCCTGAAGGCTCAGCAGGCAGCAGACCAGGGCAATCCCAGGTTCCCATGAATGAAGAGACTAACCACATGAGTTAAGAAGAGGTGTCCATCCTGTCAAAAGATGATTTTGCCTGCTCAAGATATCTTTGAGGTATTAGCTGATGGTAGACAGCAATCACCCATTAGCTTCTGGAGAGCAGGTTAAAAAAAAAAAAACACCACATTTTCCCTATATATCAAAGACAAGGTGTCAGTCCTTCATAAATACAGGGACTGCTGTCCCCAATAGTCACACAGAACCATCTCCTGACACAGACAAAAGGCAGAACCCCCAGTAAGCTTTGCTGTAACAGCAGCTGGAAGGTGATGTTATCGATCCCAGAACCTCAATGTCATCCACCCTGACCCTTACCACACCCACACCTTCCCCACACCCACCAGATGTACCTCAGAGGCAGACCTCAGAGGCAGTAAGCTGAAGTCAGATGAAGGTAAATGAAAACCCACCTCCATTTGATCCCACAGCTTGTGCTTCTCCAACCAGCCCCACTGCCCACATGGGCATGCTCCTACAGCAACACCACACCTGCCTCCCCAGTGAGGGTGGCACTGCCAAGCACACAGGATGCCACCCTTTCTCTCACTCTTCTCCCTCCGCATGGTATTTGCAATAAATATGTACAAACACACACACAAGGTGTGCATGCTAAAATGTCCTGCACAGGACTTCATAGGTCTCACCCTACCATCTCTTTGCATCACACAATAAGTGCTCCTGAGTTCTGACCTAGGCAGAAGCACCAAAAGCAGAGTAGAGGTAAAGTAACATCTCCATGGCCTACAGAGCCAAGCAATGCGCAGGTATCTTTCAGAAATGGATGTAAAAAACAAAGCAAAGAGACAAGTTGTGTTGGTAGCTACTTGTTGTACACTGAGTCACATTGGAAGCTTCACTTCTGCTTTAAGAGGTGCATCAAGAGATAAGCTAGAAAACCACCTTCTGCCCATCTGCATGCTGCTGCTGGCACACCTGGTCTGATTTCCAAATATCTCTTAGCAGAACATACAGGCTGAACAACCAAATTACATTGTGCCAGTCCCAAGCCAGAAATCATTCCTGTGCCAGGATCACTGGTAGTCCCCACACATACCAGGCAATGTTTACATCCACACCAAACCAGCATTAAGGCAAAAATGTTCATTCACCCAAAAGCACTTTGATCCTCTGACAAATCATTTCCTCGGTCAGGCTGAAATAACACAAAGGACTTTGGACACTAACCAGCTGTCATGCTTGTGTTGCAAGATGGCACTAAATCCTACAGAGCCAGAAGGGAAAGATTAAGGTGATAGGAGAGGAACAAATGGTTCATTTAATTTCAAAGCATGTGAGAAGGTCCCTCTGGAGAAGCAGTTACTTTTAGAATATACACGTGACCCAAGCTGACAAAATAGAGATCCACCAAAAATCACAAACTGGGAAGCAACTGCAAGATACCTAGACAGCACTGAAGTATAGGAAACCTGTAGTACCTGGAGGTACTACAACCATGGGGCTGAGAAGATGGCTCTGCTTTGCTTTCTAAAGGATGCTTAGCTACTGACACATCTCCAAATGCAATGACCCCTTTGCAAATTCACTGAGCCCAGTGAGAGAGATACAAGAAGCGAACTTTATCCGAGTCAGCAGATTTAATAGCCATCTCCTTTTGTCCTTTTTAAAATGAAGCATTCATATGCTTACTCTCAACCTAGAGGAAAAGAAAACCAGCACACAAAAAAAAAAAGCCTGATGCTAGAAGACTGCTTTCAACATTCACCCCTCAGTACAGATAGACTCATTTTCTTATGTTTCTACTAGCAAATATAGCACTTGCAAATTAAAAATAAAGGCAGTTTGAGGGTAAGCAGATCAGAAGCATAATTTGCAACACAGTTCTGGTATGATGAAGTCTTTATTAAAAAAACATTATTAATTCAACGTGTTGAAAAAAATAGTCCACAGAACTAAGAAGTTTCTTCCAGCCTTCACACTAATTTTAACCAAAGTGCTTTATTACCGATTCTACAATGTCCTTCAGTGAATAGGCCATAATACACAAGACAAAAAGAAGTGACTGACTACCTCCTGAAGATACTTTTGATGTTTTTTAACTTTTACTACAGCTAGCATAAAACAGACTCGTGAAATTTCCTCTTGTGGCAACTTGCTATCCTTCTGTTTTTCCCTCTGAGGGCAAGTTTTGGTGCCCAGGCAACTCTGAAAAATGCTGTTTGACCTGCCATCTGCCTTGTTTCAACTGAATCAGTATCTTCCAACTTAACAGAACAAAGGCATTAGCTTGATAAAACTTCTGCCTGATTCTTTGAACTGCCAAACAACAGATTCAGAACTACAAATCACTCAAAGTCTCTTATGGGCTGTGTTGTGGAGATCATTATTTGAATCGGACATGAAAAAAGGAATTAAACTGGAATTAAGAGTTTTGGTTAACAGGCAACTTGAAGGAAAAAAATCAAGGTTAAAAGGAAGAGAGATGGAAAAAAGTGTAATGTTTATCATTACACTTCAGTAAATATAAGGAAACACAGGTACAAGGACAGAACACCTCTGTGGCAAGCAACCAGCACAGAAGGCTCATTTTCCTTCACCAACTCATGGCAGGCAATCAGAACACTCTTCTCCACCCATAACCTTATGGACTTCCCTATGGAGACCTGGCCATATGCTGAGAGAACTGGCAGCATTTTAACTTTACAGCCTCCAGCTCAGCCTGCTGCTCATGCTGGCAGTCAGACAAGGCTAACACCAGCAACAAACCAGCTCTGTGTGTGACCTGGAACCAAGGCCAGCCTATCTCCAGCCAAGCTCCCCAGATGCTGACATAACAGGGAACAGAGCAAACTGGGCAAGAGAAAGAATAAATATTCATACTGTATTAGGTAAGAAGTTGAAATATCACAGTGACCTGCAACTTCCATCATGAACAGGACTGACAAGTGCCAGAGCCACACGAGAGAAATTCATGTACCAAAAAAATCCAGGTAGCCTCTGAAGCAATTTCTCTCACTCCAAATAGCCAGCAAGACAAAAGAAAGAAGGGTCTTCCCCCTTCAGAGAGAAATTAAACCATGACTTAAAATGAAGTTTTCAAGAAACAGTTGACTAAGTCAATGGAGCTACTCAAGACTTCCTAAATCAGGGAGAAGCTCAGTATTTCAGTCCATCAAGACAAGCATTATCCTTTTTCCATGAAAATAAAGATCACTAGGAGCTTTCTTGGCCTGTAAACTCCATCTTCAGCATTGGCCATGACAGTACTATGACCATCATTCATCTCAGACAACTTCAATGAGACCATCCAAGATGAATTATAAGCCAGTTATGGAGCACAACAACCTTTTTTTCCCTTCACAGTAATCAAATATAATTCATACAGGATCGTACAATACAAATTGTGACTATTTTTCACACAGAATGTAAGCAGCCCTGTAACAACCAGCTCCCAACTAACAGGTTAACAGTGAAAGGAAATCAAAAGGTCAGTTAAAAGACATTCATGAATCAGGCTAGAAGAGTGTTCACAGCTAAGAATATACCAGATTCCTGAAGAAAGCAAGAAGAGTAGCCAGAGAGCAGGCAACCACATTCTGCTGCATGCTCAGCTGGTCACAGCCTAGAAAGAGAGGACAGTGAGGGAACTGCTCCGTAGTCCACACCAGCCAGCTGCAAACAACTGAGGCACTTCAAAGCACTTGTGTGGTGTGACCCCTGACCACAGTCCAATTTACCACAGGTCAGATTCTGCTCTATTTATGAGAAGATGGAGGTTCTCAGACACACACAATTCATGCCAATATTCCTTCCCAGGAAAAGTTTCCTCTCTGCAAACTGCCATCAATTAGTACATGCATACATATTTTTTCTCTGCAATGCTGAGGCTTGATCTTGGTACCAAGAATAGCCCAGTAAGTCTTTTTTCATTTCCAAAGTAGAACATCTTGTAAGATTGCAGCAGCCTGACAAGTCATGGCTGTTTCCCACTGGTGCAGTGTCACAGTAAGAGGCCTTTCCCCTACCCCACCACCTCACTTGCAAAGAGAAGAAAAGGAATCGCACAGCCTGTTCATCACCTCTGTACCTGCAACAGCCCCTTGAGACAAAGCTCAAAACTAGCAGTGATCTTACAACACACTAAAAACATGAAGGGAACGACACTTTCTCACGACAAAGTTTTACTTGTCAGATTAGAGGAGCTTGAATTCTGTCAGAGGCAGCTGTTTCACTTCTCCCTCTTATTCCTCCCATTTTCCTCTTGTTATGTCTTCTGTATTGTCTTAGAGACAATAAAAAGAATGAGCATTCAGGGGCAGCTCAAAAGAGGAGGAACAGACACAACTTGATAGGCAAAGTGTGCGCTAGATAGAAAAGTTACAGGAAATAAGAAAGGAATCCAGAGAGTCAAGACAGAGGAATAGCCAAAGCATGAGAACAGCCAAGCTGTGAGCTGCTTCATTAATATGTCTGGGCAAACATTCACGGCCACAAGGTAAAACACTTAGAAGCCAAGGGTTGTATTGTTCTTCTTCATATGGAAATAAGAACTTCTGGGAGTGACCCACAGGCAATGCCTCAACTTCCACTCCAGTGACTCGTTCAGAGCTGTGAGAAACCAGTTGTGGTAGACAGGCCATCCCAATCCCTCTTAGTCAATAAAAAGGTGGCTAGTAATCAACCTGGCTTAAGTGGTCTAGGCAAGGCAATGCACAGATGGGATGAATTCACAAGTGTATTCAGGAGGGTGGTTGGCCAGTATGGACCAGGTTGGGCTGTGTGTTGAGCACATTTAGCCCTCAGTATCAAACCGAGTATTTGCAAAAGGGATATTTTAAAAAGCCTCAAATCTGCAGAGCGGTCAGAAGCTTTCTGATAACTCAACAGAATTATTACCCTAATTCTCCAGAACCAGCAGGAAATGGATATCAGGATACTGCACTAAAGCCATCTCCATGAGCTGTTCAGCCATCCTGCTGTGGGCAGATGCCTCTCACTTAGTCTGTATCAGGCTAAGCAGGTGACAGGAATACCACTTCAGCTGTCTGACTTCAATTTGCCTCTGCATGCAATTTAAAACCATCTCAGCTAAGGCATATCTCTTTCCAGCAAGAGCTAGGATAATATACTGCAGTTAAGCCCTCACCTGCAAGCCACCATTGCTTTAATTAAGAGTCAGTCAAATCCTGGTCTTTGCAGTCTAGACATGGTTTAGCAAGTACTTTAATGTGACTAATTTATTGTGAGTGAACTCAATTCCTAAAGGAATTAGAAAGATAACTCATTACATGCAAAGTTATTATCTAGAGCTTACCTCAGTTTTTGCAAAGGAAACCTTGGTGGATTTTGACAGGGCAGAATGAAATTTTCACTTAGAAAATGAAGGAAAAGAAAATGTTCCTCTCTAAGCCTAACATTTTCCCAAAATTTAGTCAGCTACGAAACGCTGTTTAGAGCAAGAACATTAACATCACAATTATGCAACAGAACACAGGAACATGAATCTTGAGGCAACATACAATAGAATTCCATTGCTTATTCTGTCCCCTTCTGTAGACTCTATATCACCATGAGTTTTATAGTATGAAGAGATGCAAAGGAGAGAGAAAGCACTTACTTTTTATGATCTACAGTACAGACACACTGCTCACATTTTCAAGAACCTACCATACTCACACATCTACTTACAGAAACTTATGGCAGGAGTATCAGAGCAGTTTTGTGGCTTGACAACTTCTGCATTGAAATGAAAGTGACCAGACAACTCAGCTCCAAAGTCAACCTGACTAATCTTTAATACATATACAAAGTATCTGCTGGATCTCAGAAAATCATAAATGCCAGCACTGTTCTAGCTGTGTACAAATACACAATTTTATCAGTGGTTTTGATTTGCATGAAGAATCTCCATCTGACTGTTAGTAAGACATGGAAATAATCAGCCTGGCATTTCTGAAGACTGGATGTGCAGAGGAAATGGCACTTGTTCTACAGGGCAGCACCAGTATCACAGATAAGGTAGTTCTTTTCCTTGCATTGAGACTTTCTTGACATTTACAGAAGAATGGCTGGACACTGAATACTGGACACTGTATTAATATGGCATTAACAAGTTCAATTGCCAGTCATACTCAAATGCACAGTAAGCATAAAGTAGCCCATAAATCATATAATTTTTGTGCAAACAGTTGAAGATATCTTGCTTTCCGCAGCTTACTGCAAAGACAACCCTTGGCACATTTTTGTAATGCAATTTAGCAAGCTGTTCAGAGGGAGGAAAAAATTTAACTGAAGTGACACTGAAACTTCTTTCCTATGCAACAGTCAGAGACACCAGCACTCACTGACCCTTCTTCAGGACTCCACTCTCCTTCAGACAGTGCACAGCCAAACCTCTGTCCCCTGGGTTGCACTCTTGTCACTGCTACATGCCCCCATGGCCTCCCTCAAACACCACCTCACTGCTGCATGTCTCCGGGATCTCATTCCACCACCTAGAACCATTGCTGGTATGTTCAACTATGCTTGGAACTGGGCATGACATTCTAGTCACCAAACAGTGACTACTCATACATACTCAATGGATGGACCACTCACTGGATATGGAGCTGGCTGGATGGTCGCAATCAGAGTTGTGGTTAATGACTCACTGTCCAAATCGCAACCGGTGCCTAGCAGTGTTCCTTAGGAATAAGTGCTATTCAACATCTTTGTTGGAGACTTGGACAGTGGGATTTAACAAGTTTGCAGATGACACCAAACTGTGTGGTGCAGTTGACACACCACAGGGAAGGAATGCCATCCAGAGGGACCATGACAGGCTTGAGAGGTGAGCCCATGCCAACCTCATGAAGTTCAACAAGGCCAAGTGCAAGGTCCTGCATCTGGGCCAGAGCAACCCCAAGCACAGATACAGGCTGGGTGGAGAGAGGCTCAAATGCAGCTGTGAAGAGAAGGATTTGGGGGTGTCAGTGGATGAGAAACTCAACATGAGCTGGCAGTGTGTGCTTGCAGCCCAGAAGGCCAACCAAATCCTTGGCTGCATCAAGAGAAGCGTGGCCAGCAGGTCAAGGGAGGGGATTTTGCCCCTCTACTCAGCTCTGGTGAAACACCAACTCGAGTATTCTGTCTAGTTCTGGAGCCCTCAACATAATAAGGGCATTGAGCTATTAGAGGAAGACCACGAAGATGACCAAAGGGCTGGAGCAACTGCCCTATGAAGACAGGCTGAAAGAGTTGGGATTGTTCAGCCTGGAGAAGAGAAGGCTCAGGGGGGACATCATACTAGCTTATCTGTACCTGAAGGGGGCCTACAGAAAGGCTGGGGTAGTGCTTTTTAATAGGTTACAGGATGGCAGGACTAGGAATAATGGATGCAAATTGGAAGAGGGGAGATTTATGCTGGAGGTAAAGAAGATTCTTTACTGGGACACTGGTGAAAGACTAAAAGAGGTTGCCTATGGAGGCTATGAACACTCCCTCCCTGGAGGTGTTTAAGACCAGGCTGGATGAGGTACAGAGCAACCTGGTCTAGTGGGATATGTCCTTGCCCATGGTAGGGGGGCTGGAACCACATGATCTTTAAGGTCCCTTCCAACCCAAACCATTCTATGATTCCAATATGTAGCTACATGGCAGCTCTCTCTACTGAGCAGTAACAGCCTCTGAACCAAAACATCATTCAAAACTAAAGGCGGCTCAGGAATGTAAGCTATGAGGACAGGGGGGTTCTGATGGGTATAGAGGGAGGACAGGAGCAGGCAGGCAGCTTTCACAACCAACAGTAGTTTCCAAACCAGAGGACCAGCTTTGCCAACCTCCCTCCCTCACCCCACGTGTGTACAGGCACAGGCAGAGCCAGGGAATGTCAGCAATTTGGGCCGGGGGGTTCCACTGCCCAGGACAGAGAGATGGGAGAGGGTAAAGAGAAACAAGACCAGGAGTCAGACAGGGCTGCTGCAGAGAGCTGCAGGGCTTCCTCTACAGGGGCTCGGTGGAAGGGTCCCTTCTCTTCTCCACTGAGCCTGAGCTTCTGGAAACAAAACTTCTCTTTGCAACTTGTCCATAAAACTGTCTGTCATTAATTCCTACCAGCTAAAACAAACTGCAAGTCCCCCGGGTTTTAGATAGTTGCTGACATGAAAAACAAACCAGCATTAAGAGTAATAAACACATGCACTTAACACTTCCTGAGACAGAGATTTGGTATTCAATTGTACAGGCACAGGCCTTCTCTCCCGCAGGTTAACACATAAAACAGACCTGAAACCCTCTCAAGCCCACTTCAGTCAAAACTACGAACTCCTTATAGCATGAAGAACATATTCAGAAGGACATTTGATGTCTTTAAGGTTCTTAATAACCCCATTTTATTTCTAACATTTTTTCTTGGTCCACAAGTCTTGGTCCACCAGTGAGTCAGTGAATGAGCACTGCCTATCTGGCCAGTGCTGCTGGAGGGGCTCATGGCCACAACCAGCACATGCCTTCCACTACTGAGTCTTGCCAGTATGAGTACTGACTGCATCTCCTTAACACGTCTACCACACAACTCATGACAATCATGATGTGTTCAGGTCCACAAAGGGTTTTTTTTCCTTAAATTTCCCCAGCTGAGAAAGCTCCTGGCAGCCAGTTGTATTTGTGTGGATATGAACAATCTCAACAAATTGCTTAAAAGCATGACAGTAGTCACAAGGAGCAAGAAACACACACAAATGGGATAAAGGCCAGTGATAAATCACAAACAGGATCAGAATCAAGACTAATGATAGAATCATAGA
>VZTY01009036.1:1280-11944 GCA_013400935.1 Turnix velox
CCATGGCAGGGGGGTTGGGACTAAATTATCTTTAAGATCCTTCCAACACAAACCATTGTATGATTTATTTATTGTATTGCTCTAGATGATGAACTCCTGTTTCAGGGAGCACCTGGGAGGGTTCAATGTCATTCCTGATTATGTTTTTTTTTCCTCCCTTGACCAAGGGGCCCAGGATTCCTGTGCACAGCACTGTGGGGAAGTGCTGGGTGCCTGTTCCTGCCAACCCACCTGCCAGTCCCTGGGGACTTGTTGTCCTGATTTCACACAATTCTGCCTCCGGATTTCTCCCTACTCAGGCTCTCTGATGGGAGGCAAAGACTTTTTGATCCTAAACTCCACTTTCAATGCCTCTTCAGAGATAACATGCAGGTGGGACATGCTCTTATATTCCTCTGCCAGAGGGAGGTGAAATCTCTCTTATCTCCCTTTCCAGCTGTAGGCAATAACCACTAAACTTGTCTAAACAGGAGGGGAAAAAAAAAAAAACTTACTTTGAAAAGTTGTCAGATCCCTGAGACATGCAAAAGTTCTGCTCACCCTGAGGGATGAGGGTTGTATTTCCTCATAAAATCATTTCATTTAGGGGTTTTTTCTGCAACAGAAAAGCAGATGCCTGTGTATCAGTCAGTGTAACCCACTCTCTAACACCCTACACATTTGTCTTCTGCTGTCCCTTCATTATTTAATGCCACTCCTCTCCCCTAATAATTAAACAGTAAATCTGATGCTGGTGCCCATTTCTGCAGGGCACAGCAGAACCCACACCACTGGTACAAGCACAAACCACACATAAATCTCCCCAAATTATAGTCACTCCAAGGAAAACAACCAACACGTGACACAGCTGAGAAATTCTGGATTTACCTTCTCACAATGGTGACACTGAGAAGTGTTTTTATCACCAACAGGTTCAAGCAGCAAATCCACACCAAGGGCTACGTGGCCCAGGATGGACAAGCCCACTGCATCTCCCCATTGCTCTATGAGACTGGTTTCATCCCTTTTGATGTCTCTGTGGATGGAGGGCAAACCTTCCCCTACTCTGGATCATGGCTATCAGGTTATCTCCATCTCCACTGTCCCTCTTCTTCACATTATTCTTGCTCCATGGAAACAAGATGACAAAAATCCTTTCCCTTTTGAGCCCTTTTCTTCTTCCTGGCCCCATTTGACCTCAAAAAAGTCACTCCTGCTGCCTTTGTGTTCATTCATATTTTGAGAGATGAAATTTCACAGCTACTGAGTGTCACAGCAGCAGCACTCCAATGTGGAAGAGGGGAGATTTAGGATGAAGAGAAGAAAGAATTTCTTTGCTGTGAGGGTGGTGAGACACTGGAAGAGGTTGCCCAGAGAGGTTGTGGATGCCCCCTCAATCCCTGGAGATGTTTAAGGCCAGGCTGGATGAGGGTTTGAGCAACCTGGTGTGGTGGGAGGTGTCCCTGCCCATGGAACTAGATTATCTTTAAGATCCCCTCCAACCCAAACTACTCTAAGATTCTATAAATCTTAAACAACAGAGAGTTTAAAGCACAGAGAGCATTTCACAGCAGAAATCTCATCCATCCTTCTTTCCTGTTCCAACACACAGTGCACCACAGCAAAGTTGCAGAGGGAGAAAAGTGCACTTTGGTGAATGAAACCAAATGGCAGTACTATGGCACCTCCAGCACCCATGGCAACCTCAGTCTCACCTGGGCTCCACAGCTCCTCACAGACACCCACGTCAACATTGAGCTCTGGGGGTACCAGGAGACAGGTAAAGTGACACCAGCACACACAGAGCCCCACAGGTATATTTTCCTCATGGCCATAATGGCAGCTTTCCCTCTTCATTTACATGTAAGGGGAAGCATCTGATTTCTATCTTGTGCTAATTGTTCATTTCCAGCACCTTGAAAGGCTTTTTTTTTTTTTTTTTCTTCTTTTTCTTCTTCTCCCCCCACGTGCCAGGTAACAGCTACTCAGAGAACTGGTTGGCTGAATGGAAATACCTTTATACATTGTTCAGAAAAATCCCCAACTCCGGGACTTTTTCTTTCCTTCCTGAACCTGCTGAAGGAAGTTACAGTTCGTGGGACTTTGGAATGTTGAGAATTACTCAGAGCAACTCCTCCGACGGGCAGAGGCAAGTACATCACAACCTTCATTTGTCACAGGGACCTCATTATTGCTTCCCATATCACAGCTGCTGCCTCCTTTGATGTTCAAAACCACCACGTTGGCCCCATCTCACGTTAAAAGGGAACTGGAAGGGCAATTTCATTTCATCCCACATGAAAAAAAGCAGAGAATTATAAGGACAAAAATGAGAAAGCCCCACAGGTTGAGACAAAGACACTATTTTCACTTTCCCTAAAGGAAGAGGGGTGAGGAACCCCTTAGAACATGTTGCTAATACATCACAACCTTTGTTAGAACTTAGGAGTTGGAAGAGTAACCTTTTCTCTTTCTAGAAAGGTTTTTTTTTCATTACATTTCTTGTATGATATTTTTCCATGGGTGGAGAGCAGAGAAGCCTGGGCAGACTGCAAAGATCCTGAGTGTTTTCTCCCCATAAGACCTGCAACTACTGGGGCACAGGGGTCAGGTTTTGCCAGAAAACCCCAGAAATTCTTCACTCTGGGTTTGTTGTGAAACAACAGCTAAATAGAAAACCTGTTTCTGAGCTAGAGAGTTGTGAGTTAGAATCACAATGTGTTCAGATCACTGCACACTTGCTGCCTGCTGCCACGTCACCTTCCAAATCAGGAAAGCTTTTGATTTGTAGTTGACTTTCTGCAGGAAAAAGGAAGCACTTTTGTTGTGAAACAACAGCTCTTAATTTGAAAGATTTTTCACAATTAGAAGACAAAGTGTTACTGTCAGATTGACTTTTTCTCTCTTTTCCCTCCCCAGCAATGTCCCATCCCTGTGGAGCTCAGAGCATGCACTGGCCTGGCACCTGGGGCAGGACTTCAGGGATGATCCAAGTGCCTGGGCAACAGCAAAATGTGTGGAGTGGGAGAAGAAGGAGGAGAAGCTGCCAAACTTCATCTCAGAAATCATAGATTGCCCTTGCACCTTGGCACAGGCACGAGCTGACACCGGCAGGTTCCACGTGAGTTGTGTACAACCTGAGGGAATTCCTTTCTCCCCACACAACCCTCTTCCCTCACTCAAAAGGCATTACAAGGAAATGGAATGCTATTGAAAATTGCACAAGCAGCATGGATAAAGGCAGAGGGAAAGGGTTTCCTTCTTGTGAGGGTGGAAGAGGTTGCAGATGCCCCCTCAATCCCTGGAGGTGTTTTTAAGGCACTGAGCAACCTGTCCATGGCAGGGGGGTTGGAACTAGATGATCTTTAAGGTCCCTTCCAACCCAAACCATTCTATGATTCTACTTACAGTGCTGATCTGAGGGTCAAACAGAAGCATCCTCTCCTAATTTTGATACCAAACAGTAGCAGTGGGTTTCTGCAGAGGAAAAAAACCAAAAAAAATACAAACATTAGGCTGGCAATTTACCATCCAAACAAAGGATGGCAATTTGCTCCCACCCTTCCCTGGTGATAAAGCTCCAAACACAAGTTGTATTTTATATTACATGGTTAAAAGAACACGAAGAAAACAAAAATAGCTGTGTTGCACTGCCTGACATGAAGGGATGAGGGGGAAGAACCCCACTGAGTGTGAGCACTGGTCTCCTCCAGACAGATTATGGCTGTGACATGGAGAAGGGGAGTGTGTGCACCTACCACCCTGGCGCCGTGCACTGTGTCAGAGCCATCCAAGCCAGGTAAAGAAAACAGTTTTTAAAACTCTATGGGGTTTTTTTTATGACTTGTTCTACCTCTGAGATAGCAGCATCCCACATGTCACAAAGGTCTCTGAACTCTTAGCCACTGTTTCATTCTCTTTAGAGCACTGGCTGAGCTGAAGGAAAAACCCTGGGTGTAATAAACAGCTAATTGCACTGTGGTAGCCTCAGGTTATCAAAGCAAATGAAAGAGGTTTGATTAGAGCCTTTTATGTGTTGTTCTACCAAAGTTCAACAAGTTTTCACTCTTTCTTTTGGAATAATTTTGGAAAATGTTGCAGCAATAAGGGCCACAGAACATCCACAGTGGCTTGGTTAAAAACCCTTCCAATCTGGTGAGGGGTGGGAAGGGATAAGTCCAGCTGGAAGGTGTCACATCAAAGCTTGGCACCAAAACCTTTAGTGTGATCCACACAAAAGCAACAGGTAACCTTCAAACCCAGAAGGATTTCACACAAGTATGACCTTCCTTCCACCCAGCCCCAAGTATGGGGCAGGCCAGCAGTGCTGCTACGACCCCACGGGGACCCAGATCCTCACCCACGACTCCACGGGAGGCAGCACCCCTGATCGAGGGCACGACTGGGGTTCCCCCCCTTTCCTCAAGCCCCCTCGGATCCCTGGCTTTTCCCACTGGCTCTACGATGTCATCAGCTTCTACTACTGCTGCCTGTGGTCTGATAACTGCCCTGTCTACATGAAGAAACGTCCCTCCAGTGACTGCAGGACCTATCGACCTCCTCGAGCTGGTAAAGACCTCACAATCCCACTACACAGTAGTTTTTGGGTTGGCTTTTTATACCTATACATGACAAGTTGACAATGGTGAGTGAAAAACTGCCAAGGGAAGATCTCTATCAGTGGTGAAATGTGCCTCTATTTTTTAATTACCTTGCAAGATTTTTGGTGTAGATCATCTCCTTAGCTCCTAGAACCTAACCAGCCAAAGTTTAGTAGCGATTATCCATGTCCTCCCATCACCAGTGGGCTCTGTCTCAGAAAACAGGTGGTTAGGATGGGAAGAACCCTTGTAGGGGATCTATCAAGATCTACCCAAGGGGATCACAATGAGTTGTTGTGTTTTTTTTTCTCCTCACAAAGCTATGAGGAGGAGTGATGGGTTTCAGGTTTTGCTGATCTTCTTTCTTTTGAATTCTTGCTTTGAAAAACAGCATCAGCTTTTGGGGATCCTCACTTCATCACCTTCGACGGGCTGAACTTCACCTTCAAAGGCCTTGGAGAGTACACCTTGGTGGAGTCTGATCACATGCAGCTCAGAGTGCAGGGGAGGACACAGCAAGGACACTTCCCCAATGGTATGGTGCCAAGAAAGGGAGAAGTGATGGCAAATAACAGCTTGGTTTGTACTTGACTCACTTCTTCCTCTCCTCTCTAGTCTTCTCCTTTGCCCTTTGGTCTTTTTTGACTTGTACACTTAGCAATTCCCTCAAATACATATCATCCTATATAATTCTTTTTAGCAATCATCTAGGGTTTGGAGGTTTTGTTGATATTTTTCCCCACTCACTTTATGCCACGTTGGGTATTTTGAGATTTTTTTGTCTTTTTTGGCAGGAACCAAGGCTCAGGTGACAGGTCTGTCTGCAGTGGCCATGCAGGAGAGTGGCTCTGACATCATTGAAGTGCGCTGTGAGGAAGCTTCAAATCTCCAAGTCCTTTTGAACCATAAAGTCCTCAACTTCTCTGAGCAAAGTTGGCTTGACTTAAAAGGTTAGTTACAAATATCAGTGAACTCCTGTACTCCAACAGAGCCCATAAATCATTTAAAATAACTCTAAATTCATGTATTTCAATTTTCTTTTCAGTGTTCTTTGGTGAAACAGGCTGCAGGTCCTCACTCTGTTGTAGCCACCACAGAAGATGTGGTTTACCTTCGAATGCTTCTCAGAACATAGCCCAAAATAGGAGAAAAAAAATTATGAAATATGATTAGAAGTGATGGCACAATGTCACCACAGATAACTATTTTGTCCTCACTTCTCTAGGTCTCTTCCTCCACTCTACTGATCAGAAAATCACAGTGATGTTCTCCTCTGGGGCTGGAGTAGAAATAAAGAGAAGTGAGAAATTTCTGATCTTGACCATTCTGCTGCCAGAGGAATTTATAAATCACACCCAGGGCCTCTTTGGGGTGATGAATGGCAACATGGAGGATGACTACACCTTCAAGAATAAAACCACCATGTCGGTCCATGCAAATCCCCAGCAGGTGTTTGAGTTTGGAGCCAACTGTAAGTAATTTCTCTGGCTTGTTGTTACATTTTCTTTAGGGTTATTCAGGACAGCTCGTGATTTACAGGGCAGCAAGTGAGGGAAGAGAAAGGAGTAGGAGAAATTTGCCCTCCTCTACCCAAGTCACATCCAGCTGAATGATTTAAGAAAGCTCTAACTACACTTAGATGCTTGGATTAGGAGCAGAAAATCCTATTCATGAACCTCTCTTTCTTTCTTTCTCCATCTCCCAAGGGGCTGTTGAAAATGGAACATCTCTCTTTACTTACGACACAGAGACCCTGCTGAATGATTTCTTCTATGGGGAAAAGCACAACTCCTCCTTCCTGCCTGTGTTCACACCACATAGAAACCCCTCAGACCCACTGGTGAAGGAGATGGTCTCTGTCTGTGACTCTGATCCCTTCTGTGAGTTTGATGTCCTGGCATCAAGAAGCCTCCAAGTGGGAAATTCCACCAGACAATCCCACCTGAATCACAAGCTGCTGGCTGAAAACCTAAAGCCAGGTGAGGGAAGATACCACAAAGCATCCACCTCTGCAGATCTGGCTGCAGGGCACAGAAACAGTTAATGCTGTTCAAAGAGCCTTTGTTCAGCTGTGGGTTCCTCTACCTGTAACTTGTCCCTGTGCCAGGAAAAACTCTGTAGGACAGTCAGACAAACACAAAATCATGGAATCATAGAATAGTTTGGGTTGGAAGGGACTTCAAATATCATCTAGTTCCATAGGTAGGAAAAATTGTGATGGAGAATTATTGTGATGGAGATTTGCTTGTCCAAATCCAAAATATTTTAAAGCCTCTGTTTCTCTCTTCCTAGTGCTCTCTTGTGGCTGGCTGGAGGGTCCCACCAACGGAACCAAGAATGGAACCAACTACCTGCTGGGCTCCACCATCAGCTTTGCCTGTGACCAGGGCTATCTCCTCACTGGGACAAAGGAAAGAACTTGCCAGTTGACAGGGACCTGGTCTGGAGAAACACCTCACTGTGTGGCCAGAGCAGGTCTGTCTCCCTTTTTCACCAGTTTTTTCAGTAAAAAGAAGGCATGACTCTCACCCCTTCATTCTCACACTTGGTCCTACCAGTAAAATTACTGCAAAGGATGTAACAGTATTGAGTATAACCAATATAACCCCCTGCTGTGCCACTACTATTAGATTCTCAATTAAATACTTTAGTTAGCAGCCTAAATTCCCTGCAAGCTGCCCAGTATTTTGTGACAGTTTTGTTTTGTTCATCTGCCACACGCACTCTGATTGTCCTCAAGATGGCAATGTTTCAAAGCACCAGGGGGATGCAGGCCCACATGGCACAAAATATAATTCATAGAAATCATAGAATGCCTTCAAACATCATCTAATCCAACCTCCTGCAGGGAAAACCCATCTCCAAGACCATCCCACCACAGGATGAGGATGTACACCAGGCAGTTAGACCTTCATTGTATTGATCTGCTTGTTTCACTATAGAGATAAGTGAAAATTTCTGGAAGTTTTCCTTGGACTTGTAATCAATAATCCAAATTACTTGGATGAGTGATCAACAGCAACACATTGTGCCCACAGAACCAGTCTCAGCAGTGATGGTATTATGGAAAAAGTGAAATTAGAGGCATTTGAAAAGACTTCTGGTTAATAAGACAGGCTAAGAACATTCAGACTTCTTCAAGCAGCTGCTGGAAGTATGAGACATTCCCAAGTTCAGCAGATAATTCAGCCTGTTTTGTAGGTTGGCTGCCAGAAGTCTGAGGGGAATGACATCTTCACAGGGCAAGGCCAGATCTTAAAAAGTCAGTGGCAAAACATTTTGCCAAGCTGGAAGCTAAGAAGGTTTTTCCACTGCTGCCACCAACCACACAGGGGCTGGAGAGGAGCCAGTGGGGCTGGATGAGCAAACTGGATGCTGACATTTGCACTAAGGGAAGGAGGTAGGGGGGGAGAGAAAGCCAGTGAGGAGAAATGGGAGGGAAGGAGCTGGAAGACAGGCAGGGAGTAAGTGTGGGATGGGATGGAGACGTGCTGCAGCTTTGTGGGTAAGCAAAGGAAAAAAAAAAAACCACAATGTTTTTCCAGCTCATGACTTCCAGAAAGTTGACAAAGAACAAAAAGGTGTGAAAGAATGGTGTTGATGTGACTGTAGCAGAGACCCTCCTTACTCCTGGGATACCTGGGGGTGCACATCATTTGTAATGTGAGCAAAAGCTAATTATTTTGACCACAGAATGAGTTGGAAGGCAAGTTTAAAGGCCATCTAGTCCAACCCCCTGCAGTGACAGGGACATCCTGCACTAGATGAGGTCACTCAGAGCCTCAGCAAGGCTGGTCTTAGATGTCTCCAGGGATGGTGCCTCCAACACCTCTCTGGAATCAGCCTGAGGAAGCTGGAGTATGGTGAGGTTGCCCACAGCAGGGCACCAACAGCTCATTCTTCTAATATGAAATACAAACTGCTCACACAGCTCTTCATTCATGATTTCTTTCTATGGCTGTGCCCTAATTAAAGCCATTCTTAGCAAGCCTTCTTCCTCCTCCTTCATCATCAGATATGCCTCTGTCAAAGAAAGTTATTTATTTCATTGACAGATCCAAGTCTCTCCAAAGAAGAGAGGCCAAACCATCCAAAGCTTCTCTTGTTTATGTCTAAAACTCACAGCATGGACAGCCAGAACTTGCTTTCTCATAAATACATTTCCACCCCCTTCAACTTTCAAAAATAAACTTTTCCAAATTATTTAATTCATACTGGTCAAGGGACCAGCTCTCTGTCCTTCTCAGCTTCCAGGGTAGAATCTTTTCATTGCTGGGACCATTACACACTTGCTGCTGCCTTCTGGCAGGTCAGATTCAAGCTCCTAATAGGGTTTTGAAGTCACCTCATGCTTCTGCTCCTCAAACCCTCCAGCAGTCAAAATCAAGGCATGAGGCTGGTGGAAGGCAAAAAAAGATGGAAATGAGAAAATTGGCCAGCAAGTTATTTTGCAAAATCCCTTCCTGCATTTGAAATTTCCAAGAGAAATGACGCTGCAGGGGCCTGCATATTGTTGCTTTTCAGTTTTGCTTCCTCGAATTAAAGTTTCCATGGAAATCCTCTGCTAATAATTATTTTGCTATGCTTCTAATTACCAACCCGCCACGAGCCCTGCCAGTACCACAGCAACCTCCCTCCCTCCCTCTGCACAGCAGAGAAGAGAGCAAGGGAAGGAAATCATCCAACCAAACCAAAGAGAATTGAGTGGAAAACACAAGTAAAACACAGCTAAAAATTACAAACCCTCAGCAACATCTATACATACATTTTCCTCCTGATAGACAATGATTTTCCTTCTTAATTGCAATCTGGTTTTGTCTGCCTTCTGGGCTTTTTTTTTTCTTCTAATTTTCATTTTCCCCCTCCTCTTCTCACTTGTAGGTTTCATTTTCCAGGCTTGAGTTCTGTGTAAATCCAGTCCTTTTTGGAAAGTCACCAGAAATCTTCTTGGCCTTTTATTTTAATTTTTTTTGTGTTTCAGATGAGGATGCCAAAAAAACATTAGGTTTTCTTGTTACAGAATTGTTGTCCCTCTATTGTTTCCAGGAGACTGGCTGCAGAGCATGTTGCAGTTGAGAAACACAACCTGAGATTATGAATTTATCCACAAAAGATTTTCCTCCACTGGTGGGTTCTCACCCTTCAGTAGTTCCTGCCTGGAAGGAAGTTTTTGAGCCTTGTATAGAAGGTTTTGGATGAAAAAATAATGTTTGTGACAGTTTCTGTGCCCTCTTCTTCACTTAACACAGCTCAGTAAAACCACCACTCTGGATTACAATTTTAAGAAAGCTCCTAAGTGACTACACTCAAATAAATGTGAAGAAATTTATCATTTTCTTACCTTTTTATGGTGGTTTCTCTCTGGTTTGCAGATATGAAGCAAATGATCCTTCTTGCCTGTGTCTTTGGAGTGGTTGGGCTCATGGTCCTGGCTCGTTTGATCTTCTTGTGCAGAAAGGAGAGGTAAGAACCAGCTGTCCCAAAAAAGACAAGTCAGCCTGCTAAAAACCAGCAAGTTTGGTCAATTTTAATAGTTTTTCCTCAATGCCAAAGTCACCAAACATGGTATCTTCCTACTATGACCCTTTACAAAAACAAAACCAGGCCTTTATAGTCTGTGTGTCCTGCTAGAAGTCTACAGAGCAAAGTTAGAATTGCATTGTCAGGTCATAGAAAGGGGCAATTGATTGATTAGGAACAATTTTGGTCAAAATAATTAATTTTTTTGAGTGTTAATTATATATTTACTAAGTTATGCTCACACCAGTAAACCAAACTGGTTTATATGTATGTTAATAATGAAGTTAGTATTACACTTGCACAGACTTCTCACACTTGGAAGCAGCTTATACTCCAAATTCATCACTGTACATCATAAAAGAAGTAAAAAAAAAAACAAAATTAAGTAAAAAAAAATTTAAAAAATTAAAAACTCAAAAGAATTAAACAATAAAGCCATCAACTGCACAGAACTATGACTTTCAAAACTGGGGCAAAGTCACTATTCCCCTTAACCCAAAGTTCCTCTCACCTTGACCTAAGCAATGACATTACAAATCCTTATATATTTATATTTATATAATA
>VZTY01009042.1:0-30682 GCA_013400935.1 Turnix velox
CTTTCCCAGGGTCTCACCACCCTTACTGGGAAGAACTTACTCCTAATATCTAATCTAGCCTAACCCTGCTCTGGTTTCAAACCACTGCCCCTCATCCTGTGTCTCCATGCCCTGGCAAACAGCCCCTCTCCACCTTTCCTGTAGCCCCTTCTGGTACTGGGAGGTCACTATGAGGTCTCTCCAGAGGCTTCTCTATCAAGACAAATCAAACCAATGTCTGAGACTTGCAAAATCAAAATTTATTCTTGGCCATGTAGTGAAATGGAAAGGAAAAACTAAAAAATCACCTCAGCTTTATTTACACGAGGGTCTGTACTAGTGTAATGAGATCAGTTTAAACAGGAAGAAACAGAAAAAAGTAAACTAAAATTGCCAAAATAACCAAAAGTATCCTCACATATGCATTAAATAATTTAACCAATACTTTGCTGGATGTACAATTTGCCAAGCTCTACAAGAGAACGATTCAATCATTGTTTTATACTCCTTTCATTATTTAACTTAAGGTTCATCAAAATAATTGCCACATTTATGTTAATGAATTTACTGACAAGCAAACATTCTTTTCTGAGATGGTTAGCCTGGAGAAGAGAAGAGTGAATCGAGACCTTATTGCTTTCTCCAAGTACCTGAAAGGAGACTGGAATGAGGTGGGGCTCAATCTCTTCTCATAAGTTACAAGAGAGAGGGTAAGAGGAAATGACTTCAAGTTGTGCCATGGGAGGTTTAGACTGGGTATTAGGAAACATTTCTTTATTGAAAGCGTTGTCAAGCCTTGGAACAGGCTGTCCAGAGAAGTGGTTGAGTCACCATCCCCAGAGGTATTTGAGAAGATGTGTAGAAGAGGCACTCAGGGACATGGTTTAGTTGTGGATTTGTCAGTGTGATGTTAATTATTTGACTTGATCATCTTAAAGGTTTTTTCAATCTAAATTACTGTATTTCTCATTAGCCTATAGGCCTAGAGTAGCAGCAAGAACTTCAGTTAGGAATGTAGTATAAACCTATCCCAAACTCACCATATAATTCTACCCCAAGTAGCTCTAAGTGCACATTATAGCTTTTACCTTCTAAAATTGTGCAGTGTGACCTTGGATTTAATGAACTTACCTTGTGAGGATGCATATGGTTCAGTATAATGACCATTGTAATGCAGCTGAGGTGGTGGAGGCATCATATAAGGCTGAGGCTTGGGCTAAGAAAGCAAACAGCTTCTTTTTAGCTAAAAACTCATTATTTATTTTTTTTTTTAAATCAGTCTTCAAGATGTTTTATATATATAATGTTCAACACATGCAAACACATACAAAGCCTTGCTCTGAATCTATTCCTCTAAATCTGCAATGTGAGGTCATACAAAAACAAACCCCCAAAATCAAAACCACACATCCCCAAAACAGGACTGTATCTTGCCATTCAACATTCAGGAGAGTCTCCTGGATGAATCTCCTAGAGACAGGGCAATCAAAATAAAAACAGAAGTGTTTCAAATATTTTTCATCACTATTATTTTAATTCTATTATTCAGATATTACACTTCTTAGCATGCTAGGCTCATCTTTTCACTGCTCCTTCAATTCCACTGAAGGAGACTAATGTCTGATTTAAAGCCACTGAAATTCATAAAAATCCATCCTCACCATAGACATCCTGGAAGAAGATCGTCTTCTTACAGGATTCACTGTAACAGGCTGGGTTTGCCTACAGAAGAAAAATTAAGGTGAGAAATTATTCTTATCACCACCACAATCAATTTCAAACCATGGAAAGTGCTCCCAAGGTTCAGTCAAAAATCACTCTCAATTTCTCTGTATTAAAAAGTCCTCCCCAATGGTCTCAGAAGGGAAGAGCTCTGCGGAAACCACCATCCCATAGAGTATCTTCAGAATCAAAAAAAGCAGGAACAATGTACTTGAGTTATTTCTTTGCTTCCTTTCTATGAGGTTCAAAAAGGAGAAATCCCTGAAGCACTGCAGAAGGGCAGAAAAACTAGCAAAATAACTGGAGACTCACTCCAAATTTGAGCCCCATTAAAAAAAAAATCTCATCCTGTGAGTGACTTGTTCCACAAGACCAGACATAAAACTGTTCACAGAATGTAATGTTACGGACTACACTGCAAAAGCATTTGCATGTTCTAACATTCAAATTAAAGGCACTAAATTTGCATCATTTGGTGGACTGCCTCCAAGATGTAAGGTTTAGAAACCTTAGATTTCTTTTTCCACCTCCTACTCTCCACCTTGACAGAAGTCAAAAGACAGCAGAAAGCAAAGACATTGCAGGAACTGACAGATTTCAGAAAGAAAGATGATTTTTCAGCTCACCCTTTGGGAAGTGAAGGACGAGAAAGGATTGGAAAGCGTGGAAGGGAAAGAATGAGGGAAGATTTCTGAGAGCCCTGCTCAGGTGGAGAGTCCAGGGAGTCTCTAAAGACAAGGTACATACAGAAAAAGAAAAATAAAAAATATCCCCAGACTTAATACAGGCATGCATTAAACAGTATTCAGCAGCAGGAACAGATGACAGGGAATCTAAGAGATAATGAGAAAAGATTTTTTGAGGACTTCCCTTCATAAAACCACACTGTGGTAAAAGGGTAAAAAAGTAACCCTGGAGAGATGACATTCAAGGCAGAAGAATGGAAGTGGCATTATGCAGATAGTAAAGAACAGCTCTCACAAATACACTGTACTTCCAGTATTTCTTACCCCTCTCAAAAGGCAGCCAGTTTTACAAGCTTAAAGGTATGAGGTCTACTTTATCCCAAATTAATCTTACTCTTCTAAAATAAATTAAACGCAGTAGAGAGATATCCATGCTATGAAATATTCCATTATGTCAGCAAATTTTGGATCAACCTCTTCATAGCTATCTCCTTGTCTCCAAAGAGGAGGAATGGAACATTTCACAGAATGGTCTGGGTTGGAAGGGACCTTAAAGATCACCTAGTTTCAACACCCCTCCCATGGGCAGGGCTACCTGCCACTAATCATGCTTTTTTTTATTCACTAGGCCTAATTCTCTGCTCCTTGACTGAAGTAACTTAAGTGAAGAAAAGCTGTACAGTGGAGTAGATCCAATTCCAGCCCTTGATTTATAAAAATTTGGCGAGCAGCCCATTGAAATTTAATTTGATAAATTGTATTAAATTTACTTTGCACTGGTGCTACTTGAGCTATACAGATTCCATGGATATCCAAAGGACCACATACCTCTCAGCTGTCCATCCAGCACATTTCACAAGTGCTTCACATACACTTCCTGTCCTTTTAAAGCCATTCTTTCAGAGTGTCCTTTCAGAGCCGTTCACCCAAACCCAGGCCAAAAATCCCAATGATTCCAGCAGCTCACAAACATTCTAGCAATTAGCCCCCAAAGCAACCAGTCAGTCCCAGCACTGAGATCCAACAGCAGGGGACAAGCACTACTACTTTTGGTAAGATTTTAGTGATTAATATTGTCCTCTGTTGTCATGCAGAAAATGTTTGAGGAACTGGGGATAAGTATTTTCTTTAAAAAATTAAGAAAAAAAACCCCAAGTAAATAATTACTACTATCTAAAAAGGACAGTAAACACATTACAGAGGTTATAAAAGGTTTTATCTCCCAGGTTTTAAGGGTATGAAAAGCTCTTTTGCTGTATTCTACTTACAGGCTGCATTTATTTAGTCTGTAAAATTTGTGTCTCGCCACACACATCCTCCACACATATTTTGCTGTTTCCATATCTTCCTGCCAAAAAGAAAAAACAAAACAAACCAAAATTTGCATGGTAGTTCAAATATGCACCCCCTTCCCTTCCTTTCAGACAAGCCACTGAAATTTTCAAGATTAAATTCACATTGACTAATTTTATTGGTTAATGTAGCTTCACTATTGTCATCAGATTGTCCCTAAAACTTTGCTTTATGGGGTTGAATATGCCCTCTAGCCCAACAATTTTTTTAGATTTCTAAAAGTTGAAAGAAGAAGCTTTTTGTTGAAGACATTCTTAACAGCTATAACACTAAAGTGTGACTATATATATATATATATATACACATACATACATATGAGTATATAAATATTTATATATAAAAATTATTTATATATAGACATATATATATGAGCATATATATTTATAGATATAAATTATTTTTAAATATATANTAGATATAAATTATTTTTAAATATATATATATAACTCATGCTATAAGGCTATCAACAGCTGCCTTCTAGACAAAGACAACTGGTAAATGCTACATAGAATTGATTCTGCAAGGAACACTGGCCTATTCCAGAAAAGTTCTGAGATAATTTTTAAGTGCCACTGATTAAAGGCCACCTGGACCTCAGCAAAGTTTCTGATGATGTTTCCCACAGTATTCTCCTGGAGAAACCGGCTATTCATGGTTTGGATAGGTTTGGCTGCTTCACCAAGTAAAGAACTAGCTGTAGGGCCTGACTGGAAGAGCTGCAGTGAGTGAAGTTAAACCCAGTTCATGGCCAGTCCCAAGTGGTGTTTCACAGAGCTCAGCACTGGGGTCAGTCCTCTAATATCTCTAGGAGGATAACAAAGCTGGTGATGGGTCAAGAGGACAAGTCTTGTGAAGAGAGACTGAGGGAACTGGGATTGTTTAGCCTGGAGAAAAAGAGGGAGAGAGGAGAACATATTGCTCTCAAAAACTACCTGGAAGGAGGCTGCAGGGGTGTGAGGATTTTTCTCCCAAGTAACAAGTGATAGAACAAGAGAAAAGCTACACCAGGGGAAGTACAGACTGGATATTAAGAAAAACTTCTTAATTGCCAGGTGTTGAAACAGAGGGCTGAGGAACTATCCCTAGTGAGGAATTTAAAAGATCTATAGATGTGATGTTGAGAAACATGGTTTATCAGTGCTAGGTTAACATTTGGATTTACTGGTCACTTACACAGTTCAAGTTGCTAAATGTATAAAAAGCAGCTTTTATCCTTTGAGTTAAATGATCAGTATTGATTTGTGGTTTTATTTACTGACATCTCAGTGAAAAATAACAGTAAAAACCTGCTCACAGTTTGGAATTGGATTGTCTCCTCTTTGTTTGCCAGCTCTAAAGCGAAAAAGGATTTGTTGTGGGACATGTTGGCAATATCATGCCACCTGCAGACAAAATAAGCAGAACATGACTGGCAAGCTCTGATTTTTAAGCCCCCAAAAATGCAAGCAAAGAGCAAACCCACCACCAAGAATATGGATAAAGAACTGAGGACAAATCTGTCTTAACAAGCTGCAGATTATCACTTCCATGAAAAGAAAATATAAAGGACTACCACTATGAAGAAGCACAATGTGCACAGTAATAAGTTTATTACTTGTCTTCCTCTTGAAATTACTCCAAGGATTATCTTTTTTTCAAGATAAAATATGAATAAATTTAGGTCTCAGTAAATTACTGAATTCAATATTCACTGTAGCATAACAACTACAAGACTATGTCCTGTTTTATCAAATGATTAAATATAGATCACATCTAAGAGTTATTTCCACCATCAAGCTGTGAAGTGCACAAAGATACTTGAAGAAATAGCAGTACTAACCTAAAGACAACAGGAGGACGCCCATTTTTGTGTTTCACAAAGATACCATCAAGACATGCTCCAATGAATATGTCACTTCCTTGGCTGTCCTGTAAGAAGTTGCAAAAAAACATGCAAATACAGAAGCAACTACTTCTATGACTCTAGAGGAGAAAAGGGGTGGTGTGGGTTTTGGGTTTTATTTACTTTTGGCAGGAAGTAGCTCCTTTTAAGTAGGGAAAGAAAGCAACAGAGAAGAAACCCACAAAAACCAAAGCCCTGTTTACCTTTGCAGGATAGGTCTCTTCACCATAACCCTCCATTCTCTCCACTTCTTGCATATATAACATCTCTGCATCAGGAGGAGTAAGGCCTCTACAAAAGACAACAACCAATAGCTACTAAAGTCAACAAGTTCTAACTCTGACTGACACTATTAAAGCTTGAAAAGCACCCCCAAAACATCCAGGGATCCAAATCATGTTGTTTTCACCTGTATCAGTCTGATACATTTATCTAAGCCTTTACACTTCTAGTAACATCCTTCTCTCAAGCATCTCTAGGGGGAAATGTTAAAGAAGACCAGATAAAATCAACATTTCTACTCATGGCAGACAATTAGCACATTCTTCTTCAAACCTATTGCTGTCACCATATTTTCTCACTTCATCAGAATGATTATTCTGTGTTTAAGATCCGAATTCCACCTCTTGCAGTCTGCATATTTAGGATGCTTTGCATTTCAGTTAAGAGAGATCCATTTTCTAAATGCTGAGTTCTAACAGTAATGGTTTGAAAACATGAGATGGACATGATCTGTAGGTTAATGTACATTTTTGTTTCAATCTATGGGCAAAAGTTGTTCTCTCACAGACTTGCAGTAGAGACCTACCTCAGTTGATTTCATAGAAGACATCACCTCTACCTGCAAAATCCTGTCAAGCTCTTAAGTCTCTCAATACTTTTGCATCTGCAATGCCTTTTTCAATCAGTTTCTTTATGTTCTTCTAACAACATGCTGATTAATTCTTCTTTGCTGCAACTTAACCACGTGATCTTTTTATAAAAGCATTTCAAAGATAAATGGATTTGAAGTTTTCCAGCTGCTGTTCCAAAGCTATACAGGCAAACAGAATCAGTATGATTCACAGGCAGAACCTTTGCCTTGGTCTACTGCATCTTAGCTACCTTTACTTTAGATCAAAAGCATTCTGGCCTCTCTACATTTTACTTGCCTCCATATCTGCCAATGTTCCTTATCACAAAACATCATTACTGAGGTCACAACACCATATAAACAAGTTCCAGAAACATTATACAGGTGAAGCCCCACTATTAAATCCTGTCCTGGATTCTTCAATTTATCTCTCATTTATTTTAATGCTCATTCTGTTCTCTTTACCCTTTCAGCAAAAAAAATCATTCTACTTTTAATGCAGATCTACCAATAAAACCCGATTTAAATGGGAGGTGAAGTTAGTTCCAACTGTTTTCTGAGATTCCCAACCTACTGAGCTACTGAAGCAATCACAATAAAATTAAGCAAAAGAGTTTTAGAAGTGTTACCTGTACTTCTGATGTAGCAAGGCAACTTTTTGTGTCGCTTCTTCCAGTATTTTTTCCTCTTGTAGCCAACCCTTAAGTTAAGAAAACATTTACAGAATTAAATTCAAAAATTTCTACAAAATGAAATTGTTATAATTTCTTTGCATAAGTGAATCCAGGGGGATTGGACTAGATGATCCCTCAAGGTCCCTTCCAATCCTTGACATTCTGTGATTCTGTGAATCAATTCATAGAATCATAGAATAGTTTGGGTTGGAAGGGACCTTCAAGATCATCTCTTCCAAATCCCCCTGCACATGGCAAGGACAATCATAGACTCTTTGCATTTACCAATCTACAGAAGGATTTAAATCTATCAACTGAAGATTTTAAATAATTTAAAGTAAGTACTTACCACTGGAAACAAAGCAAATCTTTGTAGAAACTCCTGAGATTCATACTGATCATAGTCTCCAAAATCAGCTAAAAAAAAAAAAAAGAATAATTTCTTGGATTCAAACATTTAAAACAAAATTATTCAATACCTGATTGATTGCAGTAGGATCTCCAAGTAGCAAACCTCCACCCCACCAAACTCTGATCAGAGAGTAAAACAGACTAGCCAGTAATGCTTCTGAAGAGGAAAAGTAAAAAGATCCCATCTTTTTATCCTGTTATATAAGACCCTTTGTGGATAGAAAAGAAGAAGAAATTATAAAAATCAGAATGCTGCTCCAAGTTCTTTAGTTCCTTGTGGTTTTATTTGTTACATTTTTTACACTCAGAATGGTTGAGGTTTGGAAGGGGTATCTGGAGAGTTAGCCCCAAGATGAGTCAGCCACAACAGACTGTCCCAGAGTCTTCTCCAGTCAAGTTTTAAAAACAGGGACTGAAGATCTTACAAATTCTCAGAGCAGACTGTTCCAGAATCTTACCCCCCTCACAACAGAAAACTTAAATTATGTTTAAATTAGAACCTGTATTTCAATTTATTCCTGTTGCCTGGGAAGACTGTGGCTCCATCTTCTTTACTCCTTCATTCAAGGTGCTGCATCACTTGCAGCTGGACAAAAACACTGCAGAGAGCAGCTGGAGCACCTTTCTCTCAAGACTTATACAGCTCCTTATAGCCAGACATCCCAAAAAAGTGGGACCTTGAAGCCTTTTCAGACTCAAAGGCATGCTCAGAAGTGACTGAATAAGTTCTGACTTTAATAACAGTTTTGATTTTACTTTGTGCCAAAAGACATCCCAAAGAATTTGCTTCTTTCTCTGTTTCCAGGAAAAAAATAGTCAACATTTCAAAGAAGAGAAATATAACAGTCTAAATTGGAGAAATTATGTACAGGAGAGTCTGTGGAACAGCAGTCAGTATGGAATGGCTGCTCCAAAGAATAAAAACATAATCCCCAAGTGTACAGATCCTGTTTACATGACCACAGATTCTCATCCAGAACAGTATAAATTTAGAGACACTTAGGAACCAACTTTGTATTAAGCCCTACAAATTAATATGCAAGTTAATTATGATGAAAGGAGAGATTAGGTGACATGGTACACTAACAAAGCACTTCAGATAAAGCAGTACTTAGAATTAGGCTACTGTGATTATTTCAAATATAGATCATTCCTAAAACCAGTCCACTCAAAACAGCAAACGACTGCTTCTGTTCATTCACCAGCTAAAATTAATTAATCTCACTGGAGCACATTAATGTAGAACCTGCATTTTTTCCTAGTTGTTTTTTTCACCGTGTTATCAACACAGAACACTTGCTTTCTTACACAAGACTTAAAAGGAATGTGAAAGCTAAAAGGATAAATATTTTCCATCTGGATAGAGGATCATATTGTAAGATTTCTATAAACAACTCAGTGAGCAGAGAGATACTTACACTGCCCAAAGACAGGAAAATAACAAAGCAAGATTTTGTCAGTTGAAGACCATTAAACCCTGGCTTGGATTAAACAGATTCACCATTATATAAACAAAGCACTAATATAATTCATCCTACTCCACCGCCCGCCATATTTTCCAAAAACACAATCATTGTCTCTAATGTGATACTAACCAACACATATAATTTTAAAAGAACAAAAAAAATTCAGTTGTATGTATTGCCACTGATTTTAAGACTCTCTCAACTCTGTCAGATTTACAATTGCTGTCAGATACACTGAAGTGTATCTTTGAAGCAATATATTAACACATTAAACAAAGGTGTTGCCATTAAAAACTTTTATTTAGAGAATCTTAAGATCAAACAAGGAAATTAGCAGGGAACACCAGATATAATCAGTGCAGGGAAATTTAGGAGTGGTGGCTCTTAGATGAATACTCTATCCCATATGACCCAAGTCAGGAAAAAAATAAACCCAGTTGTTTTCATGTAGGTATCACAAAAATGTGTCTTTAGGAATGATTTGAACATGGAATTGTTCAAAGTCTTGCACACTAGATTAAAATAATCTTAGGTGTTTGAATATTTGAGAGAAAAAGTGGAGATACAAGTACTATTGTACATCCCAATTTGCTTATTAATTGAAACACATCGCTTTCTACTGCTGTTGTGTCAGAAAAAAAGAATCTTCATTAACATGAGAGCTCTGTTGATGTAAGCAGATGAGTAAAGCCTTTGTCCCCAAAGGAAATCCAGTGTCTGATTCAAAGCCAGCTCCTGAAAACATGGGTTAGATATCCGGGTCCAACTCTAAGGACTACACAGAAACAGCAGCAAGTCCATATGATGAAGTTCTCAGGAGTAAGCTTTTCAAAACTTCCTGAATTTGGTCTTTTGAGTGACACATAGGAAACATGAAATAGATAATAAATATAACACAAAATTTTCTAATGCAACACTAGCTAATTGGCATGATCACTTTACTTACCCTGAACAGCTAAACCAGCCAGATGTATTGCTTGTTCCAGTGTGCAAGGAATGTTGCCCTCCAAGATATCTTTCTTTAGTTGCAAATAATACTGATACCTAAAATGGGGAAGTAAGAAAAGCCAATATTGGCTTCTTAACTTAAAGACTGGACACAGATGAATATGTCTACATTTCCCATTCCTCTCTGCATTCCCCAGTTGGACTGGAAGGCAGACCTCCTTGTCACTCAGACACACTATGGCCTTTTTAAACTCCTCCTTTATCTTTCAGTCTCAAATACTGCTATGTCTCAAAGCAAAGAATCTCCACCAATTCTATCTACTACTACACCCTGAAGCTAATTTTTATTATTACTTTTACCACTTCCCTCCTTAATATTCTTATCTCCTCTTTGCAGTGTTCAGAACACATCTGCATGCATGAAAGCTGTATTCTCTTCCAACAAATTGAACATTTCATAGCCCTTTCATCACAACAGTGACTTTCATTTCTGCTTTAAAACTTCTCAGTACATTTTAGTCTCACTTTCAAGGCATCATGTTTTTCCTTTGATCTGACTTCTTCCGGAGTCATCTCTTGTACATGCAACCACCACCAGGAAAAGGATAAAGCCTCTGTATATGGGAAAATAAAAATCTCCCCATTCAATGAGTAAAACATAAACTCTTTCTATAAACTGCTATTAAAAGTTAACACACAGATGAAGAATCTTGACACTACCTCATGATGGTAAAAATGCCATCTCTTTTGTCTTTGACATCTCCATTTCCTGGTGGACATTAAAAATACCACAAAAACACAGAAAATCAGGTTGGGAGGGGCATCAAGTATCATCTGGTCCAACCTTTTGTTGGCAAAAACAAGATGGCTCAGCATCATGTTAAGCTGAATCTCACAACTGTTTAATTTTAGGGAATCCACCAACATAATTTGCTTATACCTGCTCAATCTCATTTATGTCAAAAAGGGATGAAAAAAAATCCAGAGACTTCTAAAATTAATCCAAACTCTCACTCTGTAAATCAAAGCAACCACCATCTCTTTGGTTTGAATGTGAGATTAGCACAAAAATTCCTGATTCCTACATGGCAGTTGGCTGCTAAATTGCTGTTAAACCCCCAGCATAAACATCATATACTTTAAATCAATTCCAGTGAAGAACAGTGAGTTCTTCAGCCAATTTTGTTACCCAATGCAACATCATGACATATCTTACCCTAATGCATCCTAGTACACAGAATTTGAATGAAAGCCTTACCTGAAAATGAAAAGAAAATAAGGAAAAAGAAAGACCACTGGAATTACTTTTTGAGCCAGTAACATTGCTGAGGAAAACCAAACTTTTAAGAGTTCTCAGAAAGAATATATTGTCACTGAAATTGTGCATTAAGCAAAAAGTAAAGCTGCCAAGCATTGAGCAATGCATTCCAGCAAGAGGTTTATCTCCCTGAAAAGCTTACACACCACAACTAGTGGGAAAGATCTCTGGCAGGGTATTTTAGACCCAGAGTATATAAAGACAGCTTCATGTAACCACCAATTCAATTAAGCTGGAAAGGACTTATGATCATCAGGTTCAACTCCCAATTAGCAGATAATATGAGCTAATTAAAGCAAGCACACATTTCTGAAATAACAAATACACAGTTGTAATCCAGATACTGGTTTTATACTCATTTGTCTGTTGAAAACAAACTAAATCAGAACAACTGAACACATTATACACATTTCGGTGAGAAATTCAATGAAAAATAACCAGGGCAGATGCAGAGTCTTACATCTGGGCAAGAACAACCCTATGTATTAGTAAAAGTTTGGGACTGAGCTGTTAGAGAGCTCAGGGAAAGGGATGTGGGGGGTCCTGGTGGGCAGCAGGATGCCCATGGGCCAGAAATGTGCCCTTGTGGCCAAGAAAGCCAATGGCATCCTGGGGTGTTAGAAAGGATATGGTTAGTAGGTCAAGAGAGGTTCTCCTCCCCATCTGCTCTGCCCTGGTGAGATCATATCTGGAGTATTGTGTCCAGTTGTGGGGCCCTCAGTTGAAGAAGGACAGGGAACTGCTGGAGGGAGTCCAGCACAGAGACACGGAGATGATGAAAGGAATTGGAGCATCTCCCTTCTGAGGAAAGGCTGAGGGAGCTGGGTCTCTTGGATTGGAGGAGACCAAGGGGTTACCTCAGTCATGTTTATAAATATGGGTAGCGTGAGTGTCAGGAGGATGGAGCCAGGCTCTTCCCAGTGTCATCCAATGATAAGACAAGGAGCAATGGATGCAAACTGAACACAGGATGTTTCACAGAAATAGGAGAAATAACTTTGTCAGGGTGAGGTAAGAAAACAGTGGCACAGGCTGCCCACAGAGGGTGTGGGATCTACTTCTCTGGAGACATTCAGACCTTGCCTGGATGCCTTCCTATGTGACCTGATCTGGGTGTTTCTGCTCTGGCAGGGGGATGGGACTAGATAATCTGTCCAGGTCCCTTCCAATTCCTGACATTCTGTGATTCAGACACCAGAAGGCAATGTACAGGCCCACAGGAATAACTGGCCAGTGTACATGCTCCATTTTCCTTTTCCCCTGCAGTCAGCACCACTTACGTGATGTTGCCCAGATTCACAGCAGAAATGGATATGTGACACCAAAGCTACCATCCATCTTCATTCCCCAGTGATACACCAAAAAAAAAATAAAAATCACAAGCTGAAGCTTAGCCTGTAGTTTGCCAATGAATTGTACTGTACTATTGAAAGTAATGAAAGCAGAAATAAAGCACAGCTCAATAATATATGTACGTGCTTTGTGCAGGATGGGCCTTCCCAAAAGCACCAACATTTAAGAGAAAGAAAAGGGAGACAAACATGAAAGGACTCAAGCAATTAAAAGCCTGACCATGCAATTGGAAACAGGTTTGTATAGGTCCCCATGATCACCAAAAAGGTAGCTGCTTGCTTAGTTTATCACACTTTAAATATTTGAAAGGGAAACAAAACACACAGTTCGAACATAATTTCTGCCTAAAGTAAAAATTTCCATTTCTGCAGAGATGGGGAGCAGAAAACTTAAAAACAAACCACAGATTTCAGAATGCTGTGAGCAAAAAATGGCACACACATATGAAATTTACCTGGTAATCTCCTGCTGAAGCTGAGAAACAGTAGGCACATAGAATACTACTCCAAAATACACAGTTGGCTCCAAGGCATATTTGTCCAGCTGCTTTTTCAGAGGCTTATCCAGATCTACCCATCTGCGTTGATTCTGCTTATTATAATACCACAGACTGAAATATGTAATCTGAAAAAAGAGAGGCATTTCCACAATGAAAGGAGTTAATACTTCATTATTAGATAAAACATATTGAACCAAAAATCTTGCTGCTTAGCAAAAAAAAAATTTAAAAACTGAGAAAGGCCATGAATTATTGAAAACTTAAGAGAATCAGAGTGACAATATCAAAATCATAGAGTCATAGAATAGTTCAGGTTGGAAGGGACCTTAAAGATCATCGAGTTCCAACCCAAAAGTGGTTATTACTTTCAGATGAGCAACATACCCCACCCAAAACATCAGCAAACCCAACTCTTTATTTGCTAACTGTCCCAGAGCCTTTTGTGGCAACTCATAGATGTTAGTAGTAAGCATTTATGGGTGACAGGAAAATGAAAGGAACGGAGGAAGGCAAATAGAAAATGACACTGGATGGCAGGAAAACAAAGTACAGCTTCTCTGGGGAACTGGCAGGAGGGCTCACGTGGGATGCTGAAGGACAAAAGAGCAGAGGACAGCTGGTCAGCCGAAGACAAGCTCATTAAAGCTCATGTCTGGCTCATCCCACGAGCAAGGAAATGAGCAGGTAGAGCAGCAAGCTACCTTGCCTGAGCAGGCAACACAAAATGCAGCATGCACTGGAACAGAAAGTCCCAAGAGGCCGAGGAATGTCCCTCTGTGGGACCGGGCATCTTGAGCAAGACAATATAAACTCATGCAAATTTAAATCCCTCTACTGTGCTTAAACTGATTAAAATCTGCTCCTGCTCATTCAGTTCTGGATCACCATACAGATGTTCCCCCTCCCTGGAAGTGTTTAAGGCCAGGCTGGATGAGGCACTGAGCAACCTGTTGTAGTGGGAGGCGTCCCTGCCCATGGCAGGGGGGTTGAATTAGATGATCTTTGAGGTCCCTTCCAACCCAAACCATTCTATGAATCTATGTTTACTGGAATATATCCACGTCATTATCACAACAAAACTAGAAATCATAATTACAGGTCTTTAGTTGAGGGTGGGAGGATAGAGAAATGTTAAAAATGTAGGCATTTACATCCTTGCTACATACACATGACTACATGTAGAAATACCAACAGCTTTAAACCAACACTTTTCTTCATATATTTTCAGATGGTTTTAACTTAGACCAAATAAAGCTATTAAGGGTGAAATTTTATAAAACAACATACCAGCATTCATCAGAATGGGGTTTTCTAACATCAATAATTACTGTTTATTAGACTTGGAAAATTACCTGCCTAGCAAACAAGGTATTTAATGGTGTTTTCTCAGGAGATCTAGGAGTTTGATTTCAAATACATGAGAATATTAAGATTCCATAAAATATCAGTCATTGTAACAGTAGTGTGATGCAAACATGTTTAAAAAAGAAATACTACATCATAATGAACCCAAAGCCAAGCAAAACATTATGGACCAAAGCCTGTTGTCTCCTTCCATTCAGACCTTTCCCTTGGCTCTCAAGGGCAGACACTGATCCTACAAGGTTTCAAAGGAGCTTATGCACCCTGGAATATTTATACTGATTAAAATAGAATCCATTTTTTATTCACTGCTAAATCATTTTATTATTAGCATCTCAGGACAACACCCGATTGTAAAAAGAATGTCATGATATAACTCTTTAAATATGTTAAGCTGTTAAGATTAACACTACTTCGAGGCTCATTTATTTTAGTGACTTATTCATGACCCAACCCCTTTGAAGAAAACCAAATGCAAATAAAAAGAAAGCATAATTTCTGCAGTTATTTTCTGCCTCTGTCACTATGGACATGAATAATAAGAAAATTTGCATGAAAGTTAAAGAGTTACCAGAAATGTAAAAGTAGCAAAAGCCCAACACAATATTAAAGCTCACAAGTTGGTTGACTCTAACCATGAAGTCAAGGAGAGGAACTTCACTGGGTATGAGGTTCACAAACCCACATTACTGTAGGAAACTAGACTTCATGATAACTGTTATGTTGAAAGTCAGAGAAGTGGGGGTGACCAGTTTTACAAAGAAGATTAAAATAAAAGCTCTCTGTGGACTTCAGCTGCCTAGGAGTGAGGCATGGAGAAGACAGAGTAAGACTCTTCTTGCTGGCTGCAAGCATGAAAAGCAGTGGGCATGAGCTGCAACATGGGAAATGCAAATTAGTTGAATAAAAAAAATTCCCCAGCAAGATCAGCTGAGTGCTGGAACAGTTAGGCCAAACTGGTGTCAAATCTTCATCCCTGGAGGCACTCAAACTTGCTCACTCAACCCCTCAGCCACCTGATACAAGATGCCCTTTCTGAGCAAAGGATGGGATCATGCAACCCCAAAGTGCCCTTCCAACTCAAATTATCATGTGATTCTATATGATTATAGGAGAACTGTATGTCATTTTAGAACTGGTGCTAACAAAGATTAATGGGAAATTCTTCTATAGAAAATAAGTAACTTTTTTTTAAACTATCTTTTGTGACTTCTACAAAATCATTAAAACTGAACTTTAAATATTCAAATTCTCATCAGTTTTCACATCTATTGAGCATGCTTGAGCATACTTTGTTATTCCTTATGAGCTTAGTAATTTGAAATGGAATCACTGAGACAGCTCTTTTTCCTCTTAACTGCTGCTTTTCATTTTATCTTCCTTAAAAAGGATCAGTCTCATCCATAATATAACTCCATTTTGGCTCTAACCTAAGCATCATTTGTATATATCAGTTCTTGATTAGCAGTGTAAGTTTTAATACAGAATCTCAGGGACTATTTCAGCAGAAAAGAAATACAAATGTATATATCAAGTATGAAACAAGTGTAATTTTCTCACCTGAGGTTAAAAACATCTATTACAATCCCCAAAGTCAATTGTGCCTTCCACTTCCTGCCAATATAATATAAAGTCGTGTTCCCAGGGATTTGGAGAAAACAGTATTACAGGCATCTTTGAAGGAGGAAGAAAAAGGAGGGGAAAAAAAATCCAGAAATATTCTTTATAAACCCTCAGACTAACGGAAAAATCAACCCAACCACTTTCTCTTGTTGGAAAGAGGGAGGAAAATACTTCATCTCACAATCCCCCAAGGCATGGCAGTGTTCAAAACTTACTGCAAACTCATGTATTTACCTATAAATTTCACAGCTAATTTTCATGTTACATCCTAAATCTTACAGAATATCTCCCAGATTACAAATAGAGTGGAAATGAGAGTTGTCTTCTAATTTTCAATATCTTCCTTCTAATTAATACAAACTGCTACCTGCTTCTAAAGTGATCATCTTCTTAAGATGTGAGGCAAGAAATGAAAAACCAGAAAAGAATGACAGAGTTTAAAGAATGCCATCGAAATATACTTTCAAGCTTCTTCTCTTTTACAGTGGTACAAAGAAATCAAACAAGCCTTTCTGGAAGAGAGGGTTGAAAACACCTTCTCATTACTGAAGACCAAGCCCTGCAATTGGACTTGGAAAATCCCGATTAGCTCCACTGCAGCTGGCTTTTTCATATGCTTGAGATACAAAACAGCTCCTGCCATGAGGGTATCACATTTTATTTAATCTGTGTGCAGGAGAACTGGGTCAAAAATCTTGTGCTATACATAACTGCCAGATGCCAAGAGAAAGCTTTACATAAGTCCGACATGAAGACACAGGAGGCCCTGAAAATCCTCCAGGAACAACACTCTTATCACAGCAGACAAACCTCCTCCACAAATCTTCCCAATCTCTGCAGGAGAAAGGATTTGGAGCAGCCTGGACCAGCCAGTGTAGAAGACCCAAGACTTCCTGGAAACTGTGTGGAAAGTTGGACCCCTTCCTGACTACTACCATGACTAATTCTTGCAGAAAACAGGGGAATCTTGGCTATTCTCATAAAAATCTCTCCATTGAAGCTGCTCACTTCAGTGTACTTTTGCTTATCCTACTTTTGTTCTTTTAGGATTGACAAAATCTTCAACTGCAACAGGAGAGAGCAATTTTTAGGGTAGCTATAGAAATACAGGGAGAAGTCAGTCTTATCTTAAGTCACAGTTCTCTCATAATAAAAACCTTTTTCTGACACACACCACCCCTAATTATATTCCCCTCACTCCTCCAACATGGGTTTCACAAATGTTATTTAAACCAAGCAACTTGCTGGCTTTAAGTGTAAAGAAAAACAGCAGGGCTAAGAAATAAAATGAATCAATACTTTGCAAGGTGACCTGACCTCTTCTGATTTATTCACATTAAAACACTGCACAAATCATGATCCACTGGGCTATACACCTATCAAGAATATTGAATAAACTACCTTCTGACAGGCAAGGTAGATTCTACTCAAACAGTTCATGAGGCAGAGGTAAAAACGCTAATTTACAGGCTGAAGAGCAGGATCTTCATAATGCATAGAAAACATTACAGCCAGATTGTAACCTCTTGGACAAACAGATCAATGAGCAATCAACATGATCAAGAAATGTAGAAAGATAGTTCTGTTTTCAAATTTTGCATGACCAGTAACCAAGGACTGAGAAGGATGGATTTGCACAACTGATTTTGACTTGCACCTTACACAGCACTAATAATAAAAGAAGTATAATATAAAAATATTAATGTATTAATATTAAAATTAATATTAACATTCAAAGAAGAGGACCCCCCCCAACTCTCTCAGCAGCAGGACTGGCTGCATGAGCAGCTTCACCCTCAGAATAAGGGGAAATAGGAGAGGATGGTGGGACTTATTGATCTGAAAGGTCCCTTCCAACCTAGGTCATTATGATCTTACTATGATCTTAAGTATCCTGGTATCATCCATCAGAGGTTTAAATTCTTACTGCTTTATGGTGGGGAAAATCAAAATTTCAAAGTAGTCTAAAAACACTAAACAATAAACTAATGCCTTAGCCTCGGAAGAGAAGAAAACATGTGAAAATGGGTATAAAACCATAGAGTAATTCACAGACAAATATGGCAAAATATACAATTGTTATATTTAAAATTTGACTTCACTTTATAAAAAAACTAAAGAAATCAAGGGCTAAGCTTCCTCATTGCCACCACTGCCTTCGTGGAAAAACCTCAATTTTGTGCTGCTCAGCACAAAGTGCAAACACTTCACCTGAATGTATAGTTTTTTAACTTGAGAAAAAGGAAAAATTACAATAGTTGCATTGAGATAATCAATTATATTTGGCTGAGTGCTCCCTTCTTCAATTTATCTTGGCTCCTAAATTGCAACTGGAGCCTACTTTTAATTAATGCATGTTTTAGATGGAGTTAGGTTTGTTTTTCAACGAAGCAGCATCTTTCAAATTTATCAGATTACACACTGAAGGTCTGCAATTTTCATACAAATTCCTTCATGACAACTTCTCCTTTCCTAATTTTAACAGAAATTTGGCTCAGAGAGGCAACCACAGCAGTTCAGCTACAAGCACTGCTTCTTTCAGTTCTCCAAGCTAAAATTTTGTCAGACTTTGTTGCAAGGAACAAACATAATTATGCTAATGGTCCCTCTGCCATGACTTGGCCCAGCTTTTGTTTGCCATCCATTGTGTTCACTGATACTGATATTTACATTTGCACCTGGCATTTTTTTAAAAGCACTTTTTATAGATGCAAAAAAACCACATTTAAGAGACCACCACGCTGGATTAAAGGCCTTTTTGTGTTTTCTCCAAACAAGAGCTGACACTTCAGAATTCAGAGCAGAGTTTTGCAGCACAGCTCAAGTGTTGCTGAAGCACTGTTTTCCAGCTTCAAAGTTATTTCAGGCCCCACAAATAACCTTTACTCCTTCTTTCTTTTTCATGTCCAAAACAAACACAGGAACTTGCATGTGCACAACACACTCACCACAGAACTTCCCCACCATTAGTTCTTGTGCTTGGACCCAAATCTCTACCATGTATCTGCAGTTAGCTCAGATGATGACTGTGCTCTGCACAGTTAGGTCCTTCTTCCTCAGTTAGAGGCATTATTAGAAAGTAGAAAGAGAAGAAGAGCCAGTAAGAAAGGCAAATCAGCTGCAACATCTCCTGCCAAACATCCCATAGGGGTATCTTAAAAATCATTTCTGCATTTTGAAGCATTTATTTGTGTACTCATGACCCAAATGCAAGTTGAGCAGTGTTGCAGGTACTTCTTCAGGAAGTTCACAATCAGAGCTGTCAGCAGTTTTTTTTTTCAGAACTTGTCATTCCAGAACAGTTTTCTGCAACAAATCCAGCTTTTTGCATAAATCAGGCTTGGTAATAGTTCTCTCACAAGCTGTGCTACAAAGGGTAAGTAACTTATGTTCCTTATTCCCTTTGGCTTCTTTCCCCAGTTCCTCAGCTTAAGCAAGCCAGATTAAATACCAATTTGCTGGTGAGTCACATTCTGGGAATACCAGAAGATATTTCTCCTACTTAAATGAATTCATTTCACTTTTCTGTAAGGTTTACCACTCACTAAAGAAAAAAAAAAAAAAAAATTGGCAATACACTTAAGACTTCCTAACCCCAAGCTATGTGTCTGAAGTAGGATACAACCCAGAAATGGGGAAGTACTAATTGGAAAACCAAAAGAGAACCAGAAAGGATGTTTTGAAGACTACTCATTTATATAAAGAACCTTTAACAAGTATCTTAAGAGATAGCATAGCATTAAAAATAAGCCAATTCTCCATCCAAATTCCATGATTGCAAAAAAAGGAACTTTTACAGGTAAAAAGCTGGAGAACCCCCTCATACCCTCTGCAATAAACTGTTTCAAGGGTGTGTGAGGATGGAATATCTATGTAGCCCATATGCAGGAATCCAAAATTGATGCCTCAGTCCTCATAACTATGTTAAGTTTCAGTATTCAAATAACCAGTAATTACAGCAACATTTAACACTTTGAATTCTTTAAAGATGCTTAATGCATTAAGAATATGCAACACTTTCTAGAAAGTACTAAGTATTTTCCAGTATCCAGGCTAAGATTTAAGTGAAGTGCTCAGCAAATTTTTCTTTCTGAAGTTTCTACCAAGCAAGCAGGGAGGAATGATTCAGTATCTGCTTGGCAAAGCTGACTATTTAAAGGCAGAACATTTTTTTTGAACACAAACTCTGGAAAGTAATTTATATCCCTACTTTCCATTCTCTTTTATTGCAACACATTTTCCTGCCAAAATAATCCATGCAAGAATGCATGACTGAAGGAATCTGCTCACAGATAAATGGTGTACTGTCAACTCCCTTAGTTTGATACATGGCTCTTAATTGAGGCAATTGCCATCTTTCTCTTTAAAAAGCTGAAAAAACCTGCTATTTTCCATCATCTGTCATTAGGGTTACTCTTAAAAATTTGTGGGGTTTTTGGTTTTGCTTATTTAGATTCTCCCTTTTTAGAGATTAATTGGTTCAATTCTATTTCTCTACTTTATAATTCTTAAAAAAATTTTAAAAGAATAATCTTAAATCAAAGAAATGCTGTGCATGGCAATATCTACACTATAAAGTCTTTAATTTATTTGCTCAGTATTTGAGCAGAGTTATAAGTTCTTGCTTTGCTCGGGAATGCAAAACACTTCAAAAAAATCATAGTTATTAGACAAAAATTACTCTTATTTTGGTAACCTATATCTGGAGTTTTCTTCCTGTATTTGAATTCCATACTCCTAACACCATTATACGTCAGAAAACATAATAAAGCAAAAGCACCTTCTCCAGTACAGTATTAGAACTAAATTTTAATACAAGTTTCATAGAATCATTGAGTTGGAAGGAACCTTACAAGGCCATCTGGTCCAACCCCCTGCAGTGAGACATCCTGCACTTGATCAGGTTGCTCAGAACCTCAGCAAGCCTGGCCTTTAAGTGCACATGCTGCCAGTTTAATGACTATAAAATGAACTCAACCTTTAGATACTCTCATAGAAAATGTCAAATTACAAAGTATTGACAGCATTTGACTACTAAAATTGAAAAGCAATTACATTCATCCATATATTGGTCATCTGTTGTCCCTCTTCTGGGCTCTGGTGAGACCCCAACTGGAGTTATTGTGTCCAGTTCTGGAGTCCTCAACATAAGAAGGACATTGAGCCATTGGAGCAGGTCCAGAAGAGGGCCACAAAGATGATGAGAGAGCTGGAGCACCTCAATTATGAGGACAGACAGAAGGTGTTGGGCCTGTTCAGCCTGGAGAAGGCACAGGGGGAACCTCATACTAACTTATTAATAATACCTGAAGGGAGCCTACAGAAAGGCAAGGGTAGGACTTTTTAGTAGTGTCCAGGATGGCAGGATGGGAGATTTAGGCTGGATATAAAAAAGAAGTTGTTTACTATGAAAGAGACACTGGAGCAGGCTGCCCAGAGAGGTTGTGGATGCTCCCTCAATCCCTGGAAGTGTTTAAGGCCAGGCTAGATGAGGCATTGAGCAACCTGGTGCAGTGGGAGGTGTCCCTGCCCATGGCAGGGGGGGCTGGAACTAGGGGATCCTTAACGTCCCTTCCAACCCAAACCATTCTGTGATTCTATGATCTATGTATATTTCTATAAACAACTTTATGCTGCCCAGCATTCCAGAAAAAATTCCCTCATTACAGGAGATGTACAAATAACCACTGCATGTGTGGGAGAAGAGCAAACTTCTGTTGCAAAAGGATTCTTCAAAATACAAAGTAAGGCATTTTTGAGGAACAAAGCAGGTAACACAGATACATAATGACTGAACTACTGCAAACCATGTTTTCTTAAGAGGCCAGCACTTGATCAAGATGACTGTCTGCTTGCTCCAAGCCAGTCTCTGCAAACATGTTTGTGGTATTTGAACAAGTAATACAAACAGTTGGTCACTGGTACACTTATCACATTTTCTTTTTGCTTTAAGTTCTTTTCAAAGCACTAATCCATCAGAAATACACACAAAGAACAGTCTCTCCTGTCCTTAGCTAAAAGTAGTTCCCTATCCCTGGCTAAAAGTTTTTTCCCTATCTTTAACTAAAAGTTCTCTCAAGTCTTGCAGTATTTTTTAACACATTGCTTAAGCAGAATTTTTTTTTTTAAAAAAAAAACCCCAGGATTTTCAGCATTGCCAGGTTAAATCAGTCACTTTGGTTATCACTGTAAGCTTCTATTCACTGGTACTTTTCACATCTTCTCCCCCTGGGCATTCCGTAGCTCAAGTTTTGCAGCTGTTTTACAGAATCATAGAATGGTTTGGGTTGGAAGGGACTTTAAAGATTATAAAATTCCAACTCCCCTGACATGGGCAGGGACACATCCCACTAGACCAGGTTGCTCAGTGCCTCATCCAGCCTGGCCTTAAACACCTCCAGGGAGGGAACATCCACAACCTCCCTGGGCAACCTCTTCCATTTTTGGACCAATCCAATTTCCCATCAAGAAAGACCAGAATGTGAAGAAACAAGATGAAACAGGATAGCTGCTCCAGTAAATAAAATTATTTTGCCATATGGAAAGGAGTGACCACATCTTATCTAGCACCAAAGCCTTCCTTCTCCATTTTGCTTACCTCCCTCAATTCAAGTCTCTGAGCCACAGCTTCCAGACTTTCCTGGCCAGTGCTTTCCACCGACAGCGTGAACTCCACAAATTCATTGTTGAGCAGCTGTATACGAGCAACCAAGCAGCTCTTGCTGGATACTGTGTAACGTCGAGTTCGTTTCAATTTCAACCCAAAAGGCAGAGGCATCTTCTTTCTCCCACAGGGATGGTCACTGATAAAAACCTACCACCACTTGTACCATGAGAAGGGGGACGAGTAGCTGTCTCCTCTCAAAAGGTAAGGAGCTGTAAAGTCTCCTGAGATCAACCAGCAGCAGCCGTATCCATTAAAAACAACTAAGTTTTCCACCAAGACACAAGCAGAAGGGGCATCCACTGGAATCCTAACAAGGAAACAAAATGGAATAAATAAATACATGAACCAGAAATACTTTGCCTGAAAAGTGAAAGGTAACATGGGAAAAACGACATGTCTATTTTTTTCTAAATCTAAATAATCAGTCTGCTTTGTCCAAAATGCAGAGCTGTTATACATTCAAATAAGGAAATAAACACCAGAGTTTCTGGTTTTTCAACAGAAACCACCAGTCTTTGGCAAGATAATTTTAATTTTTTTTCCAAATTTGCATGCGAATTGTAAGCATTCATCAAACGTGGCCTCAATGCCTTAAAATAAGGATTTCTAAACTGAATCTGGAGGAAGTCTAAGTTGCCTGAGGTATTTCTAATACTGATCAAAGACATTTTGTTTAAGAGCAAAGCCATTTTCTGCCTTGTTTTTCAGAGCTGCGTGCAGCCTCGGCCACTGCCTGTGGGATTAAACAAAAAACCAAGCCCCATAAACAATTAAGAAAATGAAGAAATAAATAAAGGCAGGAAGACAGGCATTAAAGCTCACACCTGAGCCATTTCCTACTAGGCAATTAAAATCCAATTCCTCTAATTGTCCCTGAATTACAATTAGCTGCACTATTATTCCTTATGTCAAACTGCTGTTCCATGTTTCAAGGCTATGCTTTGCCCAACCAAGAAAGCAGGAGAACGCTGTGGAGCATTTATTTTCTAATTTTTCTTGAAAAACTTATTTATTCCCCAGCCTATAGGGCACCACCCATTTCCCCTCCTTCTGCAAACACCCTGGCACCTCCTCAGCGGCCAACTCCGTAACATAGAGTTGTTTTTTTGCCTTTCTCATCTTTTGAGGTGTTTTCTCAGTCCGTGAAGTTCACCATGACCATACCAGTGCTGCTTTGCAGCAGCAGGTGAAAAAGAAAACTATCATTTGCCCAGAGAGGCTGTGGATGACCCCTTTTCTCAAGGTGTTGAAGGCCAAGCTGGATGAGGCATTCAGCAACTTGTTGTAGTGGGAAGTGTCCCTGCCCATGGCATGGGAGTTGGAAATAGATGATCTTTAAGGTCCCTTCCAACCCAAGCCATTCTGTGATTCTATGATCTATGTATATCCCCCATTTCAATTCCTCTAGGACCGGGGTCGGTCCTAAGCAAGGGTCGCTCGGGTCAGGCTGGAGATGGCCGAAGCTGCCGTCGGCTGGGGAAAGTTCTGCATGGGACCTCTAGTGGCAGCATCTGAAAAGGGAAAAAAACCCCAAACAAACAAAAAACAAGGATACAACCCCTCCTCGTACTTTCAGTCTGCCACGTGTTAGCAGCAGGGGTTCGCAAGGGGTGGTTTGGTTTCTGAATTGCCAAGTGGGAATAAGGTAAGGATACGCATTTATGTGGGCTGGAGGAGGATCTCAAAGTCTTCCATTGCACCTGTTATAAGATCTACAGGAAAGCCCTGGCAGGGCAACAGGATGAGGGGCAATGGTTTGAAACTAGAGCAGTTAGATTTAGGTCAAACATTAAGAAAAAGTTCTTCCCCATGAAGGTGCTGAGACACTGCAAGAGTTTGCCCAGAGGTGGAGGCTCCATCCTTGGAGACAGCCACAGCTCTGAGCAACCTGATCTAATGCGGGGTTACAGAATGGTTTGGATTGGAAGGGACTTTAAAGATCACCTAGTTCCATCCCCCTACCTTGGGCAGGGACACTTCCCACTATACCAGGTTGCTCAATGCCTCATCCAGCCTGCCCTTAAACACCTCCAGGGATTGAGGGGGCATCCACAACCTCTCTGGGCAACCTGTGCCAGTGTCTCACCACCTTCACATTAAAGTGTCCCTGCTCTCTGCTTAGGACTGGATGGTCTTTGAAGGTCCCTTCCAACCCTATGATTCTATATTCATACCTACAAATTGAATATTATTTGGCAAAACCACAGACTCTTTAGGTTGAAATTCTCATATCGAGCTCTCTACTCTCTTGTCAGTAGCACAGAAAATAAGAAAAAGACTCAGAAGGACTCTCAAAGCCTAAAATGGGGAGATAGAGGAGGCAGCACAGCATTTTTCCTCGGTGACATCTTTACAACCCTGCTCCAGAGAATGACCATAACTGTACTTTGTGTTTCTCATAATTTGCGAGCTGTTCTACCATGCTACACAATCCTGTCCTCACCAAACAACTACCTAAAACCTTAACTGAATCAAAAAAGCCCAATCCAAACACTGATTTATTTTTGGGCTCAACAGCAGAATCACAGAATCACAGAATGTCAGGGATTGGAAGGGGCATGAAGAGAACATCTAGTCCAATCCCCCTGCCAGAGCAGGAACACATAATAAATAACTGATAGCAACAAGTTTCCCTGAAAAATTTAGGGATATGTGGGGACTCCTCACTTTATTACTTAGTTCTGCACTTAGATCCTCCAAATCCTGCCTCCCTGGAGCAGCACGCAGGGAATGCTCCACAGACAAGAAGCTTTTAGTTTCCTGCCCACTGCCAGCAGAATCTTGTACTGGGTTTATTCCTGGCAGAGAAACTTTTGGCTCTGACTGACCTCACCTCACATCCCCAGGGTCTGTTTTCCAATACTTTCTTCCCAGAATGACACACTTTTCTTCGGTGCTACAGCAGTGGGATAAAAACAACTCACTCATCCTTTTGAAAGCTGCCAGCAATGCAGTGTGCTGCATTACACTTCTTACCTAGCACCAATATGAAAAACATTCAGACTTCCACCAGGGTGTCTGAGCAGCATTGTAAGGGCACAGAAAAAAAAGATTTAAAACCCCACTGACCAGAGGTTCACCCCAAAGGTGGAATTCCCACAACACCTAATGCTGCCACAAAGCCAACTCAAACTTTCAGTTATTTCTCTACATAAGGAGGCAGCAATGCCAGAAAAGGAAGGAAGTTTAGAGAAAAAATTTTCCTAAGATGCCAGCAATGCTCTTCAGGTTATGATCCCTTTGGGTTTATTGCTCTACAGAACATTTACCCAAAATGATTTCATTGTAACTCAGTCTGACGCAGCCCACATTCCTTCTGACACACATTTATAACAAGGAGACTAACTGACTTCTAGTTCTTGTCACAAAAGACCAACTCTCAAAAAAAAAAAAAAGAAATTACTGCCACATAATAAATTAAAATTGTAGAACAAAGGCAAATTTGATGAATAATACCAAGGTATCATTGAGTAACTTTTACTACTAGCCATGTGTACTTCTTGCAAGCACAACTGTGCTGGTTTTACTCAGCAGCTGTGTATTCTACTAAGTGCTCTCCTGTTTACCTTCTGCACTACTTTAAATTGAGATATATCTGCATTATTATAAAGCTATTTTGGCAAAAAGAAACTACATCCTGCCAGGAGTTTCAAATCCAACTCACAGCTTCTGCAAAAAAAAAAGTCATTATTTGGCAAGCCTGGAATTTTCACACAACAGCTAAAGAAAAAAATGTCTTTGTGGAGCCAGACTTTGTAGATTTGTATTTCAACACAAACATCTAGTTTGAAAAAGTGTTACGTGAGAATTTCAGCAGCATGGCTGGGGATGACACACAATTATTGAGCACTGTGCTATCCTCCTTTACCTCTCACTCCCCCCTCAACAGTTAGCGTTTTACTTTACAAAGATTTTTTTAAACAACCTGCATGAAGAGTGCAAAACAAAACTACAATATATGACACCAAAAATGAGGGTCCTATTATTTCAAACACTTACATTACATATATTTATTTTAGAAACATCCGAGGGGACTAAAAAACCCCGAATACTTCACCCTCCCCTTGTTTTACCAGTTAATCTTTGACATGACTCTTGGACTGAAGCAGCAGCAGTAAGCTCCTATCTCAATCCTCCCCGACCTACACAAGGTTCTGCAGCCTTTATTTTTTAAAAATAAGTTCTTGAAATTCGTTATTCTCGCGGTGCACAGCTAAGACAACCACACACTTTTTTTCCCCCCCGTTTTTCCCCTTACCTTTTGCAGCAATCCAAAGGCACCGAGTCTCCTTTCACATACGTGTAGCAGCTGAAAAACCACCCCAGCACTCCAAGACTTTTTCTCCCGGAGCCATCTCATCGGTATTCCTCGGGAATTGACTTACTGTGTTCCTCTTGTCCCAAACAGCTGCTAACCCACCTTCTTCTCAGATCACTCATAGTGAAAACATTCCTCACTTCCTGTCTCAAAAAACTTGCTCTGGATATCATTCCACTGGGTAAAGAGCTAAGAGGGGGGCGGGAGGGGTGGAAGAAAATACTACAACAAAATAAACCGGCCAGCTCTTCAGGCTGCCCCTTTCATGTGACTGCTGCGTGGCATGAGCCAACAAAGTGCCTTCTCAGGAATATTTTCAAATCGCCCGTCTCTCCGTGCCTCCCTGTGTGTGTGCATTTAATTTCTTTTCCTGGAGGCGTTCCCCTCGCTCTATCCATGCGGAAGGATACGCTGAAAGAATTAAAGCAAAGGCCCCGTATGCTTGTAGCCCATTACCTCAGAGAGTTGGAATGCCTGGCAGGGAGAATGTCAGCAATGAACAGCTGCTTCTCTGGCTACAGAGGAGGAGGGGGGAATTACAGAAATAGGGGTTACAACAAATAGCAGGCAATCCTTGCTTTTTTTAAGCATATGGACATTTATTTTAAGCCTTTCCATTTAAGGCAAATCTCTTCGCCAAAAAACAACAACAACAACAAAAAAAAAAATCAGCTGGTCTAATTTCCACGCAGCTTGGAAATATTAAAAAAAAAAAAAATTAATCTATGTTTTACATGCCAAATGACCTACACAGTGGTGAGACACTGGCACAGGTTGCCCAGAGAGGTTGTGAATGCCCCCTCAATCCCTAGAGGTGTTTAAGGCCAGGCTGGATGAGGCACTGAGCAACCTGGTCTGGTGGAAATGTCCCTGCTCATGGTAGGGGGGTTGGAACTAGAAGACCTTTAAGGTCCCTTCCAATCCAAACTATCCTATGATCCTATCCTATGATTTATGTATGCAGTTAAACCCAAAATTCATTGAAAAGCTTCAGCTGCTGGTAGTGCATGCACAGCAAGAAAATGCAGAACCTTTCAACTTTCATTTGGACTTAAAACTACTGAAAGTGACAGTAAAAAATGTGCCCTTAACAACAACCATCTTAGAAAGTGTTATGAAATGTGTATCAAGTGTGTTTAGCCACACGTTATGTGTATCTAGTAATCATAGAATAGTTCAGGTTGGAAGGGATCTTAAAGATCATAAAGTTCCAACCCCCCTGCCATAGGCAGGGACACCTCCCACTAGATCAGGCTGCTCGGTGCCTTGAATAATTTGATGGATGCAAACATCCTATTCCAGTCCCACACATACAAGGAGAGCTCTGTGTATGTGTGAAATTAGCAGCTGTGGTGTGCAATTTGGAAGTCTATGGCTCTTCACATTTGTGAGCCAGACAAAACTGCACACAAATCTGCAACAGGGCTGAGGGAAGATGTAAAACTGAGGATGCAAACGCTGACTCAGGCTTAAAACTTAGAAAGTGTTTTGGTAACATACAGTGCAAAAAAACACCCTGCTGTCTGAGCAGGTCTAACCTGCAGGTTTGCTATGCAAAATAGCTTGTTACTGGGGAGGACACTGATCTGTGCCAAAATATGTAGGTAATTTTGTATTACAATGAATTCTTCTGAGATATTTCTCTGTAGCACAGCGGGCTTTCCTCTAATCAGGGGAATATCTCTTTTTTCCTCCTCCACAGTTATGATGAGCAGCCCATAAGCCAAGGCAAGAAGTCATCTGGGGGAAATTTATAATGAGTAAATAAACTAACTTGGAAATAGATTAAGGAGAAACTATTTTTCAACAGAACTATGGTTATTCCACAGAGAAAACTGACCAATACATTGTATAACAAATCCAAGCCATGAAAATACAAGATAGCAGAGGCAACCCTTCCCATTTCTTAACAACTAACACTGGAAACAAGGTCTCAATTCTCTTTCCTGTCACATTTCCTAAGCTTTGAGGACACCCATTTCCCACACTGTTTCCTGCCTAGAAGTTGGATGATTAGTTTTGTTACTTCCCATAGTTAACTCTGCTCTTTATTTTCTCTCTTTGCATTCACGTTAAAAGACAACGTATCATCCTAAGAGAGCCAAATAACAGGATATTGTTAATATGCTCCTCTGCAGAGTCTATTTTCTCCTTTCAAAGCTCATCAGACATTCCTGAATTAATGTTTTGCTTCTGCCTCCTATAATTAAAGTTTGTATCCCGACTTTGTCTTTTTTTTGGCACTCTTTCTGTTTTGCCCTATCTCATTTTTACCTCATCAGCTCTCCACTACCTGCTTTACTCCACGTATTAAGTCTAATAAATAAGACAAAGAGATGAAAGCATCCATGAGCACATGATGAACTCTGATAAACATCAATAAGACAAAAAGTGATGGCCTCAGGGAGTTTTCCAGTGCCTCTGCTTCTCCCCTGTAGCCCCTGATCAACACTCACAACATGCATGGGTAAAATACATCTTTTGATGCACTTTTTATCCTCTTGCTGAAGATTACTGGAGGAAGAAATTAATCCCCAAACAGCCGAATGCTGCAGCTCTAGAAATGCAGAGAAAAATTGCTGCCTATTGGGTTAAACACCACCAGCCCACAGCAGAATAGGGATAAACCTACTCTGTTTTCATTGACCTCCTCCCTTTTGGAACAGTTTTGACTCTTTTTTTCCATCCTGGTCCAAATGCTTGATTGCATTTGGGTGAGTCAGCCAACGGGGTGAAGGTTGACTTTGTTCTGGTTCTGGGAACTCTGTCCAGCAGCAGGTCTTCTCATTGCCTAATGGTAAGACAGAAAACTGGAGGTGAGCCAAACAGGAAGCTGGATCAGTCACCCTCCAGGCAGAAAAAGGCAAAAAAACCCATTAGAGTTACCCATTTGTGATGAAAACCACAGGCAGGAACTACCAGCTAAAGGGGCATCCCCAGGATGCTGAAGCAATGGAGAAGTCATGTGGAAAGGAATCTCAGTTTACTCATTTGCCATGCAAAATCATGACTCCATCACCTGAATATCAGGATACCTGTGATTCTACACAGGACTGCTAAAGCTGCTTTCTGAACAAATTCACTTTGTTCCTCACTTGTATGCTTTCTCCCCATGCTCAAATCCTCTCTGTTTCTCTGTTTTTTTATCATTCCATTTCTTATTTGTGAAAAAGCAAGAGATGTTTCATTACATATTCCTTGATGTTATTGGAAGGTGCTAGAAACTTGAGCACACACTATGTCTCTGGCACTATATGCCAGAAGCCTAAAAATTCATTTTTGCAAGGTTGATTTTTACTTTTAAGGCACTGCAAGATGTCAAACCACCTTCTATTCAGTAACTAATTAAAATAATAGAATTTCCCAAGAAGAAAACAGTTTTCCTACACTGAACTTCAGGCAGTGAGCACTTGTTGTTATTAATAAAGGATTTTTAAAAAAATATATAATCTTTAATGCATTTCTTTAAATATGTTAATATATATTTAATATAAATATATATTTTTATATTAATACATATAATATATAAAGTATATATTATACAGAATATATTAATATAACTATATAA
>VZTY01009045.1:0-15054 GCA_013400935.1 Turnix velox
AACCATTCTATGATTCTACTTGACATGAATGATATCCCTGCTAACACTCAGCCCATGACCAGCTGGGTCTCTGCTAATTTTCTGAGTGTGGCTGTAAATAGCTGTCTGAGAAGAGGTGGATTCTCTGATGAAGAGGTGTGTCTGTCTGCACACACAGATGCACATCCTCTCGTTGAGAGATGCAGCTGGATATTTTGATTTGATGCTCTTGTGGATCCTCCTGCATTTGTCTGGAGTCTGGTCCTTCATTTAGAGAACACCAGTCTCTGGCTGGGCTGCCAAAGGGAACTCTAAAAATGGAAATCATCCAGTTCCTGGGCTGAACTGGGAAGCTTTATGAGGAAGAATAGAATATTCTTTGTTTATAGAATATTCTAAAAACTAGGAATCCAGAATAAATGTCCATCACTACCTCAGTGTCCCTTTGTGCTGTGTCTAATGTTAGTTTTGCTCTGATTTACACTGACAGATTTCTACTAAATATAACAGCATTTGCAAATTTACACTGACAGTTCTCTACTAAATCTAACAGCATTTGCAAATTGATTTATTAATGACCACAGTAATTTGTAGCTCCACTCATCTTCACTTTGTTGGTAACTGCAGCATTTGATTAAGCTGTCTAAAAATATTGTTTGCAGAATCTATTCTTTTTACTTCCCTGAAATTAGTCAGGATTGTGTTTTGTTGTGCAGTTCAGCTGTACTTTAAGGCTGAATCCAACATCAATCAAATAAATGTTTAACTCCTTTATCTTTCCTTCTCTATCCATGTAGCCCTAACAGAAAAATATCAAGCACAGCATTTGGAAGGTAAGAGTCTTCAGTGTTTTTATGAATATATATGGAATCACCTGTAACAATTCCATAAGTGGGGAGGAGAGAGAAATTTATGAAAATACAAATGTACTGACAAGTTTTCAAAGCAGGGTGGACCTGTATTTGGTTGTGGATATTTTAGAATATAGAAGCCCCTGCCTGGAAAGGCAAATACAACTCCATACAGTGGGAATAAGACTCAGTAGTTTTTAAAACCATGCTGATGCTGGTGGCAGATTCTATCAAAAGCAACAAAGAACTCGCACCCTAGAACTAATGTCATTGACTGTGCTCAGTGTGACTTCATTTAGCTCCCTGTCTCCTGTAAGACTTGTGCTTAAATAGCTGTAATTGCCTCTGAAATGATTGCACTGGGTGTTTGAAGTACAAAGCCAGGCTGTAAGACCTTTTTCTCCTGTCCTCATCAGGCAAAATAATTCTCCTTCTGATCTTTCAGGCAACTCTTCCACAACAGTAACTTCAGCAGCAGCAATGGTAGCACAGAGGACCTGTTCAGAGACAGTATAGACTCCTGTGATAATGATATCACTGAAAAGGTGAGAAGCTGTGTGTGTGTGATGTGATTAATGTGCCCAACAAAAGCCTGAGCCACACATCAATTGACAGAAATCTCTTGCTCACAGTTGCCCATCATCTGAAGTAGCTGATTCAAAATGTCTTTGATGCTCCCATTAATGTTTTTTGCTTCACAGAAATGCAAGAACTGTGCAAGTACAGAGCTTGGCATCATGGTAGTGCTTTATTTCTATGTGTTTGTGTTGCTTGCTGTCAGGGAAGATGCAGAATCTGAGTAACTCAGGATTTCAGGGGTTAATTTCCCTGCTAGTTTTGTAGGAAAACATGTCCCCTTTAAAAAGGGTGGCACAGCTAAATGCCTGTTGCAGGGGTTACTGTAAGGGGATGTATGAAGAGAAATTGAAAGCTCTTAATTCTTTTTCTTTTCTCCTTCCAGGTAACATACCTGGAAAAAAAGGTGACAGAACTGGAGAATGACAGCCTGACAAATGGTGACCTGAAGAGCAAACTGAAACAAGAGAACACACAGCTAGTTCACAGGTAATAAAGCTCTGAGCCTGTTCTCTTTATCAGAGCAAAGCTAGAACAAAGTTGTGGGAAAGGAACATCTCTTCCTAGAAAATACAACCAAGTTTTCTGTCTTAATGCCAGCATAGTCCCAACTTCTTGAGCCCGAGAATAAAAGGATAATAGATGGACTGGTACTACTTAATTCTGTGCTACTTGGGAGATTAAATACCAAGAGGTTAAATGCCAAGAGAGTGAAGTAGAGCACAGTAGAGAAGTGGGGAGGAAAGAGAAGCAGTGAAGTTGCACACCTTATTTTTGTAAGCACTTTTGAAGCTGCTGCTGAAGTGAGATTTGGTTTCCCTTAGAGTTCATGAGCTGGAAGAACTATTGAAAGACCAAGAGACATCAGCAGAGCAGACTCTGGAAGAAGAGATAAAGAGACATCGAGAAGCATACAGCAAATATGAAAAAGAGAAAGGCACAGAAATTGAGCTGCTAAATACAAGGTAACAAACATCTTGATCCCATCCAGAACAGCAACAATTTCAGCTCCATTTTCACTTTGCATGTAAATTCAGCCTGTTTGTTCACAAGCAGGCGGTGCACAGATGGTTACAGGTTAGTAGTTGTGTCAAGTGGCTGTGCAGTTGCATGTCTAATGCCCAAAGGCTTGAAGGATGCTTTACATTAATTCTCTAATCCACGTGGCCCATGTAGACAGCTTAGCTGGGTATTTGGCATGGATTCAAGGAGGAAATTGTGACCAGCTGTAGCAAGCAGTCGTGTCTGCATTTGTTTTGTTTTACTTTATTTCCTTCTAGATACCTGTTGTTAGGAACATTAGAATCTGAGTGTCACTTTAGCATTTTTGACCCTAAATCAAAAAGCACCCACTAGCTCATGATAAAAAATGCTAAGATTACAAAGTTTTTCGTGTTAGATTTTTCTGTTAAGTGCAAGAGAAATGGCTTTTTAGAGCATCTCTGCATTCTTGAAGATTTGCTGTAAGATTTTTGTTGTTATCACAGGGTTCAGCAACTGGAAGATGAAAATGGGGAGCTGAAGAGCACTGTCACCCGGCTGAAATCACAGACTGAGAGATTAGATGAGGTAAGAGAATCATAGAATCATAGAATAGTTTGGGTTGGAAGGGACCTTAAAGATCATCGAGTTCCAACCCCCCTGCCATAGGCAGGGACACCTCCCACTAGACCAGGCTGCCCAGTGCCCTGTCCAGCCTGGTCTTGAACACCTCCAGAGAGGGGGCATCCACAACCTCCCTGGGCAACCTGTTCCAGTATTTCACCACCCTCACTGGAAAGAATTTCTTTCTTATGTCTAGTCTAAAGCACTGGCAGCTTGATTTGTGTAAGAGGAAACTCTTGTATTGATTGATCCAGCTTAACTTGCCTTCCTTCAACAAGAACATTGATGGAGTATTGGTCACCTGCACTGAGACACCTGTCAGCTTGTGACTGACTGTGTCTATAGATGTGTGTTGTAAAGCTGAAGATGGTTTGTGCACTTGCAAGCTGGCTGTGAAATCCCCCATTTCTCTTGTAGGAAAGACAACGAATGTCAGATCGACTGGAAGACACCAGTCTGCGGCTGAAGGATGAGATGGATTTGTACAAGAGAATGATGGACAAGCTGAGGCAGAACAGGCTGGAATTTAACAAGGAGAGGGAAGCCACGCAAGAGGTTGGTGTGAAGAGGGTCATAAAACCAGGGAATCACATCTCAATCTGCGTGGAAGCCCTTCTGAAAAAATGCACAGACAGATTGAGCTCTGAAAATACAACAACCAGTAAGGGAGAGCTGGGAATAGAATCATAGAATGGTTTGGGTTGGAAGGGACCTTAAAGATCATGGAGTTCCAACCCCACTGCCATAGGTAGGAACACATCCCACTAGATCAGGCTGCTCAGTGCCTTGTCCAGCCTGGCCTTAAACACCTCCAGGGATTGAGGGGGCATCCACAACCTCTCTGGGCAACCTCTTTCAGTGTCTCATCACCCTCACAGGAAAGAGTTTCTTTCTTATCTCCAGCTTGAATCTCCCCTCTTCCAGTTTACAACTGTTACAACTAGTCCTTCCATCCCATATCCTATTAAAAAGTCCTACCCCAGCCTTTCTGTAGCCCCCTTCAGGTATTAAGAAGTCACTCTGAGGTCCCCCCTGAGCCTTTTCTTCTCCAGGCTGAACAACCCCAACTCATTCAGCCTGTCCTCATAAGGCAGTTGCTCCAGCCCTCTCATCATCTTCATGGCCCTTCTCTGGACCCTCTCCAACAGCTCAATGACCTTTTTATGTTCAGGGCTTCAGAACTGGACACAAAACTCCAGGTGGGGCCTCAATAGGGTTATGAGTACTGCAAGAATACCTAAGAGGGGTAATCCCTGACCCAAGGAATTACAAGTCTTTTACAACTTGCAGCCTTGAATGTGAGTCCTGATGTTTCCCTGAGCCATGACCTGTTTGTGTGCCCACAGCTCATTGAAGACTTGAGGAAGGAACTGGAACACCTGCAGCTGTACAAGCTGGAATGTGAACGTCCTGGACGTGGGAGAACTTCTTCATCCAGCCTGAGTGAATTCAATGCCAAAACCAGAGAGGTGGAAATGGAGCATGAAATAAAACGGCTGAAGCAGGTGAGCAGGGAAGGGTCTGCTTTGAAAAGTATCAAACTACTGCCTTAAGTTTTGTCCCTCCCTTTCCACACAAGACCCACACTGCATCTGTCTAGGATTTGTTTGCACAGATGATGTAAAATGAGCACCTAAGAAGCACCCCTGACTCAGGCAGGGAGAGCTTATCTGATGGTAGGTTAGTTGCAGCCTTACTCTGTGTCACCCAGTCTACCTCTGGGTTTTATTCTTCAATTGATTTCTTTATTGAAACCTTGAAAAATTTTGCAACTTAAAAATCGATGTCTTTTCATCCTTAAACAGGAGAATCAGAAACTTCGTGACCAAAATGATGATCTCAACGGGCAGATCCTGAGCCTGAGTCTTTATGAAGCTAAAAACCTCTTTGCAACGCAAACAAAAGCCCAGTCACTGGCTGCTGAAATTGATTCTGCATCAAGAGATGAGGTAATGTGCTTTTTTTAATCAATGAAACTTGTGAGTTTTTTCTGTGTAATTAACTGTTGAGGTTGAAATGTCTGAAGCTGAAAAACAAACAGAAAAATGTGCTTTGCCTAGAAGTTGAGGTCTTAGAAGGTTGCCTTAAATCTAAAAGTGATTGAGTGCTCTTTTTAATATAACTCTTGCATTTGTGTCTCTCCAAATAGTAGAATTATCAGAAAATCAGTGAAGTGCTTTGCATAGATTTATTTTAACATCTTCTGTCTTACAGAGGATAATGGTGTTATGACATGAATCTCATACAGAAAATACCATAGCTTAATACTTAAATTTTCATTTTTCTGTTCCAGATTTTGTTCTAACTTAGTTTGGTAACAAGCCTTCACTAAGATTTGAATTTGAGCTATATTTTCTCTGCAGTAGAGCTAAATTCTTGGAGAAAGGAGGTGGTGTGCAGTAATAAAATGCTTTGGAAGGTATTACAGGAGGCACATTTGTATATGGGCTGAGCCAAACTGCAGATTCCTTTAGGCTCCAGGTCACATCATGAGATCAGGCCAATGTAATTGCTCCCAGACTAAAAGATGAAGGAGATGAAAGGAATTATTTACCTTCTGTACTTCATTTCTTCTGGACACAGAAGAATTATCTCCTTCTGTACTTCCCCATTTCTCCTTTGAGAGAAATCCTGAGGCAGATCTTTTTATGCAGTCTCTCACCTGTCTGAATTTCATGCAATGATGAGAATATTTCCAGATTAACTTTGAAAATGTGTTTCAGCTCATGGAAGCCCTTAAAGAACAGGAGGAGATCAATTACAGACTGCGACAGTATATGGACAAGATCATTCTGGCAATCCTAGACCACAACCCCTCTATCTTGGAAATAAAAAACTGAAGACAACAAAAGAAGGAGTAGCAGCAACTGCCTGATGTTTCTGCACATGCCACTGGATCTAAACAACACTCTGATACTGTAAATTATTCTATAAATATATATATATATATATACACACACACTAGGTGTGAGTGTGGGCGCTCGGGGGTGTTTCTATGATGTTTGGTACAGTGTTATTTGTCACCCAGTGGGCTTGGTTAGACTTTTTCCATGCACTTTGAATCCCTGTGATGAGTTGGATACTGTATATTAATGTAATAACAATATAACTGGATCGTGTTTTAGATACTGGACAAAATGACTCTACCTCTAGTTGTAAAGGTAAAAAAAAAAAAGACAATGGAAACACATGGATGTGGCCCTAACTTCAGGAGTGAGAAAAGTTCCTTTGTTCTTCCAGGAATTTGGGTACCACAGATCAATTCACATACCCAGGTTCAGTTCCTGATTGGTGCTGACTGTGTAATTTCCTATTTGATTTAGTTTTAGTACTTTAAAACCACACATAGGGTAGAAAAAAAAAAAGGAAAAACCAAACTCGGGTGGGGGGAAAGACACACAAAGTAAAAGGGAAGAAGAGGAAGATGTTGTGGAATTGTTGCTGTTTGTGAAAAATCACCATCCACTTGTTTGCCACTGTCAGCACAGTGCTTTTTGTGTAAGGTCACTTTGGAGCCTGCTTTGGGATGCTCTGAGCCAGCCTGCTTTTTAGCCTGTGTGCACACTTGTGTATTTTTTTTATGCCAAGGTCCCTGCAGCATTGAGGCTGAGAAGCTCTTCAAAACCTGTTCCCCTGTTTTTAGGGGCTTATCTCGAGCCATTAAGGTGAATTCTAGGATCCTTCCCCTTAATTTTAAAGCCTTCGTTGAAGGAACACATTGCAGTTCTTACAAAAATAGAAATTAAATTAAAAATAGAAATGAAATTAAAGAAAGAAATGAAATTAAAAAAAGAAATGAAATTAAAAAAAAGAAAAGTTTTAGGGGGAGAAAGATCAGCCCTTGGAACTGCATGTTAGGTTGCCTTCCCATCCCAGACACACTGCACTCCTTTGAGATGTTTTGTGGGCAGATTGGTGGGTCTTGACATAGGGATGAAGAGAAATCTGGTGTGGAGTGATTTTTACCTATAGGGCAGTGAAAAGAAAAAGCTTGGGCTTGGAGAAGTTGCTGATCCAGACTGATCACAACACAGTTAGAGCTCTGCTTAGGGAACACATCCTGATTGAGGGGAGCAGTGGTGCCTCACTTTACATGTGTTCTGTGGCTGTTCATAGAGGTCAGTGGCACACAAAATAAGCTTTAAAGTTGAGTTTATGCTTAAATGCTGCCTTAAATAGGGATGGACTTCGATATGTGCCTGTGTTCTCCTGAGCTGGATTTGTGTTTTGTATGGCTAGGAGCTTTTTCATTATTACTGGAGCTTATATAAGGAGCTCATGGAGTTGTTTGGGTAGTTGAAAGGTAAAAATTAAAAAAAAATCAAAAAAAACCCCTGAAGCAACCCAAACTATTTTATTCCATGCACCTTTTTTAAAGTAAAGTTATCACACTTTTGATTCACAACAATTGGCCCAAGGATGTGGTTTTCCCCAGGGTGTAGAGATGTCCCCTCTATTGAATACACTCCCCAGAAGACTGTTGCAGTAGCAATGACCGTGCTTTTCAGTGTGTTTCTTGCTGTTGGCAGTGTCTTGCCCCTAGTATTCTCTTGCTGTATCTTGGTGTGTGTATGTGATGCATTCTTCTAGAATTTGAATACATAAACCATGTATTCAGTTAGGGATGTAAATATTTTTATCTCTCTGCTCTTGCCTTGAGTGATGGGAAGCGGGGGGAGCAGTGAAATCAGGTTTTTCTCAAAGGCAAGGAGATAAAACCATTTTGTTTCTATGTATCTGCATTAGGCAGGTGTAAAGTAACTGGGAAGAGAAAGGGACCCAGGAAATTACTATGGGACACAACATCCCAGAGCACAAAGATGTCTGCAGGATTTCAGTGCTTTGGGAGAAATGGTGCAGTGTTATCTCAGGGCTGGTTTCTTGAGGCTCTAGGGTGATGTGGAGAAAGGGAGCTGAAGTCCTTTGCTACCTGGAGATGGTGTAAAGCATTATGTGCTAACTTGTAGCAGCCTCTGTTTGTGCAGAACGAGGTGGAACATCATGGACACCCCACAGATGAACCTTTCCACCCTCTGCTGCTTCTGGATGTGCTACCCAGAAGGTAGAGGAGGGAGAGTGAAACCAGCTTGGTGCTACCTGCAGCACGCAGGGCTCTTTGCCTTAGTGCTGGCATTTCCCTCTGTGTGATGCCATCTGGGGGTTGTGCCAAGGATTTTGGTTTTTTTATAGGCCACAAAGAACTGTTTGAAATTGTCAAGTGGCTGTTGCTAACCTGCTGTGACAAGCAGGGCTGGTGAGCCAGCAGTGCCACTGTCAGGGCTGACTCCTTTGGTAAGTGGAGCTTTGTTATTGCCCTCCTGCAGTGGCTTTAGACTAGAGTGAAGCTGTTGAAGATCAGCCCAGTTACTCAATGTTTTCCCCCAAAATATTTTGAGGTAAACTGGACTCAGCTTCATAATTTTAATCATCTAAATTCCATTCCTGTTAGGGTCAAACATCAGGAGATGTTGAGGAAAGTTTTGCCAGTCATGTGGGAAGGGGAGAGCCTGGCACCACAGCACTGACACTACACAGCCTGTGGACACCAGCAGAAGAAGACATGAGCATAGAGATAACCAAGTTTTGTGCAGGTAACTATATGTAAGAGGCAAATAGTCACTAATAATGACAACTAGTCACTAAATCTGGCTGAAATGCTGAAAGTGGCACTCTACTAGTCAGGGGTACCCAGCAGAGGATTTTGTGAAGACTTGCAAGTTGTTTTTAGCATGCTTGAGCATTTAGAGGCTGTTCCTTGCTCCAGTGTTTGTATCTGAGGAGTTGTCTTAACCACCATGTTGGTGGTGTTTGGAGCTTTGTTATTGTATGAAGGAGGTCTGTGATAACTCCTGTGGGGCCCGTGGCATGGTACTGCTTTCTCTTATTCAAGTACATACCCAAACTCTTTGTGATGTGTGACAAATAGTGTGAGCTGGAGGTGGGAGAGGCTTTTCACTGGCAGATGCACTGTCCTCTAAGGTATCCACCTCTAAAAACACTAATTTAGAAGTTGTATTTTCAGGCTGAGTAACTACACATAACAGACTGACTTGTCTTGCAGTCCAAGCCCCAGAGAACTCTTCTGTCCTAGAAAAGAAATCATCATGTTTTATGGCATGGAGGTAGCTTGATATAAGGGATCACTTGGTGGTCATTGAGGTAGGGAGAGGAGTGATGTGATCCTGACATTGCAGGGAGTGTGTATTTTAATCTAGTGTCAGACACACACACACTGGCACAACAGACAGGAGATGTGGGAGAGAGGGAGAGGCACCATTTTCAGTGTCTGTGATAAATTTCTTTCTGTGCTGTGGGCTTCCTTTGTGCTGGCAGGCCAGCTGGGGAAGTACAGCCTGTTACTGTTGGTGGAACAATGCCTTCACTTCCCTGGGTAAATAACTTCAAATACGGAAACGTGGTGTCATCTCAGACACAGCAAACATTCTTGTATCAAAAGCCTGCTTCTCTTTGTAACCTTCAGAGATGCAAACACAATCCTAGCTGCTTTATCTCTTTGCTCACTGTAGGTTCTGAGAAGTGAGACTCTGGTCAAACCAGTTGCAGTAATTTCTGTACATTGGAAAAAAATTACTTTCTTCTGGCTCGAAGTTGTCCTTCAATAAGCTAATCACACACACAAGATACTGCAGAAAAAAATACTTCCTTTAAAACTTGCACTTCAAATGTAATGTCTCAAGTTTTTTCTGATGTTTGCTGCTTCCCTCCAGACATCAATCTTCAGCTGCTGCCTAGTTCTGGTGTCAGAGCATGACGCTGATTGAAAACTACCTTCACATCAAATGAATGTTTTTCAGTTTATTGAATAGCTTCTATTAAAGACTCAAGCTGTTGGGGAATCTGTTGCTGTTTTGAAGTACAACAGCAACAAACTAACCACCCCCTCCTTATTTTGAAGGAGTTTTTTTAATATGCAAGTTTGTAGCAACTCTCCCTCAGAAAGAAAAATACTAATTGAATACACTTTTGCAGCCAACTTTCTTCTGTGGTCTCCAGAGAAATGTGGATGTTTGGCAGCCAGCTCTGTAGGGAGTTGAAGAGCAGCATCATTAACTCTCAGAGATATGTGGATCAACAAATTCTTTGCTGTCTGAAGGCAGTGATGCTCCATTTACTAGGCTAGAACTGCTTTGCTCTCCAGGGAGGGTCTTGTTCTACAGTATTTAGACTCCCTAATGTTGTTGGCAATTGAAGGCTTGGAAACTGATCTCTAAACATAAGCTGTGGCCTCCTGCAGCAGCCACTGTTTGGTGGTCTCTGCATCAGAGTGCTAATGACACATCAGGAATCCAAGAAGTAGAATTTATAAATACATAAATAGTTCTTTTCCCTCTTTAATGGCAGTGAATATACAGTGGTTTTCTCTTAAAACCTATACTGCATGGTGTGGTCTGAGGGATTTTTTTTCCAAGGAAGGAAGGAAGTAGCAGCTGGTGGAAGACTTGCCAAATCAGTGGCTTGGTTTGTATTAATTTGAGTGCAAACTGGCTCAACTGGGCTGGTTCTGGTGTAAGTAATAGTGCTTCTTTTCTTATTGTGTCATTGGTTAATCAGGGAACTTGTCAAGAAGGGCATGATAGGTGACACAGCTGTTTTTAAAGGGCATAGTTGCAACAGTTGATGGCATTTAGTTCCTTTGCAGCACTCTTAGGGTTGTTTTCTCAATATTTTTTACTCCCAAATATCAATCCTAGGAGCAGTTTGTTGTTGAAGCAGGTGGCATTTGTGCATTTCTTATCTAGTGAAATTCAGCATGGATCTTCAGAGTTTGATAAGGGTTGCAGTAGGTGTTTGGTCTGTGTCCCATCACCTTGCATAACACTCTGGGAGTTGCTCTGGTGTGCAAGGCAGTTGTTTCTTGATGGAATTCTTTCCCAGTAGGCCTTCTGTTGACATTTACACTCTTGGTCTTGTCCCCCAGACACTTCACCTGCTCTCAGAGTGTCTGCTGTGCCTGGAGCAGACCCTTTAAGCTGATGGCAGGGACAAACACAATAAATACCCTGGGTTTCAAGGTAGCTGAGCCCTGGCTTTATACCAGGCCAGTCCTATTCACGTCTTTTGTGTGGTCTTGAGGACAATTTGTATCCTATTTTCATGACAAAATGTTGTAGCTGATTCTCTAAAGCCTGAAGTCCATCCAGGTAAGAAGGCATCAGTGGGATATCTCTCTAAGTTTTGCCTTGATCCTTCACAATTACCCAGCTTAGACTCTGTTTGCAAGGCACAGCCCTGCTGGCTTTTAGCCTGGCAAGCAAACCTTACAGATAGTGACAGAAACATCAGCAAGGAGGGAACCACTGTACCATAGCTGCCAGTGCTCCATTGTGTTCCTTCAACTTGCTTTTTATTGCCTTACCCAGCAAGTCACAAAGTTTGGTTCAACAACAAGAGCAGCACCCTTTCAGACACAGAATTTGAGATTAATCTTAAACCTAATGGGAACATACAGTAAAAAACATGGATGAATTTGTTATAATTTGGACAACGACCCCTAGAGCCTGTATTTTTTATGTAGGTGGTGTTAGTGCTGTGACATCTGGGCTGGCAGCTTTTACATCACCCTCCTCAGCAGAGTCACATCCACCCTGGTGAGCCCCTAAAAAGCCTGTTGTGAAGGGCTCAGAGGGGATGTTTATGGCAGAAACACCTTCAGTAGACTCTTCAGGCAGTGGGAGCAGTGATCTTCCTTGCTACCCAACATCAACCCCTTTTCATTTAATATCTGTAGCTAAATTATTCTGGCTATGGAGAGAAACAAGAAGAACCAAGAGTTTTCTATCAGGTGAACACTTTAGCATGCTACAGGCCAGTGAGTGTTGCACTGATGGTCTGTTTAAATACTGAGCTATTTCAACAATTACTGTACAATCAGTTGTGGGAGCCATTTCTTTTTTGCTTTGTTGCACAGACTGTACTTATTTTTTATTTTTTTTTTGCATGGAATACATATTTTAGTACTCGTGCCTTCTCTGTTGTGTGCATACATTTTATTTCCAAGTTTATCTCCTAGTTTTTGGGCACTTTTTATACACACTTTTTGTTTTTTTTCATTTGATCTTCGTCTCTGGTTTTCATGGAATGTACATGTGTATATATGAAATAGATCAGATTTGTATTCATGTGCCTCTGAGATGTAAAAAGTACTCATTTTGTACAGGTTTTTTTAGAAGCACTAGGTCATGGTCTTGAATTATGTAGCAAATGAAAATGAACATAATTAGCAGTTCTTTGTCTCCTTTTAGAAATGTTGTGTCAGGTGGCTGGTCTCTTTTGTAAAGCAGTGTCACACATACACTCCCCAGATCTATTCTTCTAGTGTCATTATTAATTCAAAATAATGAAACACCTAACTAAATGTTACAGTCCTGGCATAATTATCATTTTTGTTCACACTAAAGCCAATTTGCTGCTTTTTATACTTGAAATGGACATCAGACCAAAATCTCATTTGAACACATTGCCCATTTCAAGCTTAACTTTAAGTTCTGGGTTTATTTTTGTGGGAGTTGGCAAGTGATTTACTTTGCCCTTTGCAAGGGAAAGAGAAATGACATTACACATTCATAAACTCTCCTTAGAGAGGGGTCAAATGCTTTAGATCACTACTTCTATGTCCTCCTTGGCTTCTGAGGCAGCTTTTCGTAATGACAGATCCTGGATCTGCATGACTGGAGATCTTTCTCGAGTCTTTCTCCATCTTTTTTTCCAGATGTGAGAAAATAGGTGTCTTGCTTTTTGCCTTTTGGCAACTGCAGCATGGATTCCTTCCCTTGGGGTTTGTGCTGCAGCACTTTGCAACCACATTTGGGAAGGAAGCACTGTGAGACCAGCCCCAGGCAACCAGGGACCTGGTCCTACACCTCTCCTCCCTCCCACCAACCTCTTCTTGAGCTTCTGCTTTCATTTCTTGAACATTGACCCCCTCATCTGGTGAGAGGCTTGAATTGTTCCTGCTCTCCCACCTCGTGGTTTATCAACACCACACCCCTTGCACACTGGTGACATAATCAATTGTGGTAAGTGACAAGAAAGAAATCATCAATCTCCCTTAAATTTCCCCAGACACAAAGTTCTGATCTATAAAATGAGGATGTTTCATCCTCGTGATGAATCCTTTTAACTGAATTTGGCAGCTCCTTGGCAGTCAGACAGCTGCCTTAGAAGCAAGGAGGTGATTTTATTTTTTACTTCAAAAGGCTGCTTGGTGTGAACACGAGCAGAGTCCACTTGCTCCGTTGTTACTGAATAAAACCTGGAAAAAAAAAAAAAATCAGTCAGAAAAAGTGGCATATGACTATTTTTAATCTCGTTCTGTAATTTACAACACGAGTGAAGTGATGTCAGTGCTGTCGCAATGTGCAATTACACTCTTTTTCTCTGTACTTTCTTGAGATACTTTCTGGGGACAATAAAGGTCTGTCCTTGCTAATGTGGATCCTTTCAGGTAGCTGTACTGTACAATCAGATATGTAAATAAATTATTTGCTTTCCCTGCATGACCAACAAGCCGCCTCTCGTGGGTGACTCATGGGCTGTGTGTTCCCTAAAAGAAGGGTGGCCATGGTTCTGCTCTGCCCTTCCCAAATACCATCCTCCTTAGCTCTGAGTTACATGGATGTCTCACAATCATAGAAGGGTTTGGGCTGGAAGGGACCTTCAAGATCATCTAGTTCCAACACCCCTGCCATAGGCAGGGACACCTCCCACCACACCAGGTTGCTCAGTGCCTCATCCAGCCTGGCCTTAAACTCCTCCAGGGATTGAGGGGGCATCCACAGCCTCTCTGGGCAACCTCTTCCAGGGTCTCACCACTCTCACAAGAAATAATTTCTTTCTTATATCTAGCCTGAATCTCCCCTCTTCCAATTTACAACCATTACTTCAATTCTTCCATCACATATCCTATTAAAAAATCTTACCCCTGCTTTCCTGTAGCCCCCTTCAGGTATTGAGAAGCTACTATGAGGTGCCCATTCTGACCTTATGTGGCCAGGTCTGACCTTGTGTGGCCATTCTGACCCTGTGTGTCCATTCTGACCTTGTGTGTCCAGGTCTAACCTTGTGTGGCCATTTTGTCCTTATGTGGCCATTCTGACCTTCTGTGCCCATTGTGACCTGTGTGGCCTTTCTGACACCTGTGGCCATTCTGACCTCATGTGTCCAGGTCTGACCTTATGTGGCCATTCTGACCCTGTGTGACCATTCTGACCTTGCGTGGCCATTTTGACCTTGTGTGTCCAGGTCTGTCCTTGTGTGGCCATTCTGACCCTGTGTGTCCATTTTGACCTGTGTGTCCATTCTGACCTGTGTGGCCATTTTGATTCCTTGTGGCCAGGTCTGACTTGTGTGCCCATTCCAACCTTGTGTGACCATTCTGACCTCATGTGCCCATTGTGACCTGTGTGGCCATTGTGACCTGTGTGGCCAGGTCTGACCTTGTGTAGCCATCTTGTCCTTGTGTGGCCATTCTGACCTTCTTTGCCCATTGTGACTTGTATGGCCATTCTGACCTTGTGTGTCCAGGTCTGACCTTGTGTGGCAAGTCTGACCTCCTGTGACCATTGTGACCTTGTGTGGCCATTCTGACCTCCTGTGACTTTGTGTGTCCATTCTAACCTTGTGTGGCAAGTCTGACCTCGTGTCTCCAGTTCTGACCTTGTGTGGCCATTGTGACCTGTGTGGCCTTTCTGACCTTGTGTGTCCAGGTCGGACCTTGTGTGGCCATCTCGTCCTTGTGTGGCCATTTTGACCTGTGTGTCCATTCTGACCTTGTGCCCCCATTCTGACCCTGTGTGGCCATTCTGACCCATGTGGCCATTCTGATGCCTTGTGTGTCCAGGTCTGACCTTGTGTGGCCATCTTGTCCTTGTGTGGCCATTCTGACCTTGTGTGGCCATTTTGACCTTGTGTTGCCATTCTTACCTCGTGTGCCCATTGTGACCTTTGTGGCCAGGTCTGACCTTGTGTGGCCATTCTAACCTTGTGTGCCCATAGTGACCTGTGTCGCCATCTTGACCTTGTG
>VZTY01009046.1:0-17609 GCA_013400935.1 Turnix velox
TGGTTGTTTTCTTGTGTTCAGGAGATGAACTATTATTTTTGGCTTCTCAAAAAAGGATTTTTGTTGTTTTCAGCCACACCTTAAACTATTATTAAATGCCACTTTATTGGTGCTGCTGTGTGTGGTTTGGTTTTGATTTTTGTGTGATGGTTGGAATTTTTTATTGGTGTGAGGTTTGTTTTTTGTTTTCTTTCCCCTGGATATTCTAGATGGAGTGGTATTTACCCTTCAGTGGATAGTCAGAGTTTTTCATGTTAGTTATCTGTCCTTAAAGACTGCTGGGACTGCTAGCTGGCTGTTTATAAACCTATAGGTTTAGATGAGAACAGTAGAGCAGAGACAGCTTGAGATTCTATTGTAAATAGCACTTCAGAGCTGAATATAATCTGCTGTAGCACTAAGTTAACATTTATAGGTAGTAGTCCCTCTATATATACAGATTATTACTGCTGTGTTTATCCACCAGACTTGTGTTTTGCTGATAAAACAAAAAACACAGAACAAATGCACAGCTTGCTACAGAATGCAGAAAAGCATGTTAGTGGAGTTCTCACCCTATCTTTTGTGTATAACATTCTTTGAAAGTTAACCATGTTGACATTTTTTGATGAAAACTGAGGGTAGAGCAACTCACTGTTTCTATCAGAGGACAATTTTGTCTTTAAGACATTAAGTGGATGAGGGCATTTTGGTAAATTCTGAGTTGCTTCAGAAGAGGAATTATTTTAGGAAGCATGATATAGTGTGACATAAACACTGTAATTATATCTCTCAAGAGCTTCCAGTACCTTTAGAGTTTTATAAGATCAGTGTGTGCTAGGTTTCCAGGATTAAATGGTACATTCTGTTCGCAATATTTTATCCTCCAAATAGCACCTTTAAAGTCTGCACTATTGTGACTTTATATTAAAATTTTTAAAGAAAGAATGAGAGTGGTATAGTAGGTATAAGAACTAGTCTTTCTTTTTGCAAATATTCATTATCTTTGTGTACATTGATACTACTTTCTTTGCATTTTTGGTAGTCTTTGTTTTGATTCTTTGGTACTACAAGATACAAAAAAAAAGACCAAAATTCAAAGTTAATGGTAGTCAGTGGTATAATGACCTGTGATGTGCAAAGTAACTGATATTCTGTCTTCAGGAATGTCTAATGACAGGTTTTCTGTTCTTTCTGGGTGGTCGAGTGTTGGGACGGATAGCTTTAATGTAGCAGTTCTCAAAATAATTCTTAACTTGGTAAGTGTTTTGAGGGAAGATTGTAACTGGCTGAGAAAGAAACACCTGGTGCAGAAACTCATGTTCTCCTCAGCTTTGCTGTCATGCAAAAGTGTAACACAGCAGTAGCTGGAGTAGTTGATTAAAAATGGATGCATTGATTATAGTAACACCTTTAAACTGGAATGCTGAGAGACATTGCTTTTTAATCCCTTTACGTGAATCATGCTTAGTGTTTAATATGCTTCTCAGTAGGCATAATGTGCTTATATTATGTTATGGTTGTTTTGCTTTCTGAAAGCTAGAAATCTCAGTGCAAAGCTTTTGCTGCTTTTCTGGGTTGCTATCAATAATCTATTGCCAATGTTATTTGCAGCTTAATATTGGTAGGCTTTTTAGAAATACGACCTTCTTGCAAGTGGTTGATTTTTTTTTTTTTTTAATTAGATATTAAAATACATCATTCTTTCTCTGAAACAATGTTTAATTTTGTTTTCTTACAGATACACTGATGTTATTGATGTTGTACAGGCTCTACAAACTCACCCTGATCCAGATGTGAAGTCATCTTTTGTCATTGGAGCAGTTAATACTTGTGTAGAACCACTGAGTTGCTATATGGAACACAGGTACACATCAAAAACTTTTTACTGGTTTGAAAATATATATGTAAGCTTGAGACTCCCTTTGTAATAATTACAAAGGTAGAATGTTTTAAGTGCAATTGAACTGTCTTTAAGTCTTGTAAAACTGGTAGTTAACCCTTTTTTGGATGAACATCTGTAGTGCTGTTTAGTTTATGAGGAAGACACTTGATCTTCTCTAGATATGTAATTATGCATCACATTAATAGAAGTTTTGATTGTGGAAGAAAAAGCAGAGGTTGTTATTAGGATGCTGTTTAAATACATATATTCTGGCTAAGGACTTAGTAAAATCTGAACAGTCAACTGTCTTTGTGTGCTTTTAAAATCGTGCTTTTATAGAATTTTTTGTCAGTACGACTAAAAATTGAGATGTCAGTTGGGGTTATTGATTGTCACTGCTCTTGGATATTAAATTAGGCTTTACAGTAGAAGAGAGGAACAAAGCACAGAAGCAAAAGCACTGCAAGTATTAATATCTGATATCCTGGGTTACTGCAGAGACAGGGTGGGAAGGAAATGGTAGCAAAGCCAAGTCACTGAATTTTTAAAGTAGTATGGTTTGGTTGCTGTTTCATAGTACATGTGTGTGCACCACAGAAACATGGAACTCATTTCATAGACTTATTTATAACATTTCCATACTTAATTTTGCAATTATACCATGCAGCTGATATGATAAACGTAAGTTAGAATTATCAGAGTTTCTAGCATTGCTTCTACTTGTGGTAAAACTCCGTGCATTGCAGCTTAGAGGTGAACTTTGCAATAATTTTATGAAAGTGCATTCCTTAAACTTCCTAGCTGATTTTAAAACACTAACCCATGCACTTCTTGTGCTTTGCCCTAGTCAATAAATAGATGTTATCTTACTGCTGCTTCTTGTCTCTGTGACAAAGGGTGTGAAAAAAAGATAAAGACTGCATAAAATATTGGTGCTGGAGTGCTGTTTAAACTTGTTCTTTCCATAATTATTGGAAAGACAAGTTCCACTTGTAGGTTTTTTCATAAACTTACTATGTTACTGGTCATAGAGCTAAGTAGTATTTATAGCAGCAGCAGCCTGCAATCCTTTGACTGATGTTGTTTGTCTTCTGAAGTGCAGTAGCAATTGAAGGAAGAGGCTTAATCTGTGCTGTGGACTTGCTTTGAAGTTTCTTCTAATAAGAGCTTACTGAATAGCCATAGCCTTGTACTGCCAGTGACCAGTCTTTCAGCTGGGAAGCTTAGGTGATTTCACTGTGAGAATGGAGTGATTTTTAATTTCTGACTTAAAAATTTTGGGGTCAACAGAATCCAAACCCCTTCCTGTCCAATCGGGTTCAGTGCTGTACAGCTCTTCCATTAACCTAGGATGAACCTCTTACCCATATTGAACTACAAACAAGGACTGTAGAATTGAAGGGAGATGGATAAAGTACTATCAGTAAAGCTTTCATGTGAATACCAAAGCTCATTAAAACTATTATAACTTGTCTGACAGAGTAGTGGAAGTTGGTACACTGTGCACAGAAATAATCTCTCCACAAAGAGTTCACTCCATGTTTGAAAGGCACAGTTCTTCAGGGCGAGCTTAGAACTCCTATTGTTTAAATAAGCATTAAAGTAATGTTTAGGTCTTTGTCTTCCCCGAATAGAAAACTAGCTCTTAAATCCACTGAAATATTACAGTGTTATATCTACAAAACTAATTTTGGGTGAATAACTCCTGAAAGACATAACCTGTGGGGATGTTCCAGTTATATGGATGAGAAAAAGAAACAGACTGGTTTTGATAGTAAAACTCTAGCTCTTAGTGTCAAAAACATGTAAATGCTTCATTTAATAATATCCATTCCTGATCTACAAACTTTTGGGTTTTTTAGGCATCTCTTTCCCAAGTTCTTGGACCAGTGTTCACAAGGTATGTGTTACTTTTCTGAACTTGGAACTATACAGAACAAGTAGCTGAGCCATAAGGCCAAAAAATACAACGTAAATGCATGTAGTCTTTTGATCATGATATACTCTTAAAGGCAACAATCCTCTGTGCAGAACAATCTCTGCCTACATTTTTAAACATCATGGGCACCTGGAGGAGACACTAGAATCTGTAACATGATGCATTCTGGTTGCTCTTACATGGAGGATGGGTTTCCTAAGACAGTAAGTTAAACAACTTATCTGAACTATTGTTAGCTCATGCTATGTTGTTAAGTTAGGAGAAAAATGGATTGGATTTGAGTTCTATCTTGTTTTGGCCAGGCATAAGGAAATAGAGCTTACAGAAGTGGAACAATGAACTGGTTACCTCCTTGTTTTTCATATTCTCTCTCTTCTTAACTTTAAGCTTTGCTGCCCATAGTCCTTGACAATTACCTATTCTTTCTGAGGCACAGTGCTTCTAACAGAAATGTGTGCATTCTAGTTTTTGTTAAGCAGCCTTTTTTATTGTTTGATGTCAGCTTCCCAGAAAGTATAACAATGTTTTTAATTAAACTTTTAAATCAAGTTTGGAGACTAAGAAAAAATCACACTGTGTGTACCTCACACACAGTGTGGTGGTGGTTGATTAGCTTATTCATACTTTTCATCTTAATTGCATCATGTACATAATAATTACAAGCACGCATGTGACTTAAATTTCTAAGCATGCTTGCCATTCTTCTCCCTGCCTCTCATGCTTGGAGCAACTGTGTGCTGGAGAAAAATGTTTCTGAAATCGGAGGAGAATCTTCTTGTGGGAGATTAAAAAGGAGAAACACTGATGATGGAAATTTTTTGGGGCTATTATTAATACTCTAGCTTGAAAGGGTCAGTGATGCAAGTAACAGTGATTGGGAGCATTTGGTATAATACAAGCAGCCCAGAAATATTTAGTATAGAAATGACTTTGTAAAGAAGCCTCCACAAGGATTAATGTACTTGAAAGACTTCCATGAAGATCAGGAATAACTGTAGGTGGCAAGAGCATGGTGTGAGCTTCATTACATGTTCTGCTTTAAATAGTGATGAGTTGAGGTCAGAAGAAATTCATCTTGGTTTGGTTTTTCATGCATGTTCAAGAGATGATTGTTCCATCTTATGATGTAGTTGTAGTTACAGGGAAGTGGCTGAAAAGATCTGCACATCTTGAGCAAAGTAACAGCTTTCCCTACATAATATGGACAACTTTGAAATCCTAGAGAGTCAGTCTCCTTGAAGAAATGGGCTGAAATTGGCTCTTATGTTATACCTCTTTAATAAAATTCCAAAACAGAAATCCTGCAATACTAAAATCAGTTGGAAAATGACACCACAATTATCCATTTTTTAATTTAATTAGATCCTTTCCATTATCTGAGGCTTGACAGTTCTGACCCTTGGTGTGTTCATTCTGATCAGAGGCATCTGCAGTGCCAGCAACTGATTCTCCTTAACATGAAATCTGTCTTATATCTGACAAGATAGCAGATTCAGCATGTAGACTTTGTTGCCACATTCAAATCTTGGAAAGTTGGTGCTAAAGAGGAGTAATCACTTCTTCAGTGACATTGGTTGCACTAAGTGCAATGAGAAAGGATACTCCCAAATCAGAAACTTTCTGCTTTTCTGGTGACACAGATGAATCTTTTTAGGAATTGGCACTTTGGACAAACAATAATCCCATTTTCTCCTAATTTTATTAATGCCTCAAAGGTTCAGACAGGCTGATTGAATACTGTTGTGAGGTTTTCCTTTAAAAACAGAGACCAGAACAAACAGAAATAAATCCTTCTCTCATTTTTGGAAGTGGCAGCTGTCAGAGTCCAAACTACTGGGTTTTTTTGCTGCTTAACATATCTTTTTATGCAGTGAATTTGCCAAGGCACTTTAAAAACTAGTATTTTTTATTGAACTAATTTTTTCCAAAATTATTCTTGTGTGAGTTTTTGTAATTGTTTTGAATAAGTGAGTCTAAATTACTTCTGTTATGTAGCCTGTGTAATCGAAAGAAAAATGCTTCTTGTATAGCTTTGCTTTGGTATAGCAGCCCTTTCTCAGTAGTTCTCTTCAGTGGCTAGTGCTGTACTTGTAGGCTTGTGTTTTTAATATTTTTAAAAAGCTGTTATCACTGAATCATAAGAACCCACAGATTGCAACATCCTGCCTCTTTGCCCTCCAGTCATTCCAATGACTGAAAGGTTCCTTGCTTGTTTAGTTTTGTTGGTTTTGTATTTTATTGTGAGCAACGTTATTGTAGTGAGATGGAATGAAAAAGAAGGGAAGAAGAGTTGTATATCTTAATAATTTTTTACTCACTGTTATATACCTGACTTGTCTAAACTATGGTGATTTCCTTACACAGGAGTTGTGAGTAATGTGATTTTTACAAGTCATACAACAGAGCAGAAGCATCCTCTCCTTATGCAACTGCAGAGCCTCATCCGAGCAGCAAATCCCGCCGTCTCATTCATCTTGGCAGAAAAGGGAGTTGTAACAAGGTAATGTTAATCATTGATATTTGTCACTTTTGACAGATGAGACACCTACATACACTTAAAAACTTGTTTAACTTACACAAGGGACATGCAGATTTTTCTTAATGACTTCTCAGGCAGAGGATATCTTTTTTTTGTCATGTAATGATTAGGAATTATATGTTTTTTATTTACAGAGTATGATTTATGTTCTTGTACTAAGGGACAAATGCTCTTAATTTTACTTTAACACATGCTGGTTTATAGAAGTAGCTTACAGATAGTGGTCATTTCATTGAACTTACAAAATTAAAAACCTTCATTTTTATCTCTTTATAGGAATGAGGATATTGAATTAATTCTCTCAGAAAACAGTTTCTCAAATCCTCGGATGATGAGAGCTCGATATTTAATGTATCCTGGCTGGCAAGTATCTAGACTGAGAAATGTTAAAACTTTTTCTAATTAACTTGAAGATTAAAAAGTCTCACCAACTTAATTTTTGAGTCTACCCATTTGGAACAGGCAATAGCTTTGTAAATAATTTTTAAAAGCTGATGAGTAATCTTAGTAGATATACAATTGGTATCCTTTTGTGGGGAAAAGGATACTTTCCGGACACCAATTTAATCAATGGGAAAGAATTACTGTTGCTTTTCAGAAGAATAGAAAAGAAACCCTCTGGGAATAAGCTGGGAAGGATTGGAATGGGTGAGGTCAGTAATGACCTAGAGTAATTTCATTCTGACAGCTGTTCAGCTTTACTGGAATGAACTTGCTGTGTCAGTCTAGCTATTAGCAGAGCAATTCTTCACCAAACCCAGCAACCTTATTGACAGTTTTGGCAGAGGCGAAGAGCACTTTAATGCCTGGTACCAGCCTTTCCATTTAATACCAACGGATGTTTTTTTTGTGATTCAGGGTTTGTTACCCATCTTGTTTCAGTTACATGTGCTGCACCTACTTGGCACAAAATGTAAACTTGTCAGCCTTTAACTAGAAAAGAGTCAGGAGTTACACATTTATGGTGTTGCAAGCATGATTTATTTACTACCCCTTGCCAGTTCTGTATGTGGGTAGTATCTTTCTATTCATAATCCATGCACTAAATTGGATGCAAGTAGAGCTCTTAAACTGGCACAAAACATGGGATGTTACAGCTGCTCATTGGGGGCATGGAGTCAAAGGACAATAGAGAAGGCAGAAAAAGAAAATACTAGTTTTTGACAACCAGTAATCTATTTGATAGTAGACAGGGATAGTGTATAGGTAGTATGTAAGAAAACATGCAGCAAGGAGGAGCATCAAAAGAAACCCTGAGCATTGTCAACAATTTAGTGCTCTTAATGTCACATTTTTCACAAATGTCTTGTTGAAGAAAGTTCACTACATGTTGTGAAATAAAAGATGTTTTTTTAAAAAGCATGTTAAATTATAAGCGGGATTTTGTGTTTCCTCTTAAGCTGAAGCTTTTTTTGTTTCTGTTTTAAGGTATGAGGGTAAATACAGAGCTGGGTCTGTCTTCCCTCCAATGGTTCAGATCTGTGTATGGTTTAATCGTCCTCTAGAAAAAACAAGATTTGTGACCAAATGTAAAGGTACAAATGAACTCTGAATTGCTTTAAAACCAAGCTCGAAATAGTGACAAATGTAGGGGAAGGCAGGCACCATTATTTAGTTGCTGATGAAGAAAATTCAACTTCCATTTCTTAAAGGACAGTAAATTGTCATCTTTAGTGTCTATTTTGGAAAACTGATCCACAATTTATTCAGATAAAAATCCAATTTAATTTTTGGTTTCTAGAGACAGAGGCACTTTTTATTTCTTGTTTTATTTAGTAGTATAGGAATACATTTTGTAAGTGACATCAGCTTCTACTTTTTATACCAAATAATTATTTGTAGTTAGTTGAAAATAGGCTCAACCCTGTATTAGGCTGTTAGAGTAGATATATACTTATGCCTTTCCTTGATTCTTTAGCAAAACAGGGTTCAGGAGCATGATTTTTCTTTCAGTACACACTGTAAGTGTTCATTATGGTAAACACACGTTGTTTCCCATCTACCCCATAACAAAGAAATGAAGATACAGAAATTTTGGGTAGTGGGGCTGTGGGGGTCACAGCAGCTCTTTCACCTGAAACACTGGGATGTGGATTAGAGACCTGTAGCATAGGTCAGAGCAGAAGCAATACCAGAGATAAGAACAAGTGAAATAATAGATTTGTCTTCTTTTTCAAACAGCAATTAAGTCATTACTCAAGCCAAGTCCTTTTTCTGGAAACATTTATCACATCATGGGAAAAGTTAAATTTTCAGGTAACTACTAGTAATTATCAGCAAATTACTACTTATGCACTGTCTTGTATTGCGTGTCTGTGTATTTGAATTATTTTTGTGCTCTATTCTATCTACATCATTGTGTCCATATTAAATTAAATTAGCAATCGCCAAGATGTATGTTTGTTTTTCTTTTTTTTCATCTTGTTAGATTCTGACAAAGTGATTGAAGTCTGTCACAACACGTTATCTAATTCACTAAGCCTTGTACCTGTTCAGGAGGGGCCAACTCCTCCTGATACAAGAAGCGATAATAGAGATTGCAGCAGTCAGCAGGAGTGCTTCCTTGTGTTCATTGGCTGTTCTCTAAAGGAAGAAGAAATAAAAGACTGGCTCAGAGAAACTGCAAAACAGGTTTGTGGATGTCTTTTCTTCTGTTTAGTGTGATCTATTTTGGCATTTCTTGACAGCAGAAGGAGGAATCTGAGTGTCCTGATGAAACTTTTAAAAAAATCTTTTCTATGAAGGTATTAGCATTTCAGAGTGAATCATATTTCAGACAGGGGACTAATATTTGCAAATGTGTATTGTAATTTGTTTATTGTTTTAATATCTGCTACAGTGTATTTGTGGATTCATCTCCTTTTGAACACTTGAGCAAATGGAGTACATCCAGAATAAACACAACATGATTTAGCTTAAATGTGATTGCCAAAAGCTGAAGTGTACTATGAACTACATCTTTTTGAAGTACCTGAACACTGCAAAGCTGAAAACTGTTTTGATTTGGTAAATTAAGCCTCCTTGGAAGCAGTCCACTGAAGTGAGGAGTGTAGTTCTGTCATTTTGTCTTACTTGATTTGTCAAGTGTGCAATGACATAAGACTTCATTATCCCTGTGCGTTTAATGTACCTGATGCAATAGAAGTTGAGGCAGGGAATAGGAATCATGCACATCATAAGGAGCCTAGAAGGAATACTTTTGCAGTTGCAATTTCTTATGAACTTCACAGCAAGTGTCATGACCTGACCAAGATAACATGGTTTGCTGCTGCACAACCAAGTAATAGCAAAAGTTATTACTTCTGCTAGCTTGCACATTAAGGTCTTAGGGAAGTTAGTCTTGAGGTTTGATTCAGAAATAGACTTGGACAGACTTATTTTTACCTGAGCCTATAGTTCAACTGTTCCCTTTTGTGATGCCCATTCTGGAACATTTATTAGTTGAAAATACTCATGGTCACTTCTTTATGGCTTAGAATTTGCATAGTATCTCTGAAAAATTGTGTAGGAAGGGAAAAACAGACCAATGTTGGAGCTGTCCCTTAACCTCTTCAGGTTCTTACCTCCTTTTTCCTAACCAACTGTGCTACTTCAGGCAAATAAGCATTTTCTGTGATGGTATCACATGGGCAATGTGTGGAGATTAATGCTTTTGGTATGAAAGGCAGCACTCTATTGAATACAGTTTTAATTTTATGAAAATTTGAAGCTTAAAATCTATCTCAAGTGTGAACTTCTTTATGTCATTGAAGATTTACAGTCTTTGCACAGTCTCCCTAATCAAGGTGAATTTAGGATTTCGGATAGTTCTGAGAGATGGTGCATGAAAGAGAACAAGATTGATTTTCTGTTCCTGTGACAATATTCTTTTGGTTTTTTTGTAGTAGAGCTACATTTACAATGTATTATTTAAAGTGCTTTGTAATTTGTAATTTCTAATGATGCTCTATAGAAGATCAGCTAAATTTTTACAGTTTTCAGAATGTAGTTGTGAGTGCCTTGATATAATTGAATCATTTTGTCTAGAAACTAACTCTAAAAATAGATGCTTCTAAAAGAGCTGGTTCTGAGCTGTGTGAGGGTGATTGTGTACAACCACAGATATCACTACCATTACCCAGATTTTCAAGAAAGAACTGACTTTTCTGTTTAGTAGTTTTAGGTTCGTTAAGGGAAAAAAAAAAAACAACGTAGCATCACATTGTCACTCAGTGTATACATAACTGGGGTCTAATTCTTAATGCAGAAACCTCAGAGGAAAGCCCTGAAAACTAGAGGAATGCTGACCCTTCAGGAAATAAAAAACATTCATGTAAGTAGAAGTAATTAATACTAAGTCTTTTTTTTGGCTGATTTTTATACGTATCCACTTGTATGATAGAGAACCTCCTATACTTAACAAATGTGCTGAGCATTAAACTTTTACAGCACTTCTGTCTTTATTTTCTATACAAAATCCTGACTTGAGGCTGTCTAGGAGAGATTTTGAAAGAAATTTTGATATTAACTAGTGCTTCAAGTTGGCCTTGAAAAGTAGAGGGAGGTGTTAGGGTTTTGCATACACTTTCAATTATTGTAGTGGTACTTCCCCATCTTTTCTCAGTGTCCTGCCCTGTGTAGGTTGTCACATACAAATTAGGATCCCAAATGTATAATCCTGCCCTCATCAACTACCTTTAGGTTGCGTGATCTCTAAAGCTGGTTTCTTAAAAGATTGATATGGCTATGGTTATTGAAGCTGTACATAACTCCCAAGGTTTGTATGGATGACATTTGTCATGCTGTTTTTTCAGGGTGCTTCACAGCCAGGAGCTATCCCTGGCTGTTAAGTTTGGCAGAAGGAATTTTTCTTTTATCCATTGAAGTTGGTTAGGAATGTCTTTAAGCAGTTTTGTATTTTGAATGTTTGATGTATGGTATATTCTTTCTTAATATAGGTGAAACGGCATTTGGATCCACTTCCAGCTGGTTACTTTTACAATGGGACTCAATTTGTTAACTTTTTTGGTGACAAAATGGATTACCATCCATGTATCCTTTAAAATGTGGATTGTTTTGTGAAGGTTTTAGATAGGCAACACGCTGTTTATATCAAATGCAGGCTGTCAAAGCACACGATACAAGGAAGAATGTTTGATTTTTCAAACATTCAAGTGGTGATATGAAGTGAATTAGAAGGGTTTTTTCTTCCTTGAAACCCTACATGGCTATTTGCCACTTCTTCAGAGATAAGATCTAAGAAGGGGAGTCAAACCAACAATCACAAAACTGTACATGAGCTCATGCAGTGAATAATTTATGGACCACAGTTTGTCAAAGAAATACTTTTCAAATCAAATAGTGTGCTAATATTGCTTGATGCCTGGTCATGACTGATAAAACTTCCAACTGAGTATAATCTGTGTGCACTCACATGCAAGCACACGCTCAAAAATGATCGGGGATGTTTCAGGTTTTACAACAGCATCCTGTTTGCTGCCTCATATTGACTGGGAAAGCTGCTGTTAAATGATTGCTCTTATTTTGTAACTCGATATGAGAAATCTTATTGCAATGCAATTATATGAACAGGGGGTTCAGAATTAAATGTGGAGATACATTTTTTTTTTAATAATTGCTTTTTGAAGTTGTCTTAGCAACCTTATATTCAAACTATTTCAACTTAGCAATCAGTGTGATTTACTTATCACTATGGCTTATGCATGCTTGTAAATAAACTGTCCTTGTGGTCTAGTTTGCAGTACATCAACTACAGCTGAAGTAGTCCTGAATTTCTTTCCATTCTTTTTTAATTAAACCTAGTCATATTTTTGTCTTTGATGAGAAATGCCAAAGTTATACTGCTGTTGCAGTATGTTCCTGTTCTTGCTTTCATAATTTTCTATTGCTGCTGCCTTTATTTTATTACTGAAATCTCTGGTCTTATATGGCCTGTTTGCTTTTCATTTGGACATAGACAAACTTTACAAAAATCCAGGTGGGTTCTGTGATTCTGTTTCAGGGTAAGAACAATTATTTTCTGTGACCTATGGGACAGTTTTAAAATTTTAAATCACCAGACTTCTGTCTTCAGGGTAAGCTCCCAGTCTTGTACTTCAGTATTCATGGGACATTTGCTTTACCATCATCTTGGTGTATGGCAGTAAATGATACAGGTGCTGGATAACCACTTCTGGGTGATTTGAATTTTGAGCAGAGATTTTTATACTTCCACTAACCAAAATTTCTGTGAATATCTGAAAACCTGCTGTAATTTTGCTGTCTCTGTATTCTTCTTGACTGGGAAGTGTCTGTTGTGCAATTCCTATGTTCCTCAGTAGTTCAGAGGAGTTTGTGGTAGGTCTGGCTGAGGGTCTCCTGGAATATATTGTATTTTTTATTTTAGAATGTGTCCCTAACCTGTCACATGCATATTCCTTTATACTGAATGACATTTGAAACAATTATTTTTCCTTAATTTTTTAAAATCAGTAATGGACCAATTCATGAACGATTACTTGGAAGAAGCCAACAGGGAAATAGAGAAGTACAACAGAGAACTAGAAGAACAAGAGTATCATGATCTCTTTGAGCAGAAGACATAAGCTTGTGGATTATGTGCATTTCTGAAGTCACCTTCTGTCAGTAACCAAGAATGCTGTTGTCCTTGCTGGTTAACTAGAAAATTAAGTGAAATGTCTGTTTTTCAGCACTCCTTTTAAAACTAAGCGATCATTCCTGTAAGGTTGGCATTTTAATATGGTAACTGCTTAGCTGTTTGTTCTGTCGGGTTTGCTTCCACTTCACCTTAATTCCAGTCTGTAAAAAGCATCACCTGGAATCTCTGGCTAGTAGTGGAAAAAGAAGAAGTGAGGGTGTGTTTTCTAATAAGTGAGAATGTAAGCATGGAATTGGTCTGTTACGCTGATAGTCACACTGCTTTAATCTCTGGGTGTCCCTTGAAACTTGTTCCACAGGAGTGGTATATGTGGTATGTGGGACTGGGGAATGTTCCTAAAGCGAGAAATGAGGGAACATTTAAAAAACCTCAGAAGAGGACCTAATTCTTTATCTGTTCCCAAAGCGAGAAATGGGGGAACAACTAAAAAAACCTCAGAAGAGGACCTAATTCTTTATCTGTTCCCAAAGCGAGAAATGGGGGAACAACTAAAAAAACCTCAGAAGAGGACCTAATTCTTTGTCTGTTGGGGTGTTCCCAAAGCAAGAATACTTAAGTATCTGCATTTTTCTGAGGGACAGCATGTCTCATAACCTCTGCACAGGTTGAATCTGCAGTTGAAATTTTTACTTCTAAAGAAAATGATGCAACAAGAGAAGTGGAGATAACTTATTTTCTTCCCACTGTTGCTATTGGGGTTCTACAAAGTGTATGGCATGAGTGGCAGTAATCTGCAGCTTGCTGTTATTTAGAAGATTATCTCATAAGGATTCTTAATTTCAGCACTAAAACCTAAACAAAGCAAGAGAAGAGGGAAATTCTGTAGATAAAGGTTTCCTTTTCATTAAAATTACTTATTTCCAAGGGTAAGAAAATATAAAAAAACATACTTGAAAAGTGAAAGAACTTGTTTGTGAAGCTTTCAGAAGAATCTGCATGCTGCAGCATTTCACTAAACTAATATACCAGGTTTTAAGTACTCACAACAAAACCTCTATAGCTACTAAATTATATCATAGTAAGAGTTTGATGACTTGTCCTCTAACTTAATTTAGTACAATTTTAAGTGAGACTTCATAGATCTCTGATTGAAGGATTATAAGGTACCCTAGCTAATGTAATTGAAGGTAATTACTGAAGCTTATTTGAATAAGCTGATTATTGTAGCATGCTGTGTCTTCAGAATTTAGTCAAGTGAAAACAGTCCCAGAGGAATTTTTAATTTTCATGTTACTTTGCCTTAGGAACAGCTTCATCTTCCGATACAGCTGCAGCTTTTCCTTTTGGGCAAATGTAGGTAATGCAGTAAAAAACAAGGTAAATAATTTTTACAGTATGCTTTAAAAAAAACTCACAAGTCCACACAGTCTCTTTCTGTGGCAGCCATCAAACCTAAGGCTAGATATGCTTTTATGCCTTACTTAACAAATGTATTTTTTACCTTTGGAATCTGAAATGGCTGAAATGACACAAAGCCTGTCAAAATCTTGACACACTTTCAGGCAGACTTTCAGTTCTAGCTGGCTGGGTGCCTGTGCAGAGGTGGAATTCCAGGTGCTGCAGATTAGGATGTAGCTGTTGTTAAGGTTTTGTTACTAGCTTTCCTACTAGATTTTAAAAAGCTGTCTGAATTTAAGACATTATTATTCTTTTTTTGCACACCACGAGACTTTATAAACTACTTTTTATCCCGGTAAAGTAGAATAGAAGCCAGCGATTAGTTTGTATTTCTAGGCTTTCTGGGGTAAAGCATATTCCAGGTATAGATCATTGTGATAAGGCTCGTGAGTTTATCTATGCATGGCTATGCTTTAGTCTTAATATGCTGTAGTGCCTGGTAGAGTCAAGGTAGCTAGCAGTGGACTTGTCGTGGAGCTAGCAGGTGTTTACTAACTTAAGTTCAGTTGGTTGCATGAAACTATTTATCAGACCAGTAGTATTAGAGTAGGGAATGCTGGTCTTAACGCTGCAATACAAAGGGGCATTAGAAAATCCTTTAAAAATCATAGTTCCTTGCCAATAAACTTAGTGTAAACCCAGCGTGCTCCTTTTCAGTACAAGTTATCTAATCTGCAAAGCCATATTTCTAGATTAGTGCTGTGATTATGTAACGTCAGAAGAAATACCAAGGGTTGAGACAGCAGTGGGGACATCGTCGATGCTTTGTCTCAGCTTGTGAGTCTCCAAAAGAGTAGGTTTAAGTGCAATTGAACAATAGCTGAAGATGCTGTAGCTTATTTTGCTCTGCTGAACTCTTTTTAAGAACTCCAATTTGTGCAGCTCTTGAGAAATAACCACTGATGGTGCTCATGCATCTGGGCTTGGCACAGTGAGCGGTGATTACAAGCAAGGTGCCCCCTGAGCAAAAAGGAAATAAGTATTCCAAAATTGGCGTGCCACTGTGCAAATTGAGCTGTTCCTTAAAAACTGAGACAGAAGAGCTGTGAACAAAAGCCTAGTGTGCTTATATACCATATTGCATGCTATATGGTAATAGCTGTGTATTATAAAGACCTTTCACCATACTGGTACTATTTCAATTAATATATTTTTGGTATTTGAAATCATTTGATTACCTCAATTTTTTTTTTTTAATATTTTAACTGTGACTTTAAAAGAGGAAAAAAAAACCAACAAAAAGCCGAAAGGGTGAAACTGTGACAGTGGTGTCCTTTAAACATAGTAGTGCCTTTCAGATGGCACCATTTATTCACAAAGCATGAAATAAATGGATGTCATGGGTTGTCTTTCTTGCACCCTCTTGTTTTTTTTAAAGGACAAACGGTTTTGGTGAAAGGACTTCCAGTTAACCTAGTGAAAAAATATTAGCACAAATGGTTAAACTGTTTGTAAGAAAACTCTTTGAGGACTAAAATGTATAAATGCCTGATGCTGCTGATAGTTCAATAGCAGTTGCTGATTATTTTGGAGTTACTCTAAGGATCAGCAGCAGTTTTTTAGGAGAAGAGCATAACTTTTGTACTCTGGTCAGAGATGTTTATACTGTATTAAACTCCATTGGAAGGGCAGTCCAGTTCCCCCACTCTTTTGAAGTTGAGGGGAGGATTGCAGTGCTTCTAAGGTTCTAGTTTTGAAAAAAAATTTTTTAAGCTACTGTAAAACTGAAAAAAAACAAAAAGCACCATTTCTAAAACCACAAATGTTTGGATACAGAAAAAGTGCCATTATGCTGTTCCTTTATCTTTTACCCTGTTTTGGAAATTGGTAACAGTTAACTTTGTGTCCAGGCATTTCTGATGTTGTGAAGATGTGCTGAGAGTCCTCAAGGGGTTTATGTGCTTTTGCTGACCTTCATGTTAGCAGTTTGTGGTGGTGTTTTTTTTATCCTCACCAAGAATGAGTGTGATCAGAAATTACTGAAGTTATAGGCAGGAAAATGTGATAAACTTAGAGAAACATTTGCAACTTGAACTGCTCTGCAGTCTCCTAGTATTTTATATTAAACTGTGCAATTTGGTATTAGTCCTGTTTTACACTTTGTAATTAACAAAAGTGATTGCAGTGAGGATTTAAGTTGCACACAAGTGTTCTCGAATAAGTTTTTTTGATTATTATTACTTTTAAATTGAAACTTTTCTGAATTTGCACAAATTTAAGCTCTGGAATACTTTGGTATTCATAAAAGGGAAAAATTGCAACTAGTATAGTGAATTGTAAACTGAGTTGTTAGAACGACGTTGTTGATCTAATTTTAGATTGTTTAAAAATGTACCTCAGCAAGCTAGTGAGAAATTACTTCAAATTTACATAACAGTCACAGACTAATGTAACACTTCTCACTTTACAATGTGCCAAAATTCACTTTTATACTAGTTCTCAATGCTTTAATATTTGCAACTTTTAAGTTAAAAGATTGTATTTACAAACACTACTGTAACTTCAGTTAAACTGAATGGTGTGATTGAAGCTTTTTGCCTATTGTATTTATTACACAACTTGATTCAGTGAATATAAAACTACCTTTCCATTTATTTTTGTATTGTTTTACATGTTTATACCCGCAGTTTGTGTGACTTTTACACCTGTAACTCAGATGTGATGGAAAGAACCAATAAACAAGTATCCATCTGCCATCTGTCTTTGACTTCTTTTATAAACTATTCCCTAAACTTATTTTTTTTAAAATTTGAGTGGTTTTCTTTTATCTGCTGGTTTTCTAAACTGGCAGAGAGGTGAACAGTTTCCATTGAAAATAAATGGATTTAAGTTATTTTTTTAAATCTGATTTTTTAAATCTGATTTTTTTAAATCTGTTTTACATTTAGACCTTCTTGCTTGTGCCTCTAATTGGGTGAAAATTAAATCCAATTGTTGATGATGATGTTAATGATGATGTTAATGANTGCATTTAGACCTTCTTGCTTGTGTCTCTAATTGGGTGAAAATTAAATCCAATTGTTGATGATGATGATGTTAATGATGAAGGATGTTAATCAGCTTCCTGCCTGCTTTTGCTGCCTTTCCTCAACTGTACCTAAGTGTAAGTTGATAGTTTTATATCTAGTGATGGAGGAACTGACTCCCACTCCATGTGCTCATACAAATGAGGATGCTGTTCCAAGATCAGCTTCTGGAGCCCTCAACATAG
>VZTY01009057.1:1165-14158 GCA_013400935.1 Turnix velox
AGATGAGGTATGAGGAAGAAGTTCTTCCCCGTGAGGGTGGTGAGACACTGGAACAGGTTGCCCAGAGAGGTGATGGAGGCCCCATCCCTGGGCACATCCAAGTCCAGGTTTGCTGAGGATCTGAGCAACCTGATCTGGTTCAGGATGACCCTGTCACTGCAGGGGGTTGGACTAGATGAACTTTGAAGGTCCCTTCCAACCCTATAATGCTGTGATTCTTTCTCTTTCCTGCCAGAGGGCATCAGCACCTATTGGTGATGCTCACCAACCTATTTGGGTCCAGAGTGGCTGACCAGCACTCAGCCTTCTGGAGAGATCTCACAGCTGGCTCCCGGGCTTTTCTGATAGGCTCTACCCAGCAGTGATGCTGCTGAGCCTTGTGACTGCATGTGTCACTCTGTCTTCCAGATGTGAGGAGGGGGTATCACAGTGTGTCTTTGGCTTGGAGAAGAGGAGACTGAGGGGGGACCTCACTCATGTCTATAAATATCGGAAGGGGGAGTGTCAAGAGGATGGAGCCAGGCTCTTCTCTGTGACCTCCAGTGATAGGACAAGGGGCAATGGGTGCAAGCTAGAACACAGGAGGTTCCACAGAAATATAAGAAGGAACTTTGTCAGGGTGAGGGTGAGAGAAGAGTGTCCCAGGCTGCCCAGAGAGGGTGTGGGGTCTCCTTCTCTGGAGACATTCAAACCCCACTTGGACCCCTTCCTGTGGGACCTGATCTGGGTGTTCCTGCTCCAGCAGGGAGATGGGACTAGGTGGTCTCTTGAGGTCCTTTCCAATCCCTGATATTCTGTGATTCTTTGAGAAAGAGTTTTTATCTCTCCCACAAGACCAAGGAGTTCTCTTCTTGCTATCAATATTTTCCTACTCCTCATACTGCTTTGGACAAAACAACAAGGAAAAAAAATGAGCCAAGCTGCTTGATTTTGCAATCTCCATAGACGTCGGAGGAAGAGATGGCCCCAGAATAAAGATATCCTGTTCAGAGGAAATAAATAAGATGTTGATTGGCAAGCCAAATCCTCCACACTGTCACTGCTTGTGTGCCTGGAATCCCAAATGAGCCAAACTGCAACGTGTTTTATGCTGTTTCCCTGCTCCAAATGCATTTTTTCAATCCATTTCCCTGAGTGTTCAGGACCAGTGTCTCCAATTCCACTTCTCATCTCTCCACTTGGACAGAAACACTAAATACAAGCTCTCCTTAGCTACAGCTCCTTTCATTTATTCTCAGATTTCCAAGCACATCAGAAGGGTTATGTGTTAACAGAGCCATTGTCATGAGATAATGGCCTGATAGAGAACCTTTTTTTTTTCCTCCTTCTGATGGTGTGGATTTTTCCTTGTGATGTGAGGAATGATGTCTTGCAGTTCCCGGACATATTATGGGATCAGCTTTGTCACACACAGCCCCATCAGTTCTGTGATCTTTCTTTTGTGAAAGAGAGAAAGAAGAAAGTTCCCCCTGGGATGTGTTGTGTAGGCATGACAGAATCAGGCCACTGCAGAGGGAGTAGCTGGTCCCAGGCTGAACAAACCCTGAGCCTGAAGAACAGCATCCTCCAGTAGGGCCCTCTGCAAGAGGGGGTGGGGAGGTGAGCCATGGAGTCACCTTCTGCCTTTTGTCATGGAGTCACCCTCTGCCTTTTGCCACGGAGTCACCCTCTGCCTTTTGCCATGGGGTTACCCTCTGCCTTTTGCAATGGAGTCACCTTCTATCTTTTGCCATAGAGTCACCCTCTATCTCTTGCCATGGAGCCACCTTCTATCTTTTGCCATGAGGTCACCTTCTATCTTTTGCCACAGAGTCATCTTCTATCTTTTGCCATCAAGTGCTGCACTTTGAGCCTTCTCCTCTCAGTTTGCAACCCTCCAAGATGCTTCATTTCTGTAGGATGTGGTTCCACCTTCCATCTTCTTCGTAATGCTTGCAAATCCCTTGGGCCTGAAGTCAAGTATCAGGAAGCCTTTCTCATGAGAGATTTGTCTTTTTAACAGTAGGTTTATGGAACTGTCCAAGGAGAAACATGCAGGTAGGGATGACCATGGCAGGGGGGTTGGAACTCAATGATCTTTAAGGTCCCTTCCAACCAGAACTATTCTATGATTCTGTGATCCTCTGTATTTTGCCATGGAGTCATCTGCTGCCTTTTGCCATGGGGTCACCTTCTGTCTTTGAATGAGAGCCCATCTTCAAGCCTATCCCTTCAAGGAAGGGAGCTCCTTGTGCTCCTCTGTGCAGCCTGGAGAAATGGAGAGCATCAGCCTAAGCAGATAAATGGTGAGGTCAAGGTCTAAGGATTTATCATCTCTAGCTACTGTCTCCACTTGCCTGTCCTTAAGGAAATAAAGCAGCTTAAGTCACCTGGAAATATTAAGACTGAGATAATCAGCCAAGTAAAACAAGACAGAGGAGCATGGAGAGCAAAGGGATAGCTTAGAGCTGCCACCAAGACCTTCCACAGGTGGCTTCTGCTGAAGGAACAGCCAGACTGGCACCATCATCCTTGTCTGGGACAGCCCAGCATGGGGAGGAATGTCCTGTCTGCCTTCGGAGTATGAGATCAGGAATGGAGAAGCCCCCTATGGGGAAAAAGGGTCAATTCACCAGGGCACCCAGCTGCTTCCTCCAGATCTCATTGGTGCACTGGGATAAGAGATGCAGAGAGCGAGTTGAGTGGACAACTGAAGTCTGAAAGGAGAAGAAAAGCTGGTTTGGGACCAAAAGCCTGCTGGCCATTCCTTGATGATGACCTAGACTTTAGGTTAGGACACAGCAGTTGCAGAAGGTACTGTAATACCATTAACCTTTCAAGTGTTTCAAGTGTTGCAGGCAGGGATGTAACATCAGAATCTAGGCAGCAGTGGACAGCAGCAGGCTGGTACAGAGGCCAGGAAGGTGTCTGGAGTTGTCAGGACTCATTTTTGTGGCATAGAGGGGACATCTGATCTCCAATTCTGCACTTGGCTCAGAGCAGGGCAAACCCAGAGCAGGCTGCTGAAGGCTTCCCTACCTGGAGCCCCAAGGATGTAAAAATTTCAGATCCTTTACCTCTGGGCAATTTGTGCTGTTTGGTTTGATCCATCTTTGTTTCCTACCTCAAACATGACTCCGTAGACTTGGGTAATAACCTGTCACAGAATCCCAGAATATCAGGGATTGGAAGGGACCTGGAGAGTCACAGAATGGTTTGAGTTGAAAGGGACCTTCACGATCATCTAGTTCTAACCCCCCTGCCATGGGCAGGGACACCTCCCACCACACCAGGTTGCTCAGTGCCTCATCCAGCCTGGCCTTAAACACCTCCAGGGAGGATGCAGGAGGCATCAAAGTGCATCTCACGGGGTACAAGAACTTTGCACAGCCTTGGTGTAACCCTCCTGCAGCCCCATGTTGCCCACAGCTGGCTCCTCACACCCTGCAAAGGGGATTATTTCCTTATTTGACTTTGGGGGATTTTTTGATGCAAAGGTTAAACCAATCAAACTCGACTGATTCAGTGCAAGTGATGGAAGGTTAAGTGGTGTTATCTATAATAATTATCAGTGTCAAGGAGAGCAACCAGGTAATGGTGTGGGGGTGTAGGTCTGGGTTTGGTGAAGGGGCATGGGGGGCGGGGAGGATGGTGTAAATTGCAATTTGTATTCGGCTGGGGACATCTAGTGACCACGGTCACATACTGCAGGGATTGAGCGTCCCAGCACCGTCTAAGGGGTGGTGGAAAGCCTGGTTGGCATTTTTGGTGCTTTAATGCCGGTCTCATTTCGCTTTCTTTACCCATTTGCCCCGTTCCCCTCCCCCCAGTTCTAATTTTGAATTAGAGAGACATAAAACATACTCCGTCTTTCTGCCACTACCTTCTGGCTGAGTTTTCTCACTTTGTTGTGTTATTAGTAAAATAAAACAACCTCTGGGTTTGAGAATCATAGAATCATAGACTGGTTTTGGTTTGAAGGGACCTTCAAGATCATCGAGTTCCAACCTCCTACCATGGGCAGGGACACCTCCCACCACACCAGGTTGCTCAGTGCCTCATCCAGCCTGGCCTTAAACACCTCCAGGGATTGAGGGGGCATCCACAGCCTCTCTGGGCAACCTCTGCCAGTGTCTCACCACCCTCACAGCAAAAAACTTCTTTCTTATCTCCAGCCTAAATCTCCCCTCTTCCCATTTGTATCCATTCCTCCAAGTCCTGCCATCCTGGACCCAGCCTTTCTGTAGCCCCCTTCAGGTATTGAGAAACTCCTCTGAAGCACCCCCTGAGCCTTCTGAAGAAGTTCCCATCACTGGCCTACATGCTAAAGAGATTTGACTTCAGTTCCAATAGAATTCCATTTCTACTGCTGTATCTCTCTTCCATCTAGTCCCATCCCCCAGCCAGTGTCTTTTCCCTTTACACCTGCTGTTATCAAGATCTCTTGCATATGCATTAGAAATTAATCCTTTATTTCCCAAAGTAGCCCTTGCAATCAGCTGGAGCTTTATTGCCAGTAATTACTTTCTTCCTATTAGTTGGTGAGACGCTGGGCTTCATTTGTGGATACACTGATAAAACCAGCAGTGCCGGTGATAACACTGGAGTTTGACTGCATGAGAGGTCAGAAAGTTGTTCCCCCCATGTGGAGGGTTTGTTGATTATATGCATTGATGGAAGATCTATCAACAGAGTCTTTGAGACTTCTGGAAGGTCCCTGCACATGATGCCAGTGCAACCACTGCCATGCTAGCTCTATTAATCACTGTGTGCAGAGACCCTATGGGGGTTAATTCACCGGGAGCATGGCCATGAGTGAACCCACTGTATTTTGAGCTTCCTCCCTTGCTGTCCCCCCTTTGGAGGCTGAGGTGTGACCCTGCAGTGGTTTGTGCTGCAAAGTTTAGTTCCAGCCATAGGAACAGGCTGTTTGACCCTTCCCTCTCTGAAATTGGGGCTTTGCCAGTCAGAGAAGGTCACCCCAGTTTCACAGAATCACAGACAATCAGCAGTTGGAAGGGACCTTAAGGGATCATCTAGTCCCATCCCCCAGCCAGTGCAGGAACACCCAGATCAGGTCCCACAGGAAGGTGTCCAGGTGGGGTTTGAATGTCTCCAGAGAAGGAGACCCCACCCCCTCTCTGGGCAGCCTGGGACACTCTTCTCTCACCCTCACCCTGACAAAGCTCTTTCTCCTCTTTCTGTGGAACCTCCTGTGTTCCAGCTTGCACCCATTGCCCCTTGTCCTGTCATTGGAGGTCACTGAGAAGAGCCTGGGACAGAACTGTGCAGTGTGGGAGTAGGGTGTGGAGTGACCACAGAGACATGTCTCTCATGGAGAGGTCTCCATCACCCAGGATGGAGAATCAGAGGTGTGTGTGTGCTTAGTGGTGTAGGAAGCAACTAACACCCCTCATTGCTCTGCTGTGGAATTGCTTACATGCCTTAGGGGTAGCCCTGGAGATCAAGGAGTCTCCCTCTTCCACCCCTACAGCATCTTGTACCTGTGCCTCAGGCACTTCGTGTTGCTTTGCTCTTGCTTCCCTTTCTCCATCTAGAGGAGGGGGATAACAATCTGATCTCCAGCAAAGAACACAGCTCTACCTGAGGTCAGTGTTTGTTATCACTGATCTCATCTACATAGTGAATCTAACAGGGAGAACAATCAAATACCACAACTCGTGAAGCACTCCCTGCCACGGATTAATGATTAAAAAATAAATAAAGCCAAATGACTTTCTGAAGAATGAAGCTACTTACAATTTATTGCCAGAGCCTTGATTCTCAGTAAATTCATCATTAAAGGAATTACATTGGGCACTGTCTGCTGGCGGGTTGAAGCCTCTTCCCAAGTCGGACATAAAATGAGAGGTAATAATTTGCACACCAAAAATTTACTAGCCCCTTAAACTGTCTTTTCATTGAATTACCTCAGAGGACTTGGGGAGAGGAAGCTCTTTGCTTTTCACAAGGAGCAGTAAATTCATATGGCCTGAGACAGGTTTTCACTGCCTGATGTTGCTTGGGGGGGGAAAAAAAAAATCATAATAATAACTAGTCTGCTACCTACTCATTCATTAGTGGCAATTACACTGTATTAGTGTTACAAATTGCTATTGAAAGATGTTACCAAGCTAGGAGCTCTCAGTTTAATTGAAAGCACTTTCTTATTTGATTACTAATGGCCCTGTGTTATAATATCAATGACCTGGATGAGAAAAAATTGCTTCTCTGGAGGGATTCTGTTTGCTCTGCTGGAAGATGGGGCTTTCACCCTGCCTCCAGCCTTTTGAAGGTACCTCAAAGGACTCAGCACCTATGTGGGGGGCAAGGAAAAAGCCATCACATGCTTTTCCACTCCCAAAACACAGCATTTTATAAATTATTTTGCCAAAAAGATCTAAATGAGCTTGGGACTTAGTGACAATGTGGCCAGAGGGACTGACTATGTAGGACACAGCAGCAAAAAGTGGCCAAAAGAAGTTCCATGTCTGCAGAAGGATCATTTACCTCCCTCCAGCAAAAAAAAAGGCTTTCACTATAAGCCCCTTCATTTCACAGTTTGGGACATGGAAGTGGTTTTTTTTTTTTTTTTCTTCGTAAAATACAGTGTCTTTTGTCTCCAAGATAAGCGTGTAATTAGCTGAAAGAAAATGCAAAGGGAGGCTCATCGAGTCGGTTTCCATCTTGGTGCCGTTGGCGATCCATTAATGAAGTCTAATTACAATGTCAAAAGCCTGTGTTCTAGCCCAGTAACTAATTGACTTTGGAGTTGCAAGAGCTCTTTTGTTGTTTTAAGCCAGGAGAAACAAGAAGGAAGGGAAGAAATAATTGTTAATTAGTTTAGTTCTGCTTTCTATGTAACACAAAACAAAATATTAGTTACAGAAGCAATTCTGTACCTGATAATATATCTTGGCCCTCCTGCCATTGCAGAGCTCAGGAAAAGCATTCTTTTCTGTTTATACCAGCAAATTATTTATGGTCTGCTTCTGTTGTGTTCCTTGAGGAGGATTTTACTGTGAAGTGGGTCTAATGATGCTGAAAAGTGAGCTTGTATTGAGGTTTCCAGAGAGTAAAAACCATGGTGTAGAGGAAACAAGCATGACCTGTACTATCTATTTCTATTGAGAAAAAAAAAAGAAAAAGTAGCACGTGCAGCAATTTTTTAGTTGTCTGTATCTGTAAATTTTATATCTGTAAAATTAGATGACAGAAATCTTATCCCTGGAAGCTCAGGACTCAATAGAGGTGATCCTGGAGCCTCATTATACAGGGATTGACTGAGAGGATGAGGTTTTGCCATCAAGAACTGACCTTCATAGAATCGTAGAATCATAAAATAGTTTGGGTTGGAAGGGACCTCAAAGATCATCGAGTTCCATAAGCAGGGACACCTCCCACTAGATCAGGCTGCTCAGTGCCTTGTCCAGCCTGGTCTTGAACACCTCCAGAGAGGGGACATCCACAACCTCTCTGGGCAACCTTCATCCTTGAGCGAGTGATTGGAAGCATGTTCACTCATTTCTGCAGGAATAACTAATTTTTTTTTAATTGTAAAATAAGCTTTGTGTTTTGAGAGAAAAGTCTCTTTCTTTCTGAACCTGTTTCTTCTTATTCACTGAAATAAAAGGTTGTGATGGAGGATTTCTTACCACTAACAAGGGTGTGGAGAGGTGGCACTGCCAAGACATTACATCAAAGCCCAAGCAAGAAATAAGCTAAATAAGCTTTAATTTTTTTCAATAAACTTTTAATATTTGTAGAATCATAGAATGTGTTGAGTTGGAAGGAACCTTCAAAGGTCATCTAGTCCAACTCCATTCACCCGAAACACCACCCACTGCTGTGGTGACATTTCTGAACCAGCTGAGTTACTCTGAGAAGCTTTTCACATTAGTCTCAAGTATAAATATTTTGATACAAAAAATAAAAACAAAAATCCCTTCCAAACCCAAGCCCTTGTGCTCACGTTCAAAGATGTGTCATCACACCATGGATTAACGTGAGCTCTTCATGCCCAGCCCAACTACAGCTGAAGGAGACAGATGGAATGAAATACCTCCAGGCCACATTGCTTTTTAGTCTCCCAGGTGACAGGAATCCAGGAGCAGAAGAGTCTGGAAGATGTTGAAATGAACTTTGAAGGTGCTTAGAGGTGTGGGATAAGGAAGGAGCTCTTAAGCCTCATGAAGGTGCAGCTTCCACCAGTGCTCCAGCAGCAGTTCCCCGTATTCTAGGTTCCAGTGACATCTTGTAGCTTCAGATGAGGATGTGGAGACCAGAAGAGCAGGGACACATCTCCTGGGGCTGGTGATGACAGTGTGGCCTTGCCTTACACAGCAGCTTTGGCTACTGGCTCATTGCACTTTAACAGGACTCAGCCAGGAACGGGTCTAGCTCAGGTGTTGGTGCATCAAGACACCATGAGAGCATCTGCTGGCCAGGAAAGCTGAGCTTTTTTTTTTTCTTTTCCTTTTTATATTGTGCAGCATCTATAGATAAACCTTGCAGCACCCTATTCTATCTGCTCTGCAGCACACACTCAGACATCAGTAATATATTTCTCCTACTTAGTGACAAATGCATCATGCTTACAATAATCAGCTTTGACATTTGACAACACCCGGCATCTGAGTTGATTTTGAGTCACTTTGACTTTTAAATTAAATTATCTCATGCACAGAAACAGAAGATGCAGAAGAACACAGTGAGGATTCACAGAACTCGTGATGGAGTGACTTAACACACACACACATATATCTATATATATTAAGCTTTAAATCAAAACCAACTCTTTCCAGTTTTTTTTAATATATGCACTCTATGGGTTGCAACAAACATTAGCACAGTCTGTCTCTCAGTCACACACAGTGCTCTGCACTTATACAATGTCAGCTCTACTGTTACACTTCCTCCCTTTCAGCTGGCCATAGTACGTGGTTGGGATGCCCTTCTCTACAAGGGAAGGAAGTTCTAGTTTTGTTACCTTAGGAAGGAAGGAAATAATATTGGTTTGGGTTTTTAGATGATCTTGTTCTCCAGGGCTTCAATCCTTTTCGCCACAGCTTCCAGTGAGTGAGAGTTAAGGGGGAAAAAAAATGACAGTGCCCAGCAGTGCCCAAGTCTTCTCTGGGATGAGGAATGCTGTCATCATCTGCTCTGCCATTTCCTTAATGAACTTCTAATGAATTGAGAATGGTTTGGGTTGGAAAGGACCTTAAAGATCATCTAGTTCCAACCCCCTGCCATGAGCAGGGACACCTCCCACTACACCAGGTTGCTCAGTGCCTCATCCATCCTGGCCTTAAACACCTCCAGGGATTGAGGCGGCATCCACAGCCTCTCTGGGCAACCTCTTCCACTATCTCATCACCCTCACAGTGAAGAACTTCTTTCTTATCTCCATCCTACATCTCCCTCCTTCCAATTTGCATCCATTACTCCTAGTCCTGCCATCCTGGACCCTATTAAAAAGTCCTACCCCAGCCTTTCTGTAGCCCCCTGAAGGGACTGAGAAGCTCCTCTGAGGTTCCCCCTGAGCCTTCTCTTCTCCAGGCTGAACAACCCCAACTCCTTCAGCCTGTCCTCAGAAGGGAGGTGCTCCAGCCCTCTGATCATCTTCTTGACCCTCCTCTGGACCTGCTCCAACAGCTCAATGCTGAAGGTAGAAAACACTGTTGTGTACACACATATGTGCATCTCTAAAGTTGCTGTGAAAGGAAGAGGAAGCCAGGTGAGAGTGACAGGACTAGGTTTTGAGTGTTTGAGATAGATTTCCTGACCTTGAGCAGATGGAGCTGCATGAAGAGCAGGGCAGAGATCTTTCCTGACTTCTCCAGCGTGTTGCAATCTCCTGCTCTTTTCACTAATTGCTTTTCCTGATGTGCCTGGGAGCAGCCACCCACTGGGTGAGAGCTGCTGATTTACTCTGACCTTTTGCATAACACAAGTCATGGATTTCATGCAATTTGAGTTAAAGAGTAGAAAATATACTGTGCAGCTGACATAGCAAAGCACAGAAATGGAGGAATAAATTGCTTTTAAATATATACACGCTCTCTTCACTCTCACTAATGAAAAATCTCCTCAGCCACTCTGAGGTTTCACTGATTTCTCCCCTCATTCAAAATCTGAATCTTACTCACCCCTCTTTTTCCTATTCTTATTTCCCTTTCAATCACTGATTTATGGTTTTTGTGCTACATGACAGGACCCATCATAGCAGAATGTGACACATTCTTAACCCAAGTGTCTTGTTCCTCACCTTCCTCACCTTCTTCTTATTCTTATTTCTCTTTCAATCACTGATTTATGGTCTTTGTGCTACATGACAGGACCCATCATAGCAGAATGTGACACATTCTTAACCCAAGTGTCTTGTTCCTCACCTTCCTGAATACATACCCAGCCTCCTTCCCCCCAGAGTGAACTTTCCCCACCAGAAAGCACAACCCAACCCACTGATTTCTGAACAAAGACAGGTTATGAAGGATATATTTCTCCTGCAATGAATTTATGAGGTCTTCTACTTTAGTCTGGAACTTCACAATGGATTTACATTCACATGGGTCTTCCTCTGTGGATGAGAATATTGAAAGAATGGGTTCAGTGGCACCATAATAACCTCCAGGATTAAATCTAAATCACTGAGACAAGGGAAACAAAGCAATTCTTATTTTCTTCATTACAAATATGACAGAAATAACATAATTCCTCTTAACTGTCTGAATGAAGCTTACAGTTTTGACCTCTGATGACTGGAGAATTTCACATTTTCTTTTTTGATAGGCCAGGCTCTGCTCACAAAAGATCTTGCCCAGATTTCTGTCCTGATGCTTAAAGTTTGCCCCTATAAAATTACATCTGAGGAGTGTCCAAACTAACACTGTTTGCCAATTTTCTTCCCAATAACTTCACCCTGGTGGGCCATACTCTCATGTGAAATCAAAAATAGGAGGCACTGCTTGACATCAGAGAGTCCAGGCTTGTTTGAGCTTTGCTTGGACACTCTATTTCTACAGCAGGCCAAGGAATACTTATTAATCAATTCATTAATCTGTGTCAATCATTTCTGTGATCTTCAAGAAAAAAATAAGTCACTGGAATAGGATCAAAAAGTGGTACTGAGATGATCCTGAGATAACTGGGAAAGAAAGGAGATATTTGCAAAACCACACTGAGTCAGCTCTACCACCCAACAAAAGGGAGGAGTAAATATGAGATGGATTCTTTAGGGGCAAGGACAACACTTGCACAAAACCACAACAGGATTAAACCAGTCATGAACAAACTAAAGCTGGACATTAAGGTTTCTAGCTATTTGTTGATAAATATAAGCTGACACTAGAAATCAAACAAGGAAATATTCCTTTCCTTCTTTTTTATTTTAAAAAAAAGCAACCTGACATGTTAACACATTTACTGAAATTAATTATTTTGCAGGCAAATCCTTTTTCTGAACAGAGATTTCTTTGTAATGTCCATCTGAAGGGGTGTTTTCCTTCTGGTCTCAGCCTTCATATGTTGTGATTCAGTCCCCCCACCACCACCCACATTCCACAGCTCTTACCAACACAGATTTTCATTTGCAGCTTCTTCCCAATCTTGCTGATGGTTCTGAAGTCAGCTGTGTAGAAGTAGTGCTCCTCTACAGGCTCTGAAGCGATTTCCCTCAGCTCATCCTCAACTGCATTGCCAACTCCCACAGCAAACATCTTGAAGCCTGTGAGCAATGGAACCCTGTCAGTTGGACCATCAGGGACCCCCCCTGTGACTCTGGACATCCTTGCTGACCTTCTGGAGCACCAGCCTCTATAAATGTGTTAAGAGGGAGATCAATTCCCTCACCCTCTACTATTAAAGATTTGTTTCAACCAGGTTCTAAAACATTTTTGCAGGCAAAGTCCATCCCTGGGACTTTGAGATAGGACACAAAGTGATGGGACAAGGGACAGCAGATTTAAACTACAGCAGGGCAGGGTTAGATAAGAAATTAGGAAGAAGTTCTTCCCTATAAGGGGAGGGAGACACTGGCCCAGGTTGCCCAGAGAGAGGGTGGAGCTACTATCCCTGGAGACATCCAAGGCCAGGCTTGCTGAGGCTCTGAGCAACCTCATCTAGTGCAGGATGTCCCTGTCACTGCAGGGGGTTGGACTAGATGGCCTTGGAAAGATCCTTCCAACTCTATGAAAGCACTGCTAGAATAATCCAGTCAGTAACAGCTGTCACCATAAGGCAAGTGTTCTGGAGATACAAAGAAAAGAGATAATCATAACGCCCTGATGGGATCATGCATCCATCAGGGAAGCAATAACACAGCAAAAGAAAACAATGGAAGTTTTCAACACAGCCTGCAGACAGCATTAGTCAGCCTGTGCAGCACCACAAAGTCCCCTGTGCAATGGAGACCTGTGCTTCATGTCTCTATCTGAAATTGCAACTTAGAGGGTCTGCCAAGAGGAACCCATACATGGAGTCAGGAACATTTTCAGGCAACATCCTTCACTGCCAAGGGATTGGCCACCTCTGGCTCAAAGCTGTTTCTATTCAGACAATCCCAGAATATCAGGGATTGGAAAGGACCTGGAGAGATCATCTAGTCCCAGCCCCCTGCTGGAGCAGGAACACCCAGATCAGGTCCCACAGGAAGGTGTCCAGGTGGGGTTTGAATGTCTCCAGAGAAGGAGACCCCACACCCTCTCTGGGCAGCCTGGGACACTCTTCTCTCATCCTAGCCTTACAAAGTTTTTTCTTACATTTCTGTGGAGCCTGCTGAGTTTAACTGCAGATTTCCCACTGACTTAAGGGGTGATACTGGTTAACTCCTTCAAAATATTTGCCTCTGCCTGCCCACATATAGACACTGGTAATGCTTTCCTCTTCCTCACTTTTTGCCTTCCCTTTCTGTCTCTGTACATGTCCCTTATTAGTATTTTTTAATCATTGTTCAACTCAGGGAACAAGTTTGGAGTCTATCAGGTCCCAAGTAGGTCACAAAGATAATGAGAGGGC
>VZTY01009063.1:0-109883 GCA_013400935.1 Turnix velox
ATGCAGACTGCTGGATCTGTGTATTTAAACCCCTGAATTTCAGTCAGAAGTTGTTAAAAAATTTTTTTAAATATAGATTATTTCTCCATAGAACTGACAAATTCTGTTGTGTAACTCCTCCTGTCTTTTTTCCCCTCCCCAAAGAGCTGAACTAAATCAGCTTACCTCTTTATTTTCAGATTCAAAATGCATCCAGAATTCATATGATCTTTTACCACCAGATCAAATAACTTCATTCTTCACACACAGAAGAAAAAAAAGCAACCAACCAAACAAAGAAAACCAAACAAAACCACAAGTTGTTTCTTACCTATAACAGTCAGAGAAGTGAAAAGAAGAAAATTCCCTGCCCTGTTGACAATTTCACAGCTGTAATTTCCCTCATCACCAAGGCTCACGGGGTAAATACGAAGAGCAGGGTCCCTGTCAGGTGAATATTTCCACATCACCCTCTCATTGCAGTTTAATTTCCTTGTCTTATTGGCATCACTTCTATAAGCCATCAAACAGCAAGCACTGCATTTCATCTTCCATGTCACCATTAACAAAGACTCCTTGGAGACGTAAGGGCAATGCAACACAGCCTCCTGACCAACTTCCACACTCACCATGTTGTAAGCTACATAAGAAGAAAAAGGTCATTAAAAATCAAGCTACAGCCATTGTCAAAACATAGAAAACTCTTGGCTACATCCCACTTAGAACTTTTTCACTTCGTACTGTACTGACAGTCTTGAAGACACTTTGCTCTGAGCAGATATATGTGAGTTGTATTCAATTTCCAGGTCCAGCTTGCTGCTGTCTCATTGAAACCTGGAAATACAGTGAAGATGATGCCTTTCCACTGTGGGCAATGTGCAGTTATGTGATACATACTGATGAGCTGCAAGGCCTCCATCATTTTTTAGACAACAGAGTTCTATCACTTTACAATGGGCTTTGAAAAACTGACAAGTCCTATTGCGTAACTCCTCCTGTGTGTGGACAAGGGCAAGATTCACCTTTACAGGAAAGGAAACTACTTGTATAAAAATAAAATGTGTTATTGAATTAAGTGCCTTGGTTAAAGTGCAAGTAAAATCAGGGATAGCAGTAGAACACACACCTACAACAAGGTTAAAACTCAAGATCACCTGGTGCAGTAGTACACACAGAATACATAGTAAGGAGCATACAGAGATCCCTTTCCTACCAGAAATCATAGCTCTCTTAGTACTGTCCCTGTTGAACTGGAAATTCATCTGGAGATTATTTGTGTTGGATTCCTATCAGATATATTACCCCATGCGCCTCTGCAAGACACATGATTATTTTGCCAGCTGAGATGACATAATTTTTTGCATTCACATTAAACAATAAGAAAAAATGTACCTGGTCATCAGCAAAGTTTTAAAGTACCGGCCATTGGAAATGCAGAGTATGAAAGGGTGCTGCATGTAGTTTTATATTTTTCTCACTCACCTGACCCTTCAGCCAGACCAGTTAGAAAGAAAAGGGTTGCAGCCAGTCCTGCCCGTGTCTGAGCCATCTTTAGCAAAAGGAATCAGCACTGTAGAAACTGAAGGTAAAAAAAATGGCACGTCACAAATTGTTGTGCAAATTCCTTCAAAGAGAACATGTGGTAAAACCTCTGCTACCTGTGAAAACAGAAATTGTGAACAAGACCTCATGTCAAATATCATTCTTGCACTGAAGAAAGTAAAGCAAAAAGGGATTTGAAAGAAAAGAAAAAAAAAAAAAAGAAACTACTGTTTTACTGTTTACAAATAAGTTTTAGAAACTCTGGAATTTTTATATCATTTTACTGGCAACTCCTAGGTGCTCACTATAAATGCCCAGCTAGCTAGCACAAAGATAGGTACAGAGCTCTCCTTGCCACTTCACAGAACTATGTGCAGAATATGAAAAAAAAAAGTTTTGCAACAGTAAACATGCATACATGACACCTCTCTCTGAAAAATTAAGGTAACAGCACATACAGGAAAATTCAAGACCTACACTTCATCAACTATTCAACAACAAAATTATTCCTAAACCCCTGTGTGCTTTTAGTTTCTTGAAAGATAACTCCACTTCTGTAGTAGAACAAAAGGACAACAGTCCTGCAGGAGTTCAAAAGCATTTGAGTTTGAGTTTCCTGCACTCACAGTCACAGGGAACTAAAAAGGCAGTTAGAAACTTATACTACTTTGCAACTATTTATGCTTTTTTAAGAAACCATACCAATTGCTAGATCCTTTTAGGCAAAGGAGCAATAATTCATTGGTAAGATCGAGACAGTGCTGTCATCCCAACACATTGTTTCGTCACAAAAATCCATGCTATCCATTAACTTCCTAATCAAAATATACATGGTTACCATTGGAGACTTTAATGTAAACATATTCAGCTATTTCTTGAACATGGATTTGGCTGAGAACATCACAGATACATACTTCCTTTGGTCAGATATAATACATAAATGACCCCGATTTGGCATGGCAAACACGGGAACAATATACCTATGTATTCCTACAATCAGACTCCCAACATGTTCTGCTTATTTCTGAAGGACAAGAACCCTACTGCAGAAGGTGCCTGTGCTGGTTCTGTCACAGCAGGAAGGTTCATAACCAATGGTGCTCTGCTGCATCCTCAGCCATTCTGGAGAATAAAACCGAGCTCTTGGAGTGTATCCCTGATGCCTCAGCACTGCGGTAACCATATCTTTTCTCCAGTTTTCTGATCTTACTGTAGAAATCAGTGGCTGAACTTTTGGATTGAGGATCCTCATAGCCTGCCCATTAAGTCATCTTTTTTAATATCACTCACCTCTGCATTCCCTCAAAGCATCTTCTTAGTAAAGTTTTTACATTTCCTCCTCTATCCCATCATTTGTATCCCTATAATCTTCTGCTTTCTGAATTACTCACAACTAGAAGTGACTGAAAAATTCCATCCTGTGGGAAGTACTGATATTTTTCATTCCCAGGTCAAACCCCAATACTCACCAGACAAGCAAATGTCTGTGCATTCAGAAATGTTGTATGTGTTGCAACAGGGCTATTTCCTTCTAGGCTATTTCTTTCACACATGTGTTTAAGTATTTGTCACTACGTGCTGAGAGGAGGAGAAAAGGCAGCCAGTGGTCAGTGTGCACATACAAACCTACCTCCTCGTCTGCTATCACTGCAAAGTACGTAGCATTTTTGGTATAACTTACATTTAAAAGTATGCCAAGTGAGGACACATTGTATGCAAAATGAAAACTAAAATATTGCCACACTTGTGGCAAAGAAAGAACAAATGCTGCCACATTCGTGAGCTCAATGCAAAAGGCAATAGTATTGTCTTAAACACAGTGCGATTTTTATGCACAATCTGATGGCTTTCTTCACAGTTCTAACAAAACACTGATGCATCTGGATGAAAAACTTCCACTGTAACCTGGAAACAGAGGCAGTTCAACCACATTGATCAGCATTCTAGTGCTAATATGCAACAGGCAACCTAACTCTTAGATTAAAAGCTCTCAAATTTAATTATTGTTGACTTAAAATCTTTGTAATTCAATACTGTCAAAAGGTTCAGAGTTTTCCTGCAATTTCTATAAATTATGCATGCAAAAGTAGCATTCAGTCAAAAGCTGGAAAAAATTTTAAATCAAAATACAACAAAAGATGTATTTTGACCAGAATTATGTATTGAATTTGACCCAATTTGCAAATAATTTTGTAGTTACTTTCAAAAGAAAAATATTAAAAAGAATCCAAAAGAAAACAAACCAGCTTCCGCAATGTCTATCAGAAAATTCAGTATTCACTGATTTTGATGGATCTATAAATATTCAGAACCAGAATATTGTCATATTGGAACTTGTCCCAGAGAATTATCTTTTTTAAAAATGCATACAAGTCTCATATATGAGATTTATTTGCTCAAAAGAAAAGACATTTATGATTAAAAATGGGGCCTCACAGAAAGAATAGAGTATATTACTCTATTTAAATATTCATGTATGAAATGCAGAATTTAGTCTGCAGTTTTTAAGGTTCAGCCCTTGAATACTTATGCCTGTAAGTGAGAAACTGCATCTCAAAGCAAAAGCCATAAAGGAGAAAGCAGCACAACTGAATCAAGTTCATTTAAAAGCAGCGAATGAATATTTGTAGATTTCCTTGTGTTATTTCCTTTGATGGAATTAAAATGCCTCAATAACTACATTAAAATAAATTAAAATTTTTACTCAGCCTTGACGGCAGTGACTGGCAGAACACCAACTAATATGTGCGTCATTCTTCTGTTAGTCCCAGCCTTCCAGCTGAGGAATAGCACTGCTACACACTCGGATTCACCACAATGAATGCTAAGGAGGAAAGTTACCCAGATGTCATCCTGGAGAAGAGCCCCCTGGCCAGGGAAGCAAGGGAGATGAACAGCATCAATGCCAGTGTGCTCCAGTCTTGTGACACTTGTCCTGGGGATGAGCAGAGACACATCAGCACATGTAGCTGATCCAACATGGATACAGATCACAGTGGCTGCTTCTGAAGTGGCTCCTGCGCAGTAAACTGCAGACATGTACCTGGAGCTCTGTCCTCCCTAGGGGCCCATATATAGTTGCAATGAAGGGAGGAAAAGCCTCAATTTAGGACTTTATATCCCAAGTAGGACCTGTTTTCAGCTGTACAGTTTATCTATTTCTTTTCATCAGCGTTTAACAGACAAACATAAACTCTTACCCTTCTGAAAGGGCACAGTGAAAACAAATGACTGGGTTGTACACTCTCTAAAGAGCGTGTGACAGTTAACACTAGGGGAGCAACTGCTTTCAGACATGAAGAACAAACCACAACTTCAAGATCTCAGCTGTTATACATCAAATGCAAGCTACAAGCTTTGAGGCATGCAATGCACCAACTTAAAATCAAGATAATGAAAATAAATGTTAATACAATCTGAAGGAGGAAGATGTCTTGATAATAAAGAACCCAGTATCAACCAGAGCATCAGTCATCACCTCAACTTTTTAAACATAATCATTATGACTTGTAGTCATTCCCATGCTTAGTTCAGCAAAATGTGCCTTTCCTTTGCAGTGGAAGCACATTTTAAAGAGTAGAGGAGATCCTGCTTCAGAAGTCTGTTCTTCCTAACACCTGGTATCTTTGGGTAGGGGAGGGCTGGATTGGACAGCAAGAAGAGTATGCTGTTGCAGGCAGCTGTAGCAACAATTCCACTACTTGTACAAGGATAAAGTGACATTAAAGACCAACTATTCAAAGCAAGACTGTATTATTTGAAATGCAAACCCACGCTTGTAGCAGTCAGAGCCATCATGCAACAGCACCATCCACTACAAAGCATTTGATGTTTCCACCTCATCACCAAGGCATCTCCTCAAAACCCTGCTGCTCTGTCACTCAGCTCACAGTGGGAGGCATTGTTTCTGCGGGTGTGAGTCCTTGTACCTTACAAGGGGCTGGCTGTCACCTCAGGAAGCCAAGAATGTTTAAGCTGAATACTTGCCAACCACATAGCAAACTACTTAGGAGGCTGCTGGCAGCCAACACCTTTTCTGAAGTAAGAGCTGCTGGTTATGCCATATTTGCAACATCTCCAGGTCAGACTCCACTTTTTGCTGTCCTTTTGTGTATGGGAAGCTGTGGTTATCTACCAGTGAGGCATTTACAACTAATAACTGGAGCAATCCAAGTGCCAGTTCAGAGGCTTTCCGGTTTCTCCTCAAAGTTTTAACAGCAGCCACTAGACACCTAAGTTGTAAGAGCTCCCCTAAGAAGCACCACATCTTGGATCAACCTGCAGTCTCTGATCAGGGGACAGATTCAGATCAATACCTGCCTCTGTTGTTACCCAGCAATGGTCATCTTCTGGAAATTCTTCAAATCCTTCCACTGGAAATGAAGTAACATAGTAAGACTTCTCTTCCTCCCAGGGCATTCAAAATCATAAAAATGGGTGGCAGGCAGATATTCCCAAAGCTGTTTGTGACTTTAACTACCTGAACTGATGCTTCTTTAGGACCTAATCCAGCTTGTTGCCAGTTTTCCATGAAAAACCTGTGAGCCAGCAGTCTGCAAATACAATCATCACCTTCCAAGACATGGATAATCCAAGAAAACTCTCCCGTACAAGTACTGAAAGATGAGCAGAAAAGAGACAGTCTCTAGGTGGACACTTACCTCCCAAAACACTTCACTAAGAATAGATACCTATCTTAGACTGCCCAGACGAAAACTTCCTCCCCATCTTTCAGCCAGAGGTATGGGCCTCTCACTCTACAGCCAAATGTGGCAGAATCACACCATACATCCTAAACTGCTGGTAAAGAAGCTGCAAGCTTCAAATCATTCCCATTTTTAAATTACTAGAAATAGCAGAACTGCTGTGTAACAGAAATAAAAGCCCAGGTGATCCTCCTCCCCCAGCTGTCAACCTCATGTGGAGCATCATTAAATATGGTTTAGGCAAGTGCAAAGACACAGGAGTACCAGATCTCTTTCCTTCAGTTCACAACAAGTTCTCCTTCACACCCCAGGGAAGATGTTCTCTGAAAGTCACATTCTCCCTCTCCCATGGAGGGCTGTGAACATTCCACAGGAAATCCCAGAAACCCCAACAGACTAAGCTGGGAGTCAGTTACTGCAGCCCCCAAGAGTTGTATACTTTATCCTCCTCAGACTCATTACATAGATTTTTTGGTTTGGTGTTTTTTTTTTTTTTAGGAAGGGAAAACTTTGTCTTCTCTCCCAGGCTTACAGGACAACTAGATTAACACTTCCAAATATGAAAGCCATATTGTTATCACATAGCAAAGAAAGAGGTTCAGTACTTTTATTGGCTTTCATTTCTGTTATTTTTACATCAAGTGGAACAAACTTCTTGTAATAAATTAGTAGGATGACAATGCATACTTGAAATAGAAACCTGTATCTATATTAGAAAAAAACTACATGTTCCACCTCTCAAATGCAAGCTAGACTCAGGACATCAGTGTCAGGATGGCATTTGTCACTGCCTAAATGTTTTGATGCGGTACAATCTCAAATGAGATTCCTCTGCCTTACCTGTTTTCTTCCTCACCATACAAGAACAGGGTGGAAGAGCAATGCCTGCTCTGGGCTAGGAGAACATGCACAGCAAGAGTTTTGGCTCCCTATTTAGTGCCCTGAAGTGCTGTGTAAAAAGTTAAGACAAGGCACTACAAAACAAGCAAGAGAGTGGGAAATAAGAGGCTTGAAAAAGAAGTCTATAGCACAGAATGTGCAGAAAGTGGCAGAAACACACTCAGGAAGCATCTTGATCCCCACCACAAGATCTTCATGCCACAGACCACAGCTTTCTTCACAGCCTTTCCCTCCCCTCACGCACATACAGCCCAAGCAGCAGTGCACAGCTATGGACACACTTAAATACACTCAAAACATCGTAATTTGCTAAAAGTATCTGTCCTCTGGCTGTGTATGTGTGCATTATGTGATATATATGCATATTTATAAAAATCAGTGAATAGAGATACAACATTATTGTATACTTTTGTATACTTTCAGAGCTTTTGCACTGCAGAGACAAGGCATCTAGGGATGTTCAGCTAATAAGGTTGCACCACTGACTACGTACCATTTTCCACATAACTTTCTCATTAAAGTGAACACTTTCAATAGAGCAGCTGCCAGGGTTGTGGCTCCCAAAAAGGCCAGCTTGTGCAGGCAGATGCAATACATACCCCCTACACAGCAGCAGGCAGTCATTAAGTCTCAGTGCGCAGCAGAGCATCCAGCCCCATGTTGTGGCCCAGGTTCAGCCCCATTACCACTTTCATTCCTCAAAATGGAGACAGGAGAGCAAAATGGTGCTGGCAGCCCTTCCTCGTCAGTTTTCCTCACCTCTTTTTCTCCTCAGCTCCCTGCTTGGAGAGCCAAGAGCTGTGTACTTCACAGCCCTCCTACACAGCAGGAAAAGCCACTGGGCCAAAGCCCTCCTCATTAGAAATCCAAGTGGCACATTGTATCTACAGAGTTTAATGTCAAAGCTAGTTGCTGATTTCCACAATGATAAATAGCCTCAGATAAAGGAATTTAAAAACACATCCAAAGGAATACACTGGAGACTCCTTTGAACTATATAGGATTCCAACAAGTCCCCTTGAAAAGGATGATTTTCCCCAGAGTGAGGAAATATGTCACGTAAAAGAAGATAAATTGAGGACGCTGACTGCATTTTCCATAGCAGTCCCAGAACAACAAAGTAAATCACCTCATTCAAGGTCCAGATTCAATACTTTGAAGTCCACTCCCACTACTCAACCATGCTTATGTACAAGACTTCTCCAAACTAGCTTTAATGCAGTTAATGAGGGCATACGGAACAGTGATCTCATTATGCCCATAAAGGCTGAATGCATTATTGGCCTCTAGACTGCAAATCAATTTTCACTGACAAAAGACATTTTTATCTGGAAGTTTTGGACTAGCAGAGTATATAGGTTCTAGAAATATGTATTTCACTATCTACTTAAACTTGTATTTTCTGTTCACACAGGGCAGCTATGATGGGGGCTGAAAAAGGGACTTTGCTCTTTTCTGTGAAATAGGCAGATGGCATTGACCTAGCAATGAACAAGAAATGGGCATTTAGAGGTTTGTGATCAGCTCCTGAAAGAAAGCACATCTGTGGTTACACTGTTGACAGCGAGGGGTCATCTTGACTCACAAAAGACATTTTTGTTTGGGGAAATTAAAATTTTCTTATCACTGAAGGGCACTTACCTCGTAGAATGTCTACAGTCTTGACTACATATCCTCTGCAATAGTATATACCTCTACAAATATTGTTGTCCTTATTAGACAAATTGTATGGATATTTTAGGGACTCAGACCTTTATAAGCCTGTTCATGTTGTTCATGTACACTCAGGCTCCCCCTCTCAAAATAAAATGTCTGTCTGGTGTTTTATTACTTACAGTCCTGCTGCATGCAGCTTGTAATTGTTATCTTTCAGCTCAAGGAAAGGATGCCATCCAGAGGGACCTTGACAGGCTTGAGAGGTGGGCCCAAGCCAACCTCATGAAGTTCAACAAGGCCAAGTGCAAGGTCCTGCACCTGGGTCGAAGTAATCCCAAGCACAGACACAGGCTGGGTGGAGAGTGGCTTGAGTGCAGCTCCGTAGAGAAAGACTTGGGTGTGACAGTTGATGACAAACTCAACATGAGCCAACTGTGTGCACTCACAGCCAAGAAGGCCAACCAAATCCTGGGTTGCATCAAGAGGAGTGTGACCAGCAGGTCAAGAGAGGTGATTTTACCCCTCTACTCGGCACTGGTGAGACCCCACCTGGAGTATTGCGTCCAGTTCTGGAGCCCTCAACACAGGAAGGATATTGAGCTATTGGAGAGGGTCCAGAGAAGGGCCACGAAGATGATCAAAGGGTTGGAGCAACTGCCCTATGAGGACAGGCTGAAGGAGTTGGGGTTGTTCAGCCTGGAGAAGAGAAGGCTCAGGGGGGACCTCATAGTAACTTATCAGTACCTGAGGGGGTCTTACAGAAAGACAGGGGAAGGAATTTTTAACATAATATCGGATGGGAGGACTAGAAACAATGGATATAAATTAGAGATTTAGACTAGACATAAGGAAGAAATTCTTTACAGTGAGGGTGGTGAAACACTGGAACAGGTTGCCCAGGGAGGTTGTGGATGCCCCATCTCTGGAGGTGTTCAAGACCAGGCTGGACAGGGCACTGGGCAGCCTGGTCTAGTGGGAGGTGTCCCTGCCTATGGCAGGGGGGTTGGAACTCGATGACCTTTAAGGTCCCTTCCAACCCAAACTATTCTATGATTCAAGCACTCATTTTCACAGTAGTTACAGAGCAAAATATTTGGAAATAGCTTCTATGCTTATATGTAGCATAGAGTACTGAACTTTGAGGAGTTAAAAATATCTTTGAGATCAAGAGGAGTGCCTCTTCTAAATTCCTACTTCATCTTCTAGTGCCTCACAAGAATAAAAACATAATTCTGCTTAGCCTCTTTTCAGCTATTCCTTATAGTTGCCAGGAGGTGGAAACATAGCTACACCAACCTACCAGAGAAGCATGGTGGTGCACACAGCCTGCTGAAGAACAGTGCTAAAAATATCTGCAGGCTGAATTGGCTCAGTGGAGCCCAAAACAGGATCATACAATGCCTTCACCTTTCCCTTCCCCCTGCTAGCGAGACATCTCTACTGCTTGTTACTGCTTCTCAGCATCAAGGATGCCCTTTAAGCAGCTAGTTCTGTCAGATGTGACACATACATTTATTTCAGCATGCATTCAAAATCTGTCTGCCTTTGATGGAAAGACTCACAAAGCAGCAGAAATTGCTGCCCTTCAGTGCTAGTAAACAATCAGATACCCAGCAAAGCAATGAGGAGAAAAATGACCACCTATTTATGAAGAAGATACGTGTCTGCTTTGACATCCAAAAACATTATAAATATGCTCAGGTACAAAAACCATGGCAGAGGTCTGAAGCACTCATCAGACAAGCTTTAAGAGCCACAGATGCAGGTGTAACCACCTTCACTTTGTCACTTGGTACCACATTTTAAGTCCATAGAGAGAATCCCTTAGACAAAAGGCAGATTTGCATAAATACTTGGAAAAGGGAAGAGGGACACAAGAGTGTTAGAAGACAGTACACAAAACAGCCTTTTAAAACATCCCACATTAGAGTAACATTGTACCCGGTTTTGGTTTCTATTTGCAGAGCAGAGCTCAGCACTGACTTCATTTCTGCTTCCTGTGCATCCCACCGCTTGAGGTCATACTGTTGAGAGCTGAATGAGGGTCTCAAACCCCAAGAACATTATCTTTTTTTAAACAAAGCTTCTCAGACCTTAAAGAGTTTTCATGGCTCAAGTCTTTGGGTGGGAAAAAAGTTGAACACACAAATACCAAAAAAGGAAAAATAAAGAAAAAAAATCAACTGGTGTGGGCTCATCTGGCCAAGAAGAGAGATTTTCACTCATCTAAATCAACTGCCTGAGCTCAGACTCAGCATTTAATTTGCAAGACTCCTTATGTCATATTAAGCCGCAACTGCATATTCCCCAACAGGCCATACAGGGGGCTTCTGAAGTCCATAACACAATGCTTTTGTTCTCATTCAGTGCACTCTGCTTTGGCACCGCCAAAAATTGGACACTGAGCCAGGTGACTTCTGTGCATGTTGGCTGGAATACAGCTCAGCTGCATCTTCTGCAAAATCACACAGAACCAAAACCAATGCAAGTTAGTTGGGATTCCTTCACTTTCCTGCCTGGGAAGTTTTAAACCCACTAAGGTTTATGGAATTACTGCAATGGGAAAGGAGGAGCCATTAAATATATGAGTCATGTCAGAAATCCACCTGTAAGAGTTCTGATTTTTTAAAATGGCTCATAAACTCTGTCTTCAGAGAAGATACAGACTGAGATAGATAGATAGATAGATAGATAGATAGATAGATAGATAGATAGATAGATAGATAGATAGATAGGTATTTTCTCACCTTTGACATATAATTATCCAGGATATCATAACCACAGTCTGCATGTTCTCCAGTCAAGATTCCACCCTCAGACCTTTGTTCTCTTCCAAGTCCCTCTCTGTCCTCTCTATGGTATGGAGAATGCTCACACCTGATGTAACAATGATCAGAACAAAAATAGAATTCTGCAGAATTGCATCTTTTCTTACCTAAAAGGTCACTGAAGGTGTAACTTTTAGCCAAAATACATTGGAGCAAACTTGAAGGTCACAGAAGATGGATATAACCCTGTATCTTAACAAAGCTGGGAGAATGGCCCACAAGGAATATGAGCTTGTTTTTCAACCTGCGCCTGATCAGAACCAATCAAGCCCTAGTAGTTCACCACAACTACCAGATGAGAACCTCAGCTTAGTTAGGCCAAATAGATAATCCCTTCTGCTGGAGACTTAGAGCTGAAGTCACTCAGCACACAATCAGTTAAGACCTGTCTTGAAATGATTGCACAGAGGCACTGCCACTGTGTGTTTCAGCCATCCCAGTGTTTCTGCACAGTATTTTCTCTCTTCCAAGTAATGAAGCAAGAGAAAAACAATTCAGTTCAATAAGAGCAAAATAATTTGCAGTGGTGGCTGCAGGATCTCAACTCCCAGCTGCTCTTCCCAGAGGTGTACATACATTACAACGTATTCAAGAGGAGGTAAGAATAGACTGCCTCTATACACAAAGGTCTCCATTAAAGAAAATACATAGATCTCCATTTTAGGGAAAATAACTTTACAGCCTGTGAATGCAGCTACGGCTAAAAACCTAGAACAGATGCTAGGTGAACTGGGGCAGACTGACATCTAACTTGAGATTAACATACATTTTCCCACACTGCTTTTTCCACCCAATTCCTTTCAGCATTGGTAAGAGGGCTCAGATTAGGAATCCCATGGGAAGCTATTCCCATTAGCTCTGAGAGATCCACAGGCAATCTAAAACAAATCTCCAACATTTTTCACTTTAGTCTCACATTTAGCACACATAGATAAAAATACAAGAATATGAAAATTATTTCACATGTCACAGTGTGGCAGCAATCATTTTTATTTCACACCCTAGCAGGAGAAGATACATCTTCATGAACACAGTTTTATCATGCAGATATTTCTTTCTTCAGAGACAGCCAGGGGATCTCCCAAATCCCTTTGCAAGAAAGCCCTGGGATACACAGAGTGTACCTGTGATATTCACTCTAATGAAGTGGCCCAGAGTAGTTAGGGCAGTATTCTTTATTTTGGCCACTGTTTGACTAGTTGATTTTCTGAATTTTCAGAAGCAGAGAAGATGTGACTTTTGCCTTGGGGTCTGAGTTTTGTGATTTCCTTTCCAAGCCCAATCTTGTTTTGCTTCTTTGCTTTTTTATACATGTGAGTCTTGATTTCTGAAGACTGATTTGGCAATTCAAATTACTTCTAGCATTGTGTTCTGTGGTGAAAGAGAGCAGACATTAATTGAATTGTGCCAGGTCAACTCCCCTTCCCTTCTCAAGACTCCTCTATTTGTGTATATACTGTGAAACCAGGGGCTATCTTATGCTCCAGATGTGCACAGAGTGATCAGGATAACACATCCCACAATAAAAACAATAGTTTTTTGCTCATGTGAGAGGACAGATCTTGCAAAGGCATTGTGCAAACAGAAGATCCTCTATAAGCTTTGTTGATTTTGGGAAAATGGAAGATGAAACAAGCATCCTTTCTTCAAAAAAGAAAGTGAAAGCATTAAAGGAAAAGGGATTTTGGGGGGGAGAGGGATGTCTGGGGTTTTTTTCCCTCAACCTGAAGGATTTTACTTTCATCAAATACTAAACTATTCCATGGAAAGATAATATAAAAGTGCTGCCATTTTTGGCTCACGTTTTGCCTCCTATCTCCCAGGGCAAAATTCAGAAAACAAAAGGCTGAAAAACATAGCATAGAGCATGCCCTGCTGGAAGTTACTGCAATAGATATTCTTTCTTTCCAATGCCCCGAGCAGCTTTTCTCAGCCGCACCAAGAAGCTCCTCCCATAACAGGATTAAAAAAATGCCAACAGCACATTTTTCCTTTCCAGGGCTCCTCCTTTACCTGATACCAACACTGACAAAGTTGCCATTTGGAACACTAGATGCCTCCAGCCTCAGTGAGGAACTCAGTGATCAGAGTCATCTCCCACACTAACAAAGGAAAAAAGAAAAGAAAAAATCATAGGTAGTTATTCATGAGTTCTTCTCATGGTGCAGAGGAGATCCAAGCTCATGTAGCTTGGTACTGGCAAGCCAGTTCCAGTAGTTAACAGAGCAGTCAAAAACGCAGTCCTTCCCCTGGAGAAACAAGCTTGTAAGTGACAAAGTAACCCTCTGTATTTAAATAAGACAGAGACATGAAAGCATATATCCCCTTTAAACAAACAATAAATCCAAAAGATGACAACCAACACAAACTGTAACTCCCACACACATACTATCTGTAAACTCGAGTTACAGGCTACAGGCTTACTGAGGCTCAGAGGGCGCCAGCTAAAACAGCTGAAAGTTAGGAATTAAGTCACAGTTACAGTTACCACTAATGTCTACAGTGAACTGAACAACTGCCAACAAATTCTTAAAAGCTAGCAAAATTCCTTTATAATTGCTTCTCCTCCTCAAGAGGGCACCTTCATCAAATTTTTTGGCTAGTGCAGATAAGAGCCTGACTCCCAAAAAACTGTCTCCTTGGTATTAAAATGGATGTACAGAACAACAGCCTACTGGAAAATCTTTTCCAATTATGTAACAAATAAAATCAATAATTGTTACTAACATTGCTGCCTTTGTGCTGAGTAGGACAATTTTCATGTTGGCATAGAGGGAAAAATAGAGATTAGAGATTCTGAAGAAAAAAAATTCATGCTTACCACAACAGTCTAGTTTCAATCTAGTGTTAAGAGGCAGGAGAGCTTCTATCTTTACCTCAGAATATAGGCTTTTCTTTTTCCTAGAAAAATAAAGGCATCTTTTAAAATGTCTCTAAGTGTCAGACCAGCAAGTAGAGCTTTGCACACTGCAGGGAAGGAAAAAACACAGTGATTTGCTCAGCCTTGATTTTACAAATAGGTTAAAGATTTTGAGGCTAAATAAGTGACAAAAAATTAAAAAATACATTTTGGTTGATTGGGGGTCTGTTTTTTCTCCATCATCTTCCACCTTAGACCAGGACACGGGGAAAAAAAATCATGCCAGGACTTCTAGCTGTTCCACATTGTCCAGTGCTCATAATCTGTGTACTTATGAGAGTTAAATAAGTTCCTTTGGGTGTGCTCTGGTCTTCTTGTTGGTAGGATAGGACAAGAAAATTATGAGAGCAATATTGACTACCAAGCATTTATCTGCACTTTTCTGTGTTGCAAACAATTTCCTGAGTGGGCTGTACATGCAAGAACATTAATGTCCTGTTGTTTTCTGTGTTATTTTAACTACCATACCTATTTTTCACTTATCCTTCAGGTCCTTATTTGCTTTCTAAGAGGGCCCTCATACATTTTGCTGGTGTCACGCTCTTGGTTATTGGTAAGCTATCCAGGACCATGAGATTTTATTGGCTTTTATCAGTTAAGGCCAGCTTAGCTAGCAGTTCCTCTCTAAAAATGACCAAAAAGAGATTTCATTTTTAGCATGAAGATGACAAGCATGAGTTCAGTTTCTCATCTAATTGCTTTTGAGATGAGTAGACTATAGTGGTCAATATGAGGGAAATAATTGGAGCTGCCCCTTCACAGCCTCTGAAACTCATTAAAGCAATCAAAATCCTTGCTATTAGTAGCTTAATGTCCCAGACACTTTCACTGAAAAATGTATGCCCTCTTTGCAGTAATGCCACTAGTTTCCAGAGTTACTTCCAAACTTCTTTAATGTGATACTGCATCCACGAAATGTGTCAACTTGAGAGCTCAGACACAAACAACAACCATTCACAAAGCATGCACAATTCAGAGAGCAAAGCAATGCTTAAATTTTTCCCCTTCTCCTTACTCTTTCTCTCATATCTCAGGCCAATCCCAAAGCAATCATTTTTCCTGTGGAACAAGCGATGTGTTCGTTGAAGTCTATTCAGCATAAGGTCTGTCAGTGGAGCATAAACCCAGTCACTCAGCCTTCACAGCGGAGCCTGTGAATACAGACACAAGCAAGTAAGAATGAACATGCCTGAGATTTCTTCTCAGAAACAGGGCAGCAAACAGCACTTTTATTTGAGAAAGGCCTAGGGAGTCTTTAAGCTAGCAATGTGAGCTGTGCCCACATTTTGAACAGGCAACTGATCTGAGTAACACAAGAAAATACCAAGGGTGAAATGGGGCAACTCCAAGCACACCTTCCACGTTACTTCAAGCTGACCTTGAAAAAGAAAAAAAATCTTTATTTCAACCATTTTAAAAAAATCAAATGGCAAAGTTCCACTTACTGAGTAAATCTGAATAGTTGTCCGTTTGTTTTAAGGCAAGGGAAATCTCCTCAGATGACTCAGTGTTAGTTGATCCATCAGATTCAATACAAATACTCACTGCAAGATTGCAAGTCAAAGATATATAAGGGCTATGAAAAATATGTCACAAAATCAGACAATATATTTTCCAGCATCCTCATGTATTCTACTTACTTCCTGCTTCAGGAACCTACACCCTAAAGAAAAGAAAAAAATTTTAATAAAGGAACTGCTACTCTCATGAAAGAAAATTAAAACATCATTTTTATATTCTCATATCTAGAATAAGCAGAAAACAACCAAAGATAACAAAAAAGACTCCAAAAATATCAAAACTGAAGAGTTCCATACTGAATTGAAACATCAGGCATTTTTCCATAGTGATCATTAGTTTTCTTAATTATGCTGTGAAACAATTTAGAACTAATTTTGGAGAGAGCTTACAAATTTTGTATTTCAAGATATGTGTATTCTGTAACTGTAAAGACAATAGGTCCAGGTACTAATAAGTTAAAAGGTTCACCTTTTTTTTTGTTTTTTAAAAATCAAAATAGTAGAACGTATAACCTTAATCAAATAACAGAAAAGAAACCATACCTTGAGAAATCAATGCTCCACTCTTAGCTAAGTTGATTATAAGTTCAGTGCTACAGTGAATCAACAGACTAACACAAGGAAGATATTAATACTTCAAAATAATACAGCAGATTATCACCACTCATAAAGTTAACCCTAGGAAAATTTAAGACAATGACAACATCCTTCAGTTTCAGTTCCCTTACTTAATATATATGCTTACTTCATTTAAGTGTCCATGAGCTACACCTCACTGTCACTAAACATCATCTCATTCCATAATCCTTTTCTTCAAAAGTATATGGTGGGCTTTACAGAAGATATGACAGTTAAATGACATAGCAGCAGATTAAAATACAACCATTAACACAAGAGAACCTGTCCCAGTGACAGGCTGTAGTTTAAGTTTAGGAAATCTTTAATGGACTTGGCTGGACAACCTCTCATGTGCACAGACAAATTAAAAAAATCAAGAGACTGAACAGTACAAATTCCATCTTCCACCTCCACAAAAGCAAAACAAAAAGAAAAAGAGATCAGAATAAATTGCCTGGGATCTTGTCATTGGCTATATGGGCTCAAATTCTCACAAACTTATTGCCACACACAAGTTTCATTCAGGCTTTTACTGGCTTTCCCCGTAACATAAATCTTTAAATGCATAACCTCTGGATAACCTATCCAAGGAAAGAGATTAATGTAACTTCAGATACATCTTGTGGATAACAGATTTTTTTTTCCTTTTCCTTCTCTGATTGTTGCTTCTTGAGAAGGTATGTCCCACTTGCTTCAATTCTGAACCCAGTTCAGCATTTCAGAATCACTTCGTTTTTTAGGCTCCAATACAGTCAGGTCACTCATGATGATCTTCAACACAGCCAATAAACTAAAGGAAATGGGGCGTTATTTCCTAGAAAGTTTGAGTGTCACCCTCCTCTTGAAATCAGGGAGACAAGCTCTGCTGTCACCAAAACCAGTTTTATTCTTACAATTAAACCAGTCCTATTTCTTGTGTGCATTTTATAGAGATTTATTCTCTCCCTCGCACTCAAGCATGGATTTCTGGTAAGATACACGTCTGCCTTGTTTGGAGGGGATTTTAAACAAATAAATATAAGCTCACTTTTACACCATATTAAAATAGTTTTTTTTTCATTATATTAATCTTGGGTTACAATGGTGTCAAGATTTGCATTCCTCTCAAAGCTTATAATAATAGTTTTCAATAGTTATGCAGAAAAAGGGATGCATTCTGCATTACTGCAGTGCCAGGCATAGCAGTAGCCATTTCCTTTTTGTGATAACAGATAACAAGCCTTTCAAAGCCACAAAGTGACAAGAACTAATAAAGAGCAGGCATTATCCACCCCTGCGTTTCTATTAACAGTTCTATAAGCATCAAATAAGCCTCATCAGAGCAGAACACAATAGTTCCCCCATCACAAAGGCAAATATAGAGTGACAGAGAAGATGTGAACTTCCACGGGAAGTCTGTGTTTCTCTACGCCTTCAAGGCTACATTCAGGCTTTCCATTATGATCACCCAGCTCAGAAAGACAAGTAAATGAATGCTATTCCAATTCACATTCTTCCTGTAGCAGGAATGAATGCATCTGGTGAGAAATCTGAGGCAACAGTCAGGTCCCTAGCATATAGAAGAGTCAAAATAATTAGCCTGGGTTCCATGAAGCAACATAATTTACAGTTGCTTAGGTTAATGCACCTTATACCTCCACACAACAGCTCAGCCTGAGTTTACAGTAAGGAAACATCAGTATGGTATCTTTATAGACAGAGTGAAATTAAATACTCCATAATAAAGAGATTAATATAGAAATTAAGAACACTTCTTGGATGGCTAACAGACTTGGGGGTGTGAAGGGACATGACAGGGGCTGAGATAGGACACAGGCAGCAGGAACAGGAATGGAAGATGGGAAGAGAAAGAGATTACAACTTGCTGGTGTCAAAGCCTTTAGGCTTGGATACTTGCTGTCTCACAGGGCTGTATTTCTGGAGGAAGGGTATGTGCTTTCTATAGTTATTCTGTAAGCATCTCTTCCTCATGCTCCTTGAAGAAAATGGTGAAGTAGACATAGTACTTGTTATTTATACATTTAAAGCTCAAAAGAAAATGAACAGTGTACTGTCAAATTCAGAAATTCCTCTCCAGAGGGCAAGAAATCCACATGCAACCAAAATCTGTTCTTTCATAGATCAGAAAAAAAATAACAGTTTTATAAGGAATGCATCCTAGAAAAAAAGAAAACTCCATGTGCAGAATGGAAAAAAGCCAGACTAGTAGATTTATAACATTATTTTTTATGCCTCAGAATCTTGTAATCCAGAGACTACTGAATGATACATCAATTAAAAGGCAGAACTGAATAAATACATGTCCAGAAAATGCTTAGAAGAAGAGGCATGTCTTGCCACATGTTACAAGTGCTAGAGAGAATACTAGAATTCCAAAGGCATTGCCATTTCAGCAACATTAATCATATCAACTTCAGTTGCTGTTATGCAAACAAACCCTGCTAACAGCCTGATTGCTGTGCATGCATGTGAATGTATATATACTTCCCTACAGTCATTTGGTATGAACAAACACATAGCTCCACCAAAAAGTCTACAAAGTTATTCACATAACTCATCTTTAAGACCGTCAAATATTTGTTTCAGATTTTAACAGTGATTTTAACCTGACATGACAAAAAATAACCTGCACAGACATTCTTCACAGTTAACTCTGTAAAAGAACTTCTGCATCTAAAAGCCCAAATTCATGATCAATAGAGGATCTGTTGAGTAGCTAAAGAAATAAGCATTGTTTATAGTTTATATTCTCCAGTAAAAAGGTCACCAGAGAAGACAACTCAATATTTAAAACACAAACGGCAAAGCCTGAGGGAAGATGTCCTCCACTACAATTTCTCACTGACAGGTCCAGGGAGTAATGGAATACCTTTATTACTGCAAAAACAGGGACAGCAAATTATTTTTTTTTAACTTGTCCCATTTTTAAGGAAAAAATGAGCCAAAAATGCTCAAAGGAGGAATATTCTACCCTTCCTCTGCAAGCCAGAGGATTGCAACATAATTCCCATTTGCTTTACCTTTCTTTCTCCCTGGCTATGATTGATGAATATTCATTTGGTAGCTCAAGTGGACTTCGACTCATGATTAAGGAGGACTTCAGTGAACCAAATATCCCTATTACCAAATCACATGATGCTTTATATAATACTAGCCAAACTAGAGGGGGGAAACTATCACTGCCAGAAGAAAGGGCACAGGGAAAGGGATGAAAAGCTTAAATACAAGAATAAATGAAATATGCCTTCATATTACTTCACTGAAGGACAGACATAGCTATGGAAAGAAAAGCTCAGATGAAGAGCCTGCTACACCCTGGGATGGGAGCATATCTTTGCCCAAGAGAGGCTGAAAATCAGTCTTCTGCTATCACAGCTCGCAGACTTAAGTATTTATATAAATTGAGAGCAATGTTGCCTGTTGTTAATACATCAGGTTGTGGTGGTTTACACTAGACATACCACCTTTCCAGAACTCAGACGCATATTTTTCTGCAGGGAGTAGGGGATGGCTTTACAATTGTCCCAGCTGGAGTCAGAAGACAATGGGAATAAGGTTATATTCTCCCAAAACGCTGCATTTGAAAATGAATTTTCATGAATCCAAGAAAAGGATGGCACTGAAATGACACCAGTGAGATTGTGGTCAGCAAGTTTACAGTAAGCAATATACATTAAAAAGCACTATTTAAAAATCCATATTATATTGATTTTTAAGGGAAGTACACACTCCCAGGCAAGAAAGTTCAGCTGTAATTTCCATAGCCACCATTATCAAGATTTAAGAAAGGGACTATTTTTACAGAAGAATATTCACATACACCTTTTTTTCAATAGAATAATGCTGGCAGCGTTGCAAATCATTTGAGCACTTTTTTTTACAGAATGAAATATATGAACTATATTCATTCAAATTTAGGGTGGGACGCCTTTCACAATTGTGTTAATAACAAAAGGCACCTTTTAGTCCACTGACCTTTGTAACTTTATGCTTGCATTATAAACATTACAAGATCTACTTCACCAATCTCTCATTAACTACTCTGGGTTTCTACTCATCCAGTAGAATAGCCATGGAAGCAATTTCTTCACCATCTCTTAACACAAACTTGGTGAATCACAAGTTAAAAAAAAAAAAATCACCACTACAAAACTACTCATAAAAAAATCAGAAATTACCCAGAGGCTAGCTATATTTTTTTTCACGATAGGTTGCTTTTTTTTAAAAAAAAAAATAATCAAACAAAAAACCTCAGGAACAAATCTATATAAACTCTTCAAATGCGAAGAAGTTAATTTAAGGGCCACCATCTTGGCAAATGGGCACACACTCTCCTCATGTCTGAGTCCAAAACAGGTCCAAGTGACCAGGACCACATACTTCCTGACAAAGAGTGGGACTTTGGAAAATACCACTTTCTGAAACTACAACCTGGCACAAAATCAGCTGTGACAGGTTTGTCTCTCTCCACTCTGCAGCACTCTGCCAGCACTGAGACTCTGGAATAAGCCACGTGTACCTCCACTTCCAGACTACTAGAACATGTGCAGTACAGATCTTATCTTATTTCAGATACTAAGGTAGGAAGAAAAAAAACCCAAACATTTCCTTTACTGTCAACATTGCCCACTTGCCAGCAGAGTACACATTCACCCTTCTTTAAAGTTAGGCACCTTTTCAGGTTGTTATGAAGAATACATGCACAAGGATGCTTAGCCACATTTATTATTTGTGCTCAAATAAACTGGAAAGCCTTCCAGAAGGTCAAAACAAAGTGCCTCAGACAGACAACAGACAACATCAGAACATCTCTACAGTCAATGCTATTATTCCAGGAGGAATTCCTGGAAGCATTAGAAAAGTGAGAAGTTTTTTGACTTTGAAGGAATTGGGCTAAAACTTGCCAAAATCTGTGAATTTACTAATGCCAGACATTACAGCAAGTACCAAAGTTAAGAACTTTCTCTCAATTAACAACACCATAGAGGAAACCATGTAATCATTTGCAGCTACTAGAAAATGCTTAATTCTGGTAACACAACTAAGTATCACAGAATTTCTTCTATCCATACATCAGAAAAGCCTTGGCAAAAAAGAATGATTGTAAATATCTTGTTTACCCACAGAAGAATGCAATAAAGATAGGAGCAAAGGTCCTTATGTAATTCAATCCAGGCAACAGATGAAAAGGGACATACCTTGGAGAAAGCAGATCTCCTCCTAAGTCTGGTCCCTGTGCTAGCAAAGCCACACCACCTACATCATTGTGGTCAATATCTTCAATGTAAGAACACAATGAAATTGGAGTTTTCCCCGTGTTTTATCACTTTTCTCAATGTGTCCAAAAGTAAAATCCCCCTTTTTGTTTAGTTAAGTTCTTTATTTTTGTGGCTGTATGAATATGGTCGTGAAAACTTTTCCTGAAGGCCTAGGAACCAGAAGAGCTGCCTTTACCATGAAGATAGGACAATTTTCATCCACAAAAGCTTGTCAGCATCTGACAAATGAGTACAACTTACATACAATTTATACCTCTGCCCCATATATGCAAAAAAACTCTAAGAAATGTGGAGTCCTGTGCTTCAGCACACATGGAGATAAAACCTCCTTGCACATTATCAGCATCCCATTCAGTTTTCTGTCATGACCCTAGGGCTAACCACTAGCCTCAGATCAAAGAGTATCCCCTTCACCATCCATATTTTCTGATGTTTTATGACTTACCACACCATAGACTTAAGTAGCCCATTGACTAATAGACCTTTCTCCCTCAACTTTCTATTCAAAGCCTTTTTTAAACTGTTGCACAACCTCTATCTCCTTCCCATTTAGAATATGACCATAATTTTCTTTCTAGAAAAACAGAATATTTCTGTTTTGCTAACATTTTAGTATTGTGTCGACCCTTATTCCTGAAAAAATCTTGTATGGATGCAAAATTATTTCCAGTGACTATCAGATTGGCACCACAACAAAAAAAGCACATCTTCGTTCAAATGCTGTGTTGTTTCCTTGTACACTAATCTGAGATCCTTGCATGTGTTCCCATCTGCACTACGTGCAGCTGCAAAACTATGAGCCTCTGTGATTCTCCTCATCCTTTCTTTGACCCACTTGTCCGACAGATCACAAGGCGAGGACAGAGCAGACTCTGGCAGTACAACATTGTAGCTCACTTACTTAGGTTTTTCCATTGTATGTTACACAAACAGGAACAACCCCTCATCACTTAGAGTATGTGGATTACAGTAAGGCTTCTGTAACATCACTGACTGCCACGATACATTTCACTTATACTACATACTCAAACCATCTTTACATCCAACAGTTAGGTTGACACATTCTCATAAGCAGGCAATGGTTTTGGTCTTATCTGTCAAGGAGATCACTCAAGACAAGAGAAGCAGCACACTGGATTGTTGGCCACAAAGACTTCTTGGTCTGGGTCAGCACTGAACTCCCATGAGTACCTGCGAGGCTCATTCTCTGTTGATTCAGGTGATTAATACCATATTTCTTCCTATATCATACAAGTCAAATAATGGATTATTTTTCCCTGAAGGATAAATCTCCTTGAGGTACTCACCTGATTTCCACTTCCTTCTGCACCAAGGACATCTGAGTTCTTGAGCAAAGTCAATTCTACAAATGGGTTTTGCTTTTCCTAAGGGAGAGCAACCCACAGAGCCTTACCCAGCCACTTACCGACATGTACTACAGGGACCTCATCTCCTTCCACAATCCATAGGGACTTTATTTGGGCGAAACCAGGACAATCAATAGATCAACTAGTCTTAAGTAATGAAGTGGCTTCTGCTAAGTTTCCATCCTAACATATGTGCTCTCAGCATAGTCTTTCAGTCTCTACAGAGACTTGTGGTTGACAGAGAATGTGATGCACCAAATCAATGTCCTGCCTCTTCACCCAGGGCAGGTGAAGGTTATTTCAGAAATTACTTGTGCTGTTTGTCTCAATTGCTTCAAGGGTACCATGACACAGAACTTGCCTTTTAAACTCAGGATGGCATTTTGAGCAATGGCGTGTTTTACAGGGTATCTCTCCACTCACCTACCTAGTGGGCAGCACTTGCTTTGGCAGGTTCATAGCATGATCCAATACAGTCAAATACCAGGCATCACCATTTTGTTATCTCAGCCCCCTTCTTCCCTCTATACCAGGGATACTTTACTCACATGGATTGATTGACTGTAGTGCACGTTTCACATGTGTGATGGCCTCAAGCGTCAGGGACACACCTCAAACACAAGGCTATCTTTCAGTTGTATCTCTCCTGGTTAGTCCTTATCTTGAATTCCTTAACCTTCTTCATCCCATTTCTCCCTTTGTCCTGTAGAGGAGGGGAGTAAGTGGGCATCTGACTCTTGGTCACTGTTAACAAACCCATCGTGGGTTTTATTTGACATACAGCATGGGGTGTAGAGATTTCAATGGGACACCTTTTGATCTGCAGCCAAATGCACAATTCAAACCTGCTCCCTTTAAGACATTACTCATAGCTGGCAAGGCTCTTGCCCAGAGCAAAGACCAAGCTTGCCTGGGATGACCTCCTTGTCTGAGTTTTTGAGTATAATTATAAGAATAAAATTCAAAGTCACTGAGAAATGCATGTGATTAGCACTTCTGCAGACAAGGACAAGGAATCTTATCAAGGTGTTGAACAGATTCAGTGAAACTTGGTTAAATAAATCATCTTTTAAACCAACCTTTGCCCAATCAAAGTCCAGCCTTACTTATAGGTACAGCCACAGGAGGGACAGCAAAAGAGAATTCCTGTGAAAGCTGCTTCACACAGATACAGGTAAGAAATTCCTTTTTTTCCTAATCTTTCTTCCCTTAGTAAAATTATTTTAATGACCCAAGTAATTTTGTATGTAAAGCTTTCAGAAATTAAAAGTATGCAATGCACTGCAACCTTCCATCCATGTCTAAATATAAGTAATTTTTCCCATAAAAGCCTACTGTTTCTTCTGCTTTATGTACTACTAGTTTTGCATGTTAACTGCAGGAATTAGCAGAGATTCTCGGTGTCTGTCAAGAAAAAATACTTTTTAGTTGCAGCTGTGATCAATACAGTCTGATGTGTTCCAAACAATGTCCAAATAACAAGGCAGTCCATCCCTATATGGAGCCAGTCCCAGTACAACTACACAGAGGCTCAAAAAACCACAAGGCACCTGACTATGGGAATCAAGCGAATCATGATCTACAGGCTTCCCATCCCTGCAAGCTGAAGTCCCCCCTATACTCCAGCTTTGGTGACATCTGTCAAACCCCCACTGCACATCCACACTGTTCTATATGCTGCCCAACTAACCTCAATAATGTACTTTTAGCTTCAAGAGCAAATAGTCTGTAGCACGGGTAGCCACAGAGGTGCAGTAGGCTGTTCTCGTGGAAGGATCTGACTGACAGGTACTTATCAAAAAAGGCAAAAGAAAAAAAAAAAGCCCAGTTCCCACATACATTAGTCACACAGGTGATATAAACAGAAGAACCAGAGTTGCAAAGGAATCTTTACATGCAAACAGATCTTTCTCAGTATTTATTAAGCTGTGATTAACATCCAATCTCTGCAATGCAACTTCAGTCTTTTGACAGACTTCTGTCAGTAGAAGGGGCAGAGGGGAAAAAAAAATCTTTCCAGCAAAATATAAATCAAGTTGGCTAATTACCTGGAGTTTCCAATTGGCAAAATCTGTCTTCATCTTCTTCTTCTATCATCATGGACCCTCAGCTGAAATTCCCAGAACAACTATCTTTGGAATCCCTGTTTATAACTATTGCTTATTTTGAGTACAGGAAGCACTCAAAATACGGGAAGTAATCAAAACAGTTAGGTCAGAGATTCCACAGCACCTCTGAGCACCTGTAGTAGTATCCAACAGCCTTCAGGAAGAACTGTCCTCATGGCTGTCTAACTGGAACTTCCTTGGTTTCAGCCTGTGTCTGTTGCCTCTCATCCTCTCACTGTTGACTTCAGTGGAGTTTGTTCTCTATACAATCCAGTAAGGAAGCAAAAAACATCAATAAGATCTTCCCTTTGCTTTATCTTCCCAAGACTGAACAAACCTGGCTCTGTCATCCTCCTTAAACATTCTGTGTTCCAAAACCTAAATTACTTCACTTCCAGTATGTCAATTACTCGGGAAGTTCAAAATTGAAGATAATACTTGCAAGTGCCAAAGACAGGGGAACAATACTTTGCACTGATCTGCAGGGTACATTCTAGTACCATCCACGATATGATTGGCTTTCTTCAGTGCAAAGCTACCCCACTGACTCATGGTCAGCTTGGGCCCTTGAGTGCTGCCCAGCAGCAACTTAGCAATGTATAAAAACTCATGTAAGAAGGGTACAAAAAAGATGGAACCAGACAATTTTCAGCAGTGCCCAGATGCAGGATGAGAGGCACAAGCTGAAGCACAGGAGTCTGAATCTGAAGGTAAGAAGGACACTTGTGGCTGACTGCTGGCATAGGTTGCATGGAGATGTAACAGAGCCTCCGTACTTATTAATATTCAAAAGCTGTCTGGACTTGGTCCCAGGGAATTAGCTCTGGCTCTGCTTGGGCATAGGGGTTGGATGAGATGACCTCCAAGGTCCTTTCCAACCTTGACAATTCTGCAATTTTGTGCAATCCTGTTTTGTCAGATAAAAGTTCCTACAGTGTTCCACTATTTTACCCTTTGTACGACTTAATTCTCACCTCAATTTTCATTACGTTATCACAGGCAGACTTCTTTCTTCCAGCCACACATCTTGCTTAATTTCATTTGAAATATGGAGACAAGAAAAGCAAGGAGGGATAGGGAAAAAGGATCAGCATCTACTCCCTACCCTTGTTAACTATCTTCAACTTTGCACAGCTCAATTGCCAGGAAAACAAAGTTCCAAGAATTATGAGGCAAACTGACTCAAAATTTAGAGAGAACCTATCTACTTAAGCTTACTAGGTTTATTCACACATATCTTTTCCATCCTGTCTGGTAGATATGACTTCTGTTCTCCAGCTCCGAGAATGTACAGTGACTAAAAAGCCCCAGAAGAGCTATGGATTCTATCTGCGTATTGAGAAAGACACACCAGGACATCTCATCCGGAACGTGGAAAAGAACAGTCCAGCTGAAAAGGCTGGCTTGAAGGATGGAGACAGAGTTCTTAGGGTTAATGGTGTGTTTGTAGACAAGGAGGACCATGCACAGGTATATCTCTGTTGAGTCTGTGATTCATACCACTCCCCCATTTACTGAGATACTGCACTATGCAATACTTTCTCAAGATTCATCTTCCAGTTTTTATAGCATCTTGGCTAGGAAATCCAAGAGCTGAGTGAATTGCTTTGAGTATCTCCTTGCATCATTCATAACCCATCATGGGCATGAAATGTCTCTGAGGTGCCTCCATAGTGCATAAGTAGAGGGTTAAGACAAGAAAAACAGCAGACAGAGCAACCTTTCCTCAGGAGAGCTTGTAGGTCCACCACCCTAACACCCACTTGCCATTTCACCTTGTCTACTGCAGGTGGTGGAGATTGTCAGAAACAGTGGAAATTCTGTTGTACTTCTTGTTCTGGATGGCGCATCCTATCAAAAGGCAGAAAAGGAGGGAGTGAACTTGGAAGAGCTGAGTCAAAAGGTGTCAACAGGAGAGCAGCAGGAGCAGCGACCACAGCTGCCCACAGCCAACGGAGCAATCACTGCAGTTCCACAACCCAGGCTCTGCTACCTAGTAAAGGAGGAGAAAGGCTATGGCTTCTCTCTGAAAACCATAGAAGGTGAGAGCCTGGGGGTAAGAGATGGTATATTGGTACAGGGACAGAGGCAAACACAATTTGCGTGCAGGAGCCCATTGGTACACACAAACTGCTCTTGCTAACAGAAAGCAGCTACATGAGTTCAGATCCCATCTCTAGTCCATTTCTGCACAGCATATGCAGTGCATGGCTTTCTGAGGATCACACTTCTTATGGGGTGGGAAAAAGATGGAGGGAGGGGTCAGAAAAATAAAAAGAATACACATTTTTCTGCTCGTTAAACAAGCTCACCTTCCAAAAGCAAATTTGCAGTCCCTATTCAAATACCAGATATATAATCAAGATGCTACATTGTGTCCTGTTCCATCCCTCACCTTAGGAATAAGCATACAAGGTCTAGACAGCTGTAATATTTCTGATTTGTACATTATTTCATTTGGAAAGCAGGGTAGTTAACAGACATAGAAGTTTTCTGGAAAGCACCACCTCCAAAGAAGGTATTTTGGAATGCCATATAGCTAAAAGATGAAACACAGAAACCTTTCCAGGCACAGGAAATTACCAAATGTATAAACCATCAATAAAAGGTCCTCACTTCATACTGGGGAAAGAGGGAGGTGACAATCAAACTCCTTTCTACTCTCTTAATCAGCTCGTTTGGCACTATTGGTAGAGAAATAAAAGATGGTTTGAGCTGTACAGAGTAAACACAATCCTCCCTCTCCGACAGAAGTGATTTTTCCAGAACAGAGACAGAGCCATGCCTGTGGGGAATGTTTGCAGTGCCACTGTCATCAGCATGTAAGCAGAGACCCTGAGTCTCTAAGGACACTTCAGCGCTGAGTTTCCTTAACCACTGAATTCAGGTGTGTTTCAGTGACTTACCCTGTGTAATGAGTTTCCATTTATTTTAGGACACAAGGGGCTGTTCATAGTAGAGCTTTCATCAGATGGAGCAGCTGCAAAGGCTGGTGTCCAAAATAACGATCGCCTGATTGAAATCAATGGAAAAAATGTGGAAAGTGACACACATGAGGAAGTGGTGGAAAAGGTATTTGTTTGTATACTGCTTCATCTTCTGTTCTGGCCCACTTTCACAGCAACTTATCAGGATTAGTGAGGAGACAGGTCTGGCTGATTTCAATGCTTCACAGTAAATCCTGGAAGCTACTGTCCTTGTATCATCAATGAAGCAGAGTAGCCCTCTGCTCTGGCTCTGTTTTACAGCAGCCTCTTGAACTGACTCTGAATGAGTACTACCATCGAGACAGTCTAAAGAATTTTAAATAACAGTATACTACTGTTAGGACCCTTATTAAATAAATCATGCTCTGTTCCTAGAAGTCCTGGAAACACTTCAGGTGGTAAGTGACCAAACATGGTTTTCATGGCAGGAAAAGTTTGCAGTTTGCAAAGAACATGGAAAATTCCCAGTTTTGGACAGCAGTTCCTTTCTCCTGTTAAGAAGTCCAAAACTAATGAAAACTACTGTGCAATTTCACCACTTGGCCTTAGCTGCAAAAAACACTGCTAATGAGGCTTCCAGATTTCCACCACTGGCACTGCTAAAATGCATCTGTTGCTCAATGTATTCTGGAGAGCTATGAGGCAAACAGTACTTATTCTGGCACTGCTGCATCACAGTTCAGTGCACACTACTAACTATGGAATCATGCAGCACTCAAGTTTCTTTACCCTGCTGTAGTTTCAGCAGCAGAGTGGTGTTGGTTAAGATGAGTAAAGAGGGCATCCATCAGGATAGAAAGGAGAAAAAGAAGGTTGGGTTTGGAGAGGCTAAACACACAAAATATTCCAACTCCTCAGAGTCAGTAACACAGGAAGATAACTAAGACTGACTGAAACTTGATTCCTATCACTGTAATATAGATTAGTGGCATGATGTATCTATGTTGTAGAGTTCCACATCTAGGTAAACCACCCTCATGATACTTTATAACTAATTCCCTAGAATAAAGAAATAAAGCCTTAAATACAGAAAATTTCCTCATACGTTAAGCTTAAGATCTTGCCATGGTCCAAATTTCTGATGGGAGACAAAAAATAAATTAAAAAATCAACTTGTAGGAGCATGACCTACACCTTATGGCTTTCATCAACAGCACCCACACTCCACTGTATATCAGTACACCAGTTATCAAAGTATCTACAATTCACACACCTTATTGAAGGGGAAACATCTGAGATTGTACGTATACTGCCACAGGTAAAGAAGTCTGAAAATCATGTTATGTTTCTACTTTCAAATGAAGAAACGGACCACTATTACAGAAGCCAGAAGATGGTACTGAGCAAAGAGACTGCCAACCTAAGATTGCTTCCCCTCAAACCACGACTTATTGAGATCCATAAAGGAAATAACGGATATGGCTTTTATCTACGGATGGAAAAAAATTCTGGTGGTAAGAACCAAGTTAACACACAGACCATGACACTGGCTATACAGTTTCTGTCTGCACAAGGTTTGCAGACCTCATTCTCTTTTGTCTTCTTACTGGTCATCTAGAAGTCACCTATAGATGCATTACAATAAAAGAACATCAGATAAATGGTCTCAGCCCAAAGCACAATACTGATAACTAGTCTTTATGGTGTATTTTAATGTATTTAAACTTACCAAATATATACATTCAATGCAATCTTTTTTCCTTTCTGATCTTAGATCACATAATCAAGGATGTTGATTCTGGGAGCCCAGCAGCCAATGCTGGTCTCAAAGAGAATGATATCTTAGTAGCTGTCAACGGTGAGCAAGTTGATGGTCTTGACCATGAAAGAGTAGTGGAAAAAATTAAGCAGTCTGAGGAAAAAACCACACTCGTGGTAGTGGATAAGGAAACAGATGCCATGTATAAACTGGTAAGAAAATGCAAACTGCTAAGAATTGAAAATTTATCACTAAAAAGAGACATAAGCAGCAATGAAACAGCCAGTGTGCTCTGGCAGACACTTCTTCAACTTGCAAGTCCAAGATACACCAATATCGCAGCAACCCTCTTTGTATTTTCACAGCAAGTGACTAAACAGCCAAACTATTAGCCTCTTCCAGATTTTTATAGGCACTATTGGAACAGTACTACATTTAAACAAACCACAAGAAAGGTTAGAAATTTAAGACAACAAAATTCAGAGCTCATGGCTGTGTAACCATTTCTGAATAAAATGAGTAAGAAAATTCCTTTTTCAAAAGCCAACACTGTAATTTTCCCCATGGCTACAAATAAATAGCAAAAAGTTCTTCATTGCAGCCCAAGCCTGAGTCATCAAAAAGGTTTCAAGTAGAATATGCTGAATATAAACCTAATATGGATTTCACAACAGAAGTGTTTGTTAATGAAATTCTATTTGTCACTTTCTTCAGGCTCAAATTTCTCCCTTCTCATACTACTACAAAGCACAAGATCCAGCTCCTGCTGCAACGGACGAAAGGGGGGCATTACACACTGAGCAGACAGTGAACCACAAACCAAGACTCTGCAAGATGGTGAAAGGGCCTAGCGGATTTGGCTTCAGTTTAAACATGATCAAGAACAAGCCTGGACTGTTCATCAGTGAGGTAGTAATGTAGGAGGACGAAAAGTCAGGGTAGCGTGTCAGACAGCCTCCTCCCTTCCACCCTCAAATACAGTCAAGAAAAGGCACAAAATCAAGTCTCTTCTCCAGCACTCTCAAATAAGAGCTGTAATTGTTTAAGTCAAACTGACATTGTAGGACTGAGATGAAAAATAAGATGCAGAAAACATTCCGCATTCTGTTAGACATCTAGAGGAATAGGGATGCCAAGGTTTTGCATCATTTTAGAATTTATTCATGAAACTGGCAGGCTAAAACCTCTGCTCTCCCATGCTTATTTTGCCATATTGAAGGGAAAGCATAACCCAACGGTCTAGCTAACTATCACCTGCTAAACCATCTTTCCAAGTTTTATGCAAATATCACAGTTTGAACTTGCCTTTGCAGGTACAAAACCACGGGCCAGCTGACACAGCAGGGGTACAAAATAACGACTTTTTGGTGGAAGTGAATGGGGTGAATGTGACTGATGAATCCTATGAAAAAGTGGTGGCAAGAATCAAAGATACTGGTGACAGACTAACGCTGCTGGTGTGCAGCAAAGATGCTTACAAACACTATCAGGGCCAGAACATTCCCATCACAGCCTCTATGGCAGATCCAGTCCATGACAGTTCTGAACTTCCTGCTTATAAAGAAAACCATCTGTCAGAGCCAGAGAGAAATTCACCTGAATCAAGGGAGAGGGTGAGTAACACTGCAGTAAGTAGATGTTGATGAATAATCTAAGGGATAGGAAAAGAACTCTTTTCAGCTAGCATTTAATCCCAAACTGAGATTTTTTTTAACTTAAGCCTGGATTTTTGCAAGTCAGTGTTATTAAAAAGAAGCTGTGGTCTGATTATCATAAACAACTCTTCCTTCTCCCACACACAATACAGGCGCCAGATTTAGTGCCAGATTAAATCACAGAAAAGATAATATACAAAGGATTTTATGAGGCAAGATAATCCAAATACAGTAGTCCTTAATCAAGATAAGAAACAGGCAATACAATTCTGAATGTATAAGGAGAAAAGTGCTTAGATACAACAAAAGCATAAACCACTTTAGGGGAAATTAGGTGAAATATATCAAAACAGATCATTCTGTAAAAGGAAGAGCAACTGACAGGTTATTATGACATTCCCCAGGTACATGCCAACTTGAAGGTATTTTACTCACTTCATGCCCTTAAAAATAATCTGATGCATAATCAGAGTCAGGAAATTAGGAAGATACTCTTTTTTGAACCAGTCCTTTTGAAGCCATTGTGTGGCCAGCCTTAAATACTTTAATGTTTCTTTTCTGATCACACAAAAGGGACAGACAAGGAAGAGTAAAACCAGTGCAGTCTCATATTCATTTTCCATTAGTCTTGTCCGCAAATGTTCAGCCTCAAGTCTTTTTTTCAGAAGTTTCTTAGTCATCAAGCTGCATTTTGCAGACCTGACGTTAGCATCACTTTTGCGTGCAAGTTCAGCAGGCATGAGAATTAAACAGGAAACCTCCATTGAAAAAAATTAGTCTCTAACCATACTTAACCAAAAAGTGCTTCAACAACAAAAATTGCATTTGTTGGCTCATTCTGCCATTCAAACAAGTTTATAAGTAGTGCAGACAAAAACAGGAGCCCTCCATAACACTGCAGACTATCAATCTAAACTAAAAATAATCACAATCTATTTGTTACTCTTCTGCAGGCAAGCTCATCCTGCTCTTCACAATCGGCTGCCTCTACAAAAGCAGATAGTGACAACGATGACACGAAGTTGTGAGGAGACAAACTACATCAAGAAAAAAAAAAACCACAAAACCTTCAAAACCCTCTTCCTTCAATCATTTCTTTGCTACAGCACCTCCCAAAACTTGACTGTTCCTATGACTGCCATACCTGTAAGGAACTGCAATCTCTTCCTGAAGTGCAGCTGGCTGAAATCAACACTTCATTGTAACCTGCATTCATTTAACACACTGCAATTGTACTCCACTGGCTTTCTGCCTTGCCACTTATTTCTGTAAGGGTTTAAATAACTAGAATAACATAATAGTGCTGCAAGACGGCAGAAATGTTTTACAGATTTGTAAGCATCTTAGCCTTTTAAGGATAAGCTCTTAAGAAAGAGCAACCGATTTTTCCCCATCTCCCAGGAAAGGTGGTTCTCACCCTAATCCAAGTCCATCAACTCAATCTCTGTGGTGACTCTTCCATGCTATTCTTACAGCAGTGTAGCTGCTGTGAAATGGCACAAGCCAATGTACTCTGTGTATTATACTCCTTTCTCCTGCTAACAATGCAGAGATTTCTTTCAAACATTAAGCTGACTTCATAATTTATAACTTGGGATGTTCAAGCATTATTCCCTCTTCTCTGCATACAGTTGTGGATCACAGCAGTTAAACTAGCTCACAGTTTGGCCATGTAAGTTTGTATAACTCCAAGCCAACACCACATGGTCTTGAATGTGACATAAATAGCTGTGTAAATTGCTGCTGTATACTTTGCCTCCCTGCTGCACACTGAAGACAACACAGAAATAAATTGTTTAGAGTGTCTCGCTCTCCTATTATTTATATTCCAGAATGACTTTAAAACAAAGCCTAGGATGTTGGCTATGGGAAGCTTCAAGTCTAAGTAAAATGAAAAAAAAAAAACTTTTATGACTTGAATTACATAAGGAAGGGGAAATGGGCTACTGCAGAATACAATGGTTGTGGGAACACCACATTTACAGCATATATGATAAACAAGGCATAGCTGTGGTTTTTGACTTCACACTGAACTCCAATAAAAAGGAATCAAAAACCTCAGTTTATTTATGCAGGAAGAGAAAACAAAGTCAAAATTCAACAATGAAAATCTAATATCCAGCTCCTAAGCACGGTAAGAACTAGTGATATACACTAGCACACACTTCATGCAGAAATGGGACAAAATTCCTTCCACTTCCATTTCTGCCAGACAGCAAATCCTAGTCAATTCCCAGCTCACTTACAGTCAAATCTTTGGATCTGACAAAAAACAACCGTGAGGCTTGCACAAGATCTTACAAAAGCTAGTTTAATTCCAAAGACTCAGATATTCAACTCCAGAATTGCCATCCTCTGAATCCCAATTATGAATTGATTTTCAAAAGAAAAATTACATTTCCTCGATGCCCTCTCTGAAGATGTTTTTCTAACATTAAGAGGTCTTACCTCTGACAGCCTACAGTGCAAGTTCAAGTTTCAGTGCCCCTAGATGTTGGTGTACCCAGGAGTGCCTTTATTCCTTGGTAATGAACTAACTCACATTCAATAAGTGCATTCCCTTTCCTTCAAGATGTGGCATTTAACAAAAATGAGCCACAGAACTTGATGGTAACATACGTGGAAGAGCAGGTTACACTGCTGGACACACAGAATAGTTGTGGCTCTCTTCAAGTTTTTCAGTCCACAGGAGATGCAGCAGTGCAGTTGAAAAGACAGAGAGCAGTGCATGGCTGCAGTCATATGTTAGAGGGCCATATGTTTTTCTGGAGCCTGTTTGTGTGCTAAATAGAGGAAGAGAATACTGGACAGTGCACTAACTAGGAATATCACATCAAACCAGCGATGATAAAAGTTGAACTGGAGCTCTCCCAGGACTTCTGTAATAATAATGCGATACTCCAGTGGCATACTCATGCGGATCAGGAGCACTGATGACACAAAATACATCCCCTGTAAATTAAAAAAATGCAGAAAGTAGTTACTGTATCACAACTGGCTATGTGGCTAACATAGGTCAGAACACAAAGACTGTGTTATGCATATATGAATATATCCAGATAAATGTACACCGGTGTGTCAATGGTTTCATATACTCACCATTATCTGTGCTAAAAGCAGAACAATAACATTTGAGGACTTGCTGCTGGAAATGGCATAGAAGAACTAGAGGGAAAAAAAAAAAAACAAACAAACCACTGAATAGTCAGGAAGTCTGATGTGCCTTAGGACTGTTTGAAAGGTTCATTAAATACTTTTTTATTCAAAAAAGCACACTTTCTGGAGGGATGCTTGTATCCTACTTCCAGAAACCTGGAGTCCTATCTTAAACATGTATCTCCCTAAGCCAGTGGCATTGTGTGGTAGAAGTCACATAGCAATAGATATTGAAGCTTAAGCTTAGCTACCAAAAGCCAGATCAAGACAATGAGTCACATGGCTCTTGCATTACTGCCTTCCCAGTCCCATCAGCAGCTCAAAATTAAGCAATCTAGCCTTACTAGTAAGTCCTGGATACAGCACCATTTTGAACCCTCACTTACTTTTAACATTTCTCATCTCTTTCCAACAGGAGCAACTAACTGGGGAAATATACTGTAGAAGGCATTTTTCCTCCCTCCCTCTACACCGATTTATATTCATACACTTAAAACATAAATGTGCACTGAAAGTTTATACAGTATCTGGCCCATCTAATGTTAAAGAAAAAAAAAAAATCTGGTAACAGCTTTTTGTGTCCAAAACTACATAAGAGTCCTGGACCTTACCTTAGTAAGTGTGATTAACAATCCTCTTATTGAGCTAACAATTATTATTCCAACAAGAATAAAGGAAATATGCTGAGACCAGAATTTCACCTGTGTCAACAGAAGAACAGAGTTAAATCTTTAATCTCATTTCCATCACATTGTATAGCTGCCAATTTTTCAGTGTCTTTGTATTTCCTAATTTTACAGATGCTCATTGTAGACAAGTTTCTATAAAACACATTAACAACTCCTTCTCCCAACACATGAAAAAAATAGATTTTGTTTACATCATTCACAAAGAATCCTGTATTCACAGGGATATATTTAAAATTGCAAGACACCCATGTGCATAAGCAAACATTATCACCCTGTAGTCAAATGAATTAATTTAAGCAGGTTGATTAATGTGTTTCTGTTTTCCCAAAACAAATAAGCAAATCACTGCTTGTCTGGCAAAGTTGCATCCCAGCATAAAATCAGTGTGAATGCAAAGTTCATAATGCATTTTCCTGTTCTCAGTAAGTCAGACATCAAAGACACAATCTAAGGGCTCTATCACTCTCTTCCTGTCAGCAGTATCATTTTATTCTGTTAAGATAGAAATCAAAGACTGTAAGGATTAGTAAAGCCTCACATCAAACTGGATTCCCAGGTAATTTACAGTGATCTCAATTCCTCTTGTGACTGGATCAGTCTTCCCCACACGATCAAATACAATATTAATGGTTGCCTGCAAGAGAGAGGTGGATTTATATTCAAACAAGAATACAAAAGCATACCTCACTGTTACATGGGACACACACGTGACTTTTTGTACCACCAAGAAAAGGGGGAAGAGGCAGTAAGATTGTCTAAGAAGGTACAAAAGGCACACGTGTAAGAATTGGTTGTATTTCAATTGTATTTCAACTACAGACCAGTTTCTTTCAGAACTTCCAGAAGCAGGATTTTTAAAGGAAACTGGAGCGCTATATGATGAACTGCAAGCACGGCATGATCTATGCAGTGTGTGACATTTGCACATGTCCACATAAAACATATTAAAACATTTACATACCATGAAGATCTTCCAGACACAATAGATGGAGAAAAAATATCCCAAAAAATTGAAATATTTTCCCTGGAAAGTTTTGGAGTACTCTATTCTCTCCTGGAAATATAAAACAAGGATGGGGGAATAGAATATATTACAAACACATGATTTCCACAACAACCCACAACACAAAAACTTAATGAAGCACCAGAAGCAGCAATCACAGACTCATTCTTCTACAACTCTCAATTCAGATGTTTCTAAACTCATAAGTTTCACTTCAAAAGTTTCTGAATGTCTTTAGGAACATGTGGTATACTCCAGTATGTATCTGAACTGGAAGAGAACTACCACCTACATCCCCAATTAAAATGACAGATCCTCAACTCCACTGCATCATAGCATTCCAACAAGTCACTGCAGAAGTTTTCAGTTTCTCACAATATACATTCTCTTCCAAAAAACTCTGGCCTTCCCACATCCAACTGGGCAGTAAATTTGCTATCTACCTTTGTTGCATGCAAGTCAGCAGTTTCCAGGAAAAGTTGCCGACTCAGCTCTTCCAGGGCATCCACTTCTTGCTGGATAAGGGACAGATCTGGCAAACCAGCATAGTCAAGGCTAGATCACATCAAAAATTCTTAATCAAAAGCAAAACATTCCCCCCTTACACCTCAAGGGCCACATACAATGATTTCACCACTTTTTCATCCAGATCAGGTTTTAATGTTCTTTGTTAATACTGCACCCAAAGAAATCTCAAGGATACAGATATTGCCCACTACTCCATTTTAAGAAGGTCAGCAGTACACCCTACTTAGGCAGTCATGCAGCAAGTTTTTTACTACTCTACCTGAAGAATAAATCACAGACTAGGACCAGAGCTCTTGAAGACTGCAGCTCCTTACTAGTAATTCAAGTCCTCTTACCCCTTTCACACAGGCAGAATAGCTTCTATCTGCTTGTTCCTAAACACCTTTCTGTCACAATGATATCATACCAGTGGCCAATCTGCATCATGAAAACAATTTAATTGGTCAGCAAGTTGCTTTCTGTCCTTCCTTTTCTAATGAACTTCCAATGTGTCAGAATGTCAGCTATAAGCTAGGTAAGCTTAATTGTTTTGTTCAAGTACATTACAGGTACTGCATCCCAGAAAAGCATATTTTGAGTTGTGATACAATACACACATGCCAGCCAGTCAAATGAATAGAGGATACATCAGAATAGGAAGATATCTTTCATGTCAGTGATGTGACGAGGCAGACATTTACACTGTGACACCAAAAGTGTGCACATCTGTCCCTCAATCTGTTGTACATCACAACCCTGGTGATGCAACAGCACATTTAAAGCACAAGGCAGTAGCATGCAACACCAGACTATGCCACAGTAAAACTACATGTCCATCCCTGGGCAAAAGGTCAGGAAGTGTCATTCAGTTCAGACAGACAGTTCCCAAGGGACATTAAGCCTTCTGCTCAGACTGTTGAAAACATGTTGAAATACAAGTGCTTTGTAACTGGCCCAAGTAACACTTCTCCTTTCAAAACAGAAGAAAGATGAAGGCACGTCCTGGGGCACGTGCCAGCATGCAGATAAAGGATACTTTCACTGCCTGAAACAGAAGTGGTAACACTTTTTATCATTCCCCAGAAACCAGTGGGCTTGTTATTCACTTCTCCTCTCTGGAACATCGTCCTATGAGCCACTGCTATCCTGCAAGAACAGAAAACACAAGTCCTTATGAATAAAGTATACTTACAAAAATAAAACAAAACCTCAGCCTAAAAACCAGTTCCTTAGAAGACACCATTAAACTAAATTCACTGCAAACAGATGCCTCCTTTTTTTAATTCTCCTAAGCACCAATCCTGCTTCATAACATTATTTTGATTAGCTCTGGAGCAGAGCCCAGATCTAATCAAGTGAGATTCAATGAGATGCTTCCTTAGATTTCCATTCAGGATCCTGCTTCAAACCTTAACAAATTTAAATACAGTTAAATATAAATATTAAAATTATTTTCTCAAGTCATATGCTCAGTCACTTTCCACAAACAGATGTCTGTGCTATCTCAGGTTCAGGAATTGGAAGACTTCTCATGCTCCCCTCTCCCCTTGAACACCTCTTCTTTATCACTGCACATCCGCCTCCTCCACAGAACTGGGAGTGCTGGATGGTATGCAGCAGCACTGCTACACTGTCACTCATTACTGGGCTGCATGACAAGCTGTTATGAAGCAGAAACATGTAAATCCATTACTGGACTGAACCACCAGATGCTTCAGGCACTTTGAACGTGACTCCTAAAACTGATTCCAACACTACTGCAGCTGTTGCATATTGTCCCTCACACCCCCATGTGCACTACCGCATAATCCCCTTGCGCAGCGCTGGTTTCTGGCCTCATTCCCTTACATTTCTCCCCACTGAAATTTGTGAGCCAGTTAACCACCCCTAAGCTGAAAACTACGCATAGGATTGTCAAGGTGATTCATGACTTGACAACACGTTTAGGTCTTTTCTTGTAGCTGCAGCCAATATTGCTACATTTGGAATAGAGCCCTCTTCCAGGTTGCTGATAAGCAGTGTTAAAAAATAAAAACAAAAAATAACACCACTCCTCTTTCACATCCACCTTGGGGCACCCCATATAACATACATACAAGAACTCACATCCACAGACTACAAATAAATAATACCTGCCAAATATAGCAATTGTTCTTTTCTTAGCACCCGATTCCTGTGTTCCATCCTAAACAATCTACAGCATTGCAGTAAAAATGCAATTATGTCAAGGCAAAGAGCAAAGCTGTTAAGCATACAAAAGTAAATCTTTTCTTTTGAGAGACGACACGAATCTCTGTACCCACTTAGTAGCCAGGAGTTCTGGAGACCTCACAGAAAGGATCCACAGGCAAAACTCACACACGTTGGTAGATATGTAATATATCTACGTTAGACAGACTGATCTGATTCTAACATGAAGCAAAATGTGTCACACAATCTAGGCATTTCAAACCTGACTCTTAGTCATGTCATACCTACAAGAAAGAGTATAAAGAACTTGCCAACCTTTGAATGAGTTTCCAAAGGTTTTACTACTCAAAAAGGAGAGAACAATAAATTCTGTGCATCAGGAAAAACAAGTTCTCAACAACTATCTCCTACTGACAAGGATGCCAGCATGAATAAGGGTTGGTATGAGATGAGATGTCAAGATGAGCAAAGAAAATGAAATGGCTTTATGTTCTATAGCCTTGTAGTCCTTGTGTGCATTGACAAGTTCTCAGTTATTAGCAGTACTGAAAAGGTGACAAGTACACAACCAAACAATTGATGGAACAATAGCAATTACCCTACACCATAAAATACTGATATTCCCACTCCTTCTGACAAATTATTTCTAGATTTTATTTAGGCCAATACAAATCTTTTCAAACTGTTTCATACAAGCAAATAGTCCAATTATGCAAGCCACTGTTACCTGTCAAAGCAAAAGGAATAAAATCTATGAAACTCAAGTTTCTGCTATTTCTTGTACATTTCGGAGACTACACAGGTTTTCTGCAGTTTTCTTGTTTGTTTGACTAGGTTAAAAAAACACCAATACATGAACCCCAGTGTAATTCATGAACAATTAACACACTTCATGTGGCTCTTCATAACAGCCAGAAAGTTGCTCTATTCAGAAGATTTCCTGGCCACAGGAAGACAAAGTACCAGTCAGTTACAAGTCTCAGACAAACATACTTTTATGCCAGCATCACTCTTTCTGGACTAGAGGTCCATGACAAAAGAGTACAGAGACAAAAGACGCATTACACAATATCTTTTAACTCTAAAGACAGTATTTTAGTATGTTCCTAACCAATTAAATCAATTGACCTTGAGTTATTAAATTTTCTCACTACTTTCAGTGTCACACATGACAACAGATACTGAGTTAACATTTGTCCACCACATCACATTTACAAAGGGGAAGAAAAATGCTATGCTCTAATCACACCTCTATAGCCTAATACTGTTCAGCAGATAAAGATACTGGTGACTAAATCAGCAGGGTTAGACTACCCAAAATGTCCCTCACTATACATTAAAAGATTCCATTGAAACATCCGTGCATCAAAAGTGACTGGGTGACTACTGTTGAGAATTCATCATCAAGACTGGTAAACCTTTGAAACTGTTATGGTAATTGTATTTATTTTGTACACCTAGTAAGGCATGCAGTTTGTAGAAGAACATGAAATTACAGTTTCCCAAAGGAGCTTTTTTGCTTGAGGTACATGGACCAAGCTAAACCAAAAAAAGTTCTGAAGGTATGCTTGAGCACTACACTACATTTATATTAGTAATGTTTAGCAGTTCTCAAAACATAACTAATGTAAACCTTGTTATCTGCAAGAACATGGCTGTGTTCACACCAGTTCACTAGTTTGCTTCAGCTGTGACCAGGAAACATCAGATACATGGAACGGGAGAGCACCCAATATGCATGAACCAATTGCTGCACTCTAATTGCCTGTGAGAGAACCAGCTGCAGTGGCTTTCTCATCAGAAGAGAAAGATGCCCACCTTACAGGCTAATCAAGCTGCCACCAGGGAGTTACAATTTGTCTTGGAAGCTTAATCTGCACCAAGGCAGTAAGAAAGGGTGTTTAGTGCACGTGTAAGGGGGAAAAAACAAAGCTGTGCATCAATCCAGAATGAAACATCATACAGCTCAACCCAACTCAGTCACCTGTTTCACTGGAACACATAGCCCTTACAAGACTAATAATTTGGTATTTTCAAGACCCATCTTACACCATAGTGACTGAAAACTTCCAAAATAAATCATTTTATGCTACTGCTGCATTATCACCTTTTTTTCTTGCTAACAATCATGTCCATAGTCTGAAGGAGACGTCGCTCTAAAGCCAGAATATCTGCATCTGTCACATTCCTGCAAAATTAAGACATTTAATTAGACTAGCAGTCCAATTTCAGAGGAAGTATGCATATACCCATAAAATAAAGAGAGAAATCTGGATAAGGAGAATATGCCTCAGCGGTAGAAGTGATTCTAGTATGCAGACATGGCAATTGCTAGATTCAGAAAAACAGTTATGCAATATTTTGAATTGATCCCACCTGAAAAGCAGGAAAAATCTGAAAAAACTCAGAAAGGGGGATAAAATACTTCACAAGGCTGCAGTTACCTGAGGAAGTAGGACATGTAAGTGTATGGACAGTTGACAGCCCCAAAACCTGACAGCAAAGCCATGAGTGTCACCCCAATCACACCCACACGGCTGATGAGCTGTTCTATGGAGAGGATTCCTGAGAAAGAAAAAGCATAGCATTATTAACCTTGCTCTCTTCACTCTGCTCCACACTTGGTGCTTTCAAACCATAACACTCATGCATTCCTGATTAATGAATCTAACAGCCTGCCCACTGCAATGACCAGGGTAATATGAAGTACAATCAGGCATAAAGAAAAGAAGTAGAAAGTTTCCCTCAGAAACCATTTAGCACACTCAGAAACAGGGATGGGAAACTATGAAGAAAGTTTAAGAAAGGAAAGGACTAACAGTCAATGTTTTGGTTCTAAATTAATAAAACATTAAATGATTGCATTGCACAGAGGTGGGAATGCAAATCCTCCATCAGATAGCATAAAAGGAGGCATCAGGAGTGGAGTTATTAATCCAATTGGTCCCAGTAAACAGGCCCAAGAATGTCTGAATCGTAGAGAGGAAGCCCTATCCTGTCATTTATCATCAGAAATGATCCATCTGGACCAGATGCAATTTGTTCTTGCAGGACAGCAAAGTTATAATAGCATGATTGTTCAGTATTCACGCTGGGGACACAAATATACATTGTTGAGGTGACCACAACGCACCATTGCACCTGAGCACCAAGTGAACTCCAAACCACAAATCCATGTAATACAGCATGAACATCAAGCCTGTACTGTAACTAACACCAAGCACTGTAGATGCATCTATTCTTCTCAGCAATTAAAGCAGACCTCAACCTGTCTTCTTAGGATATAGTGCCATGTGGTACTAAACATCACCAACTTTTTTGGGAGCTAGTAACAGAGCAGCTGCCACACACAGCACATTTGGAGCTTACATGACTGAAAAGCTGAGATGGCCAGGCGCCAAGCCACATTTCATGCTTCAGAGAAGGGGAATAAATGATGAAAACACGGCAAAAAGACTTCACAAAGGGAGACTGAGACAACCAGTCATGTGCAGCTGCATAGAGATTTACATGAGCTACAGAATATGCTACAATATGCTGGCCTTTTGCCCCACACTGTCAGACCACAGCAGCTAAAATAGAAGTGCCTTCCAAATGACATGACATTCCACTGGTTAAAGCAATACTTTCCCATAACATCCAGAGTAACCCTACTCTTGCGATCAGATCAGATAAAAATGAATGTTTTATAAACTCAAAGATTTTATTAGAACACCAGCATGTAAAGCATAACCGCATTTCTACTACGAGCACCAAAACTCAGGTAAAGTTACAGAGTTAACAAGCTACCAGAGCTCCTGTCTCTGAGCCCTCATAGATAGCGCACTTTCCAGCTGCAGCATCATCCATCCATCATTCTAGTTGCCATCACCATGCCAAGGCTAGGTATCCTCAGCATGGGATGCCAGTGCACTTGAAAGTGCAGCACTAGTTAGCACAATTGCCTCAGTGCAGTGCAGCACTATACATGCAGGTGAGCAGGGTAGGCCACACCAAGACAGACATGACTGGTAATGAAATGCAGCATTAGGGGCTTTGTAAGTACAGCTTCCCATCATGACCTCCTTGACAACAGGATCCCACCTGCCTGAACTGGACCGCCTCTGCCACACAACAAACCCCTGCATAAACCTTGTCAGTACATGCAAGACAGCAGCATGCCAGAAAAAGCCTAGAATCCTTTTCTCTAACCTTATGTCTACACATGGTCAGACAAGGCACTGCACAGCAGAGATATCCTGTAAAGCAGAAGCTAAATGCACAAAAAATCCCACTAGCAGTTCTGGAAATCTGCAATTGTTACACAGCTTCACAGAACATATTCTGTGAACTCAAGAGGATTACCTAAACCCCACTGCCCAGTTCCCACTGGGCTGTTACATTCTGGGAACTCGAGTAGCCTCTGGAACTCAAAGTGGATACACTTTTTCTTGGCAAAGAAACACAGCGCAGAGGGATGTGCACAACATACTAGCTATTGCATTTCAGTGGCAAATAACACAATTACAAAACAGAGGTACTCACTTTCTCTAAGGAAAAATTTAGGAACACAGATTAAAGGTGAGCAGACCCTACAACATTGGTATCCTTTAATTTTTCTCTTACAGAAAGTACAGGGTAAAGTAGCCTCCTTCAGACCAGAAAGATTAAGCTGACAGTTATCTACACAGACAGATATATTCACCAACTTGAATGAAAATGACTGAATTTCACCTGTTGAAAACAATACACAAATAATTTCCCAGTGTGCAGGAAGAAAAGTAACTTATGTTACGGAGTTAGACAGGAAACCCAGGTGACAAAGAGCCTGGCTCTACAATATTAAAATCACATAGAGTGAGCCTGAAGAGTTTAGTACAGATAGGAACAATCTCTGCTGGACACAAACTAACTCAAATGTGCACAGTATCTCCACACTATAAATACTCTTGGTTCTATGAGTGCAATGCAGACACCCCCTTGCTAAGTCAGCACATAAATAGCTGTGGTAATCAGCAGAATGCACCAACTCACTTTCTGGTACCATGCAACTGCCCTGCCTCTGGCCTCGGGCAGTGCACAGAGCTGTACAAAAGCCAGCAAGCACTGCCAGATGTGTTGCTAGATATAGTCTATATAGCTACAGCCCTGTCATGTTTTGTCAACTGGACAGCCACCTCTGTTAAATTGATCTGATTTTAGTAACAACAATCTCACAAAAAAAAAAGTCAGAAGAAGATTATCTAGTTTCTTTCTTACATAAATTTGCTTGCATCTCCACATAAAAATGAACCAGTTAATAAAAGTTTTAATCAACTTTTTATGGAGATAGAGAGGAGTCCTCAAAAAGTACACTGTGTTCTTACATCCAGTAGGTTCAGTTAGAACTCATTTGCTTCTCTGAAGTTTTCCTGTGGTATGGAATAAAAACTAATGCAAACAATTCAAAGTATATACACCCAGTTCTGTCCATCTGACATGGTTCAGACTGCAGATTTCAAAGCACAGCAGACCTTCAGCTTCAAGAACTACTTTTCATAGTCCCAGCTGTAGAGCAGACATAGTATAGTAATATCTCCAACAGAGACATGAGATAACAAAGCCTATTTTCAGAAGGGAAGGAATGAGCAAGAATACAAAACTCACCATGTTTTGGGCTGAGGATAGGAAATGGATCCCCCAGCTTCCAGAAGAAATACATGAACGTCAGCCACAGAACACACGCAAATAACAGTTTCTGTCTGTGCACTAATGGAGAAAAAACAGTATTTCAGAAAAGTTCCTTCTTCAGAGCTTTTCCAAGCTTGTAAAATTGCAACATTTATCCAAAGGCTACTCTGAAGACAGGTATCAACAGACAGACCTACAGCGCACAGTGCGCACCCCTTTACTTTCTACAGAACCAACTATTTGAGACAGGATCATTTGTAATGTAGAGATACATTACCTTGGCTTTCCTCCACAGACATATGAAGACAACTTCACTATGAACAAAGGATCACCTAGCTAAGTCTTTCTTGTGTGACCCTAAACATTGAAGTTGAAAACTTCATCTTTGTGTCAAAATTAGTCATTCGATACTCCCAACCCTCACGCCTAAACCTAATACAAAGGAACAGGGAATAGTTCAAGGGTAAGCATCCCACACTTCAAAGTTCCCACACGTGGAAGGGGCCTCACCCAAACAGTAGCAAGCAAAAAACGTGAAGTAATTTAATGAGCTTCTCCGTCTCATTTCTTTTACTCTCTAGAAGAACAAAACAGCCTTGCCAAGGATCCCAGGGTTTGGCTGCAAGTTCAACACTGTAAAGGAACAAATTCCAGTAACATTAAAGTGCTCAACTTTATCACAATCCATAAAGAAAAGCTGCATTGTAGGGGTCACATAAAGTATCTCCTAACTGCCCAATAAACACTTCAGGCTGAAGCATTAAGTTTCAAAGAGAAGTTATTTTGCCAGAACAAAGTCAGCAACACTATTTCACTCCCTCAGAAAAGTTATTTTTTGTTTGCATTCACAGTCCCAAATTAGTAGCCCCATTGCCATAAACCCAGTACTCACATAATCTGATATTGCTAACAACAAAGTAACCAATGTAGAAGGGCACCATGAAGACTAGGATGAGCAAAATGACACACAGGTTCAGCTTCCAGTGAAAATACCGAGAGCTAAAATAAAGACAAAATACTGATTAGTATGCTATCATAATACAAGTTTCTCAAACATAACTGCATATCACAGCAATCCTTTCAACCACAATGAACACTGGAATATAGGATACTCTGGATTTTGTTTGTTTTTTGTGTTGTGGGGAAATTGGCTGTTGTTTAGTTTTGTTTTTACTATAGAGCTCAAGAATGCATATCTCAAAATTAATAACAATCCAGAAAAATATATGAGGTTAATTTTATCAAATACTGTATTTTCTACAGTGATTAATGCCAGTTATAGCATGAGTCATTTGATTTACTGCTTATCTGGTTGAACAGTAAATCAAAACTAAGTATAAGTCATTAATTTTGTAATGAGTGCCTGAGTCAAAAAGAGCTAATTCAAATTGAAAATATTTAAAATATTTAGCATTCAGAATTCAACATGTTTCACTTCAAAGCAAGTACAAGACATCGCAAAGCAGGAATTTTAAAATACACATATCAAAATGATGAATTATCCTCAGGCAAAAGGACAGATGAGATTGACCTTGGCTAAACCAAGTTTTCACTTAGCTTGAATAGAATAATACATCTCCTGTTCTCAATATTAACTCATATCCTCTTATGCCTGATGGAAGGAGAAATTGTGAGGATTCCTGCTACTTTTTCTTGGCTAATTCAGGGAAAAATATTTTCATCTATCAGTTTATATTTCTTGCCTTTCAACGTCTTTGACTGCTCTCTTGTAGTAGGTGTGACAAGAGAGAATAAATAGGAAATCCATCTAGCCTCTACGTGATACTGTTCTATCTTTTCTTTCCTACTGATTTCTGAAGTAGAGTTTTTATCACCTCTATATAGAAGTCTTCACCTTATGTCAAGGGAAGATGTGCCTTTGGTTCACAAATGCTGTATTATTACAGAAGTAGTACTCACTCTGTAATTAGCTTCACATCTTTCTTGTTCTCTGATCATCACAGAAAAATGTAGTGCTCACAGTTTGTGCCGTTCTTAACATCTGAAAAGTGCTCTTCAGCATGAACTGAAGCTTCAGAATGCTTCCATAAAAGAAACTGTTTCTTTTAACTTCACAAATGGAGAAAGTCAAAGACTAAAGCCTTGCCCTAAGGACCTAGTTAGCACACACAGTTAGCAACTGCACGAAAAATTGGGAGTTTATGACTTCTGCATGTTCTGTCAAATAAACAAAATCTGCTGCTCAAACATTTTTGTTGAGCTGTTGACAATTTTCTCATACAATTTCATCAATTGAAGACTAATCTATTGATTCAGAAGTTGGACTGAACTGAGCACAAGTGAACTCCCAGACTCACCTGCTGTTCAGCACCCCCAAAATCTCAAAGATGATGAGTTCAAACATGGTACAAGAGAAGGCAAAAGTCACGGAGAAGATCACCTGGACCACATACTGTCGCACCTGCAATAGAAAAAAAAAAAAAGACCAAAAAAACCAGAGAGATCAGGCATTCCCATTCTTATAATGGCACTTGGACATCCCTCAGGTAACAAAAAACAAATCACATGGTATAAAGGCATACAACTGGGTCTCATACTTCAAGGCACCGAGCCCTTAATCTAAACAGGAAGAAGTCAACAGCCTATAAGAAAGCACAGGTCAAATTCATAAATGGCTCAGTATTACATTGACTGCAGTTGCCGGCACATTTAACAGAGAGATGCCTAGCACAAAATTAAAAATAAGAGGGCATTAATTAGGAGGACAAATGCAGTTTCAAAAATATTTTATAATTGGGACTAATTTTTAAGGTACAGAACTGCAATGAAAGGCTATTTCTCACCTCGTAATCCTTGAAGAGCTTACGCATGAAGAAGAGCCACCCAAATCCAAAGAATAGCACCTGCAGAAGAGACAAAGCACTTAATATTTGTAAATTCCAAAATACAAAGTTACTTCGATACTGACCATAGATGAAAAAATATGGAAGGAAAACAGCTGGGTCAAAGTACCCAAGATCCACAAAAGATTAAAACTTGACATGTCATGAAGAGAGCATTTTCAATGTTCAAGAATAGCATGTAATGACAGGACAAGGGACAACGGTTTTGAACTAGAGCAGGGTGGGCTTAGATTAGACTTAGATTAGTGGAGAAAAAGTTCTCCACTACGAGGGCAGTGAGGCACTGGAACAGGTTGCCCAGAGAGGTGGTGGAAGCTCCATCCCTAGAGATTGTTCGAGGCCAGGCTGGATGAGAAACTGAGCAACCTGATCTAGTGCAGGATATCCCTGTTCACTACAGGGGGGGTGGAATGGGTCACATTTGAAGGCCCCTTCCAACTCAACCCATTCTATGACTCTATAACTAGATGTACATTTGATTTTTATGGAGAGGTGTTAACACTAGATCTGCCTATATACTGACACAGAAAAAAGGTGTTAAAAGCATCTTTAAGGCAGAGGAAACACAGTGCTGAATGCCTCAAGCTGGGGCTGCTCAAAGCCAGACTGAAAATGGAAGAAAAGCAGAACAATAATGTTTGCATTTCAATGGCTCTCAGAGCACTTCACAAAATTCATTTAAGTTTCAACACATACCCAAAGAGATGGACTTAATATCACAGGTATCTTGCAGATAAGTTAAATTAAATAAATATATATTAACCAGTCTGTAGATACACATCTTCAGCCAGAAAAAGGAGACTGGATTGTCAGGCATTCCATGGATAGCTTTTTCTATTCCACAGAAGACTGAAAACAAGTGTAATGATTTAAAAGAATTCAAGCAAGAAGATAAATCAGAAGATGTTACATATTTTTATAAAAATAATTTTTACCAAAAACTAAGAAAAAAACCAAGATATGTCAGAAAACATGGGATGAGTTATTTCTTCTCAAAAGTGCATAGAAAAGGACAGAGCATTCTGGCCCCCTGTGAATATGAAAAACTTTCAAAGACAAAAATGCAAGATCCATTGTGGACAATTCCACTGGGTATCACAAGCAATTGGATTCCAGTAGCAGCCAAGGTAACAGAATAACATGATTTACAGATAAAGACAACCAGAAAGCTGAGCAAGAAAGATCAAATGTATTTGTCTGGGAAGAAAAACTGAAGTAGAAATGAGGTCTATGATTAGTAACAGCTGGAAAAACTTGCTTGAGGAGGACGTCAGACTTTAAAGTAATTGATAGCAAAAGAAAAAGGTAAGATATTTCACAGCCCTCCTACCTACAGGGCATAAGTCAAAGAAGGATGATAAGCAAGTGAAGTAACACTTACACAAAGTCATTCCTGATTTACTGTATAAGAGGAAAATGTGAGACACAAACATTTCAAAAAAAAGAAGTACATAAAGTAAAAGAAGAGGAAATAATCAAGCACAAGAGAAACAGAGAAAGTTATAGACAAAGATTAGATTTCACTTGTCTGAGGGACTGTCCCTAAAGCACAGAAAGACATTAGCTTAAGAGTTCACATTTTAAGACAACAAAGGTGAATGCGACATGTAAGTCTGAAAATTCCTGAGTGCTTGATAATTACATGCAGCAATTTAAATATCTACCTGAATACTTTTAAAGATGATGGGATGATGCAAAGGTGCCATCACAAATGAAAGAAAAGCGATTAGGTAAGATAGACTATAAAGCAAATGATGGGAGCAAACATCAAAGCATTATCAAGTAGGAGGACATTGTACCTCAAAGAAATGGCCAAAAGCTGTCCTAAAACTGTCAAGAAAACTACAGAGCTGCTCATGAAAGTACCGCTGTTGAGAAGGGAAAGGTCCTCTTTTCCTCAACTCATCCCTCCTCATTACAGGACAAAAATCCTACACCAGCCCTGAAGCTTATCAGATATCTCTGCGATTCCATTAAATTTATTTAAACCAAATACTGGAGAGACCATAAACAAGAGAGCACAACTGTGCAGCAAAGCAGAAATTAAGAGGGAGCAGAACTTTCTCCTTCCAGCAGAAGCAGGTGGACCACCTCAGCCGCTGAAGAGGCAGACAGGAGGAAAGGAGAGATTCTTACCGAGGAGAGAGTAAGACAGCAAGGAGGAAAGGGCAGTAAAACAGAACGCAATAGCAAGATAAATTACTAGCAAAGTGGGACAATGAAAAAGGAGATCTTTTTGCATACCAAGACCATGACCCACTTCATAAAGACACAATGACATGAACTATTTTAAAGGACTCACGGGTGAATTCAGATAATGCAGAACAAATGCTAGCTGAGAGACGACTTCAACAGCAGGAAAAAAAAAGCTGAGGAAGCAGTAAATGGATCTGTGGGGGAAACTCTTTCAACATCTCAAAGCAGATCACAAAAATTCTTCCCAAGGTGTAAACAAGCAAATTCCTCAGTAGCAAACATGACTAGCCTCCTTGAAGAATATCAGAAACGAAATATGTACTGCCTAGAGAACAGCGACATGAACTTTCAGGTTTGTCCCAACAAAGCAAACTTATACGCAACATCACAAGAAAAGTTCCACTCCCCACAACCTCATTTACTGATCCTCTGAACGCATTATATTTTGACGTGACAACTGCAGGTGGGCAAGGGTCACCGCGACACCTAAGGAAATGGTCCAAAGATGCCTATTCCTTATCTTGCCCTGCGATACCAGCTTGAGCGAAAGGAAAGGGCGGGCAGTAACAAGAACAAGCGGCAGCCCCACGCGCACAGCGACAAGCCGAGCTTTTGGGGTTGGGTTTTTTTTCCACTTTTGCTGCCGAGCAGCTGATGGGAAAAGGCAGCCGGGCCCTCAACCCAGCGGCCGAGGCTGAAGAGGCCCAGACAGGCTGCAGTAGAACCATCACTACTAACCGGCACCAGCACCCAACCCAGCCCGCCCCGGGATGCCGCGCGCCCCGGATGGCTGCGCGTGCGCACGGTGGCAGGCACCGCCCCCCGCGAACTCCCAACTGCCGCTTCCGGAAGAGCGACGAGGGGCCCAGGCCGTGGTGGTACACGTCTCGCCCTACTCTTCGTCTTCTCTACTCTCCGCCTTTCCCCAGCTCCACGCTGCTCCAGAGTCTGGGGGAGGGGGAAAGGAAGCGAGCCGCGCATCAGCAGCCGCCTCGGGGTACCTGTGAGGTGACCATGATGCTGGAGTCGATGAGGAAGCTCATGGCGGCCACTGGCACCGGCGCCGAAGCCGGTCGCCCCGCTTCCGCCCCCGTGCGCGTCCCGGCCGTTACACTGCGCAAGCGCCAGGGGCGCCGGCCTCAGCCCGGCTGGGGGCGGGCACCGAGGTGGGGCTTATTCTGCGGCTCCGCCCCGCAACGGCACCGGCTCTAGCAGCAATGGGGGAGAGTAGGGAGTGCGCAGGGGCTGGGTGCTGTGTCCGATAAGCCCCACTGGGGCGGGGAAACATCAGTGGGCTTGCTGGTGGGGAAGTGCTGAGTGGGAGCCCTGTAGTAAAGATGGCCCTTGTGTTCTTGGGCAGGGGCTGCTCTTCCGAGCGCACGGGGATGCTGAGGGGGGGAGGGCATGGCCGAAGGAGTGGAGGTGGACACAACCTTCTGCCTTATTAGCCCTGCCTTGGCTCCTGGGCAAGAATCGAGAGGGCTGCAGGCCCATCTCCCTACCAACGGGGAGATGTATGTCCGGCCTTACTGCCCAGACTCTGCCTGGAGATGCCTTTCAGGCCTCGCTGTTATCGTTATCGTGTACCCATGAATGGGGCCAGAAGGGAAATAAAAGTTCAGACGGGGAATTTCCTGATGCCTGTTGGTGTGAGACGGAGCCAATCCTTCATGTCACAGTCATGTCCCTGCTTGAACTTAACTGCATTTATACTTATTTTGTTCCCCTCTTAAAAACACACCTAGGCTTTGCCGCTCGAAGCACTGCATTTAGAATAACTTCTCTGAGACAAGAAAGAATCAAATGGGGTTAGCTGTGAGTTTAACAAATCGCAAAGCCCCCGGTGACTGAAAATGAGGAAGCTTTATTCATTATAACTCATTTCACTATGAAAGCAGATCTAAATTAGGTTGTGCCCAGTCACCAAATTAGTCCCACAGCCTCTTTGATTGTATTTCTGTCTTGCTGTCAGTCGTCTTGGTTTGATATTTGTCTCCTTGTCTTTGGCATTGCAAAGAGAATAATACATTTAGCTTTCATGGGGAAATTAACTGAGGGACCAGATGATTGAATCTGAACTGAGCCATTTTTTCACAGCTTCTGGTGTTGCCACCAATTATTGCAAAGCTGAAATATGAGCTTCCCTGTTCTTCCTTTCTGTGTCTGATACTTAGAAACTGGTCTGCTCTAAAGTGGAGAGATTCCTGTCCTGACTTTGGAGGCACTTGTAGTTGCTTTGTTTTGTGTCGGTAGGTTGTGGGGCAAGGTTAGGTCTTGGTTGTTTTTGGATATGTAAGTTAACAGGAAATCCTTTTAAAAATTAATTGTACAAAGACAAATTCTGCTCTTGTTTACACCTTGGCAACTCCACTCATTTCAACACAAGGTTAAAAAACAAGGCAGAGTTTGGTCATAGGTCTTTAAGCTTTCTTCTTTACATGTTTTTATAAATAGGCTCAAAACATGTCTCTGCTTAACTGTAAATTACTGATTCTTGACCCTTGAGAGAAACACACAGGGGAAAAAATAATTCCTTCTGGCAAAACTTATATCCGTCTCCAGGATTTTCCTTAGCTGGTGTGCTGTTGGTAGAGAGGTCCATGGCATTCCACAGGCACAAAGGCAGTTGTGAGAGGCTGGTAGTTTCATTGAACAAATGGAGGTGGCCAGAGAGGAAAGGCAGCAGACAAGGAAAAAGGGTGGTCAGTAATTTGGCAGGTCCCACTCAGTTCCACATTTTATTCTTCCACATATTAAAGTGTGAATGTAGCTCTTTTATGTTCAGTTTATAGAGAAAACTAAAGTCAAGTCTTTCAAGTAAAGCAGAAAGGTGAAGCATGTAAAGTTAAAGCATTTAGTTGGCCGAGAGTATGTTTAGAAATAGCACAGGTTTACAGAAGATGCTACAGGGCATATTAATGGCAAATAGGCTTAGCTAGCAACCAGCCAGCCGTTTTCTCTTTTCTCCAGAAGTTTTCATAAACAGAAGCTTTAAAGCTCAGAGCAATCTGACATCATTCCAATTTCTGAATTTCTTTTAATTTATTTTTGTGAGTTCAGATTTTATGTTCCCTGGCAATAGGTTAGTTCTTTAATGGGAATGCCATGATTTTCTTTGAAATAACGTATATTTAATAAGAAAAGTCAGGCTGGATGAGCCACTGAGCAACCTGATCTAGTGGGAGGTGTCTCTGCCCATGGCAGGGGGGTTGGAACTCAATAATCTTTAATGTCCCTTCCAGCCTAAACCATTCTATGATTCTATAATTCTATTTTTTTCCCAGTAGATCTTCATAAGTAGAAGGATTGGGGAGGAAAAAACCCAACAACTTTGCCTAATCTAGTTCTGGTTCTCAGTTCTACCAAGCAAACTGTGCAAAAAGAAGTGCAATTATTTTAAAGTTGGTCTTGAAATACCAGATCTGGTAACAGGCTGAGTGTTTTTTGTGAGTCAAGTTGGTTTGCCTTACCCTTACAGTGTGGTATGCAGCCCTTGAGCTTGTAGGCTTCTTCACTTCAGCTTTTGCATGCAGCAGGCCTGTCAGCTGGCATCCTGCACAGCTACCTGGGCCCTCCTGCATGGCCCCTGCCCCACAGCTACCTGCAGTTTTTGGTGTGCTTACTTGTAACTGGATTTCCTTACCCACATCATCCTCCAGCCATCCCCCGAGCTTCAGGGAAACACCATCAGAACCAACTTTTCTGTTTTATGTTTTGCCACAAATTCTTTACTCACTATTGGTTTAATTTTTTTTTTCCTTAGGCTACTCCATGACTTTACCAAGCAGTATAGCCTTCCCTCCAATAGATGGCTTGTTCTGCTTTTACAATGCCAGGCTGGATTGAGCAAGGCAATGGCCCACAGTCTTTGTTTGGGGTTTTTCAAAATGTTCTGTCAATAGCTCTGTAATCACCATTTCTATTCATTTCTGCTTCATCCGAGATCAGCAAGCTTGAAAATGCACCAGTTTTTTGTTGACAGAATGCTAAAATGCAGTCCTCTGCACTTTCAGATGGATTTAAAGACACACTAGGCACTGAAATTGAAGAGATCTGGAAAGACCTAAGCCCTTATATTTCCATTATTTTCTCTGTTGACAAGCACATTCTTTTTTATTATTATTTTATTTGTAATGCTCTTTCCAAACTAGTTACACAATACATCGTTCTGGCCTCAAACAGCTTTTTTAGCTACCAAACATCAGTTGACTGTGTTTGTGCTTTAGCCTCTGCTGTGGTACCCAGTTGATGTTGCCTGCTGGGGCAGTCTACCAGAACACAACAGCAAGAAAGTTCCCTAAATCCATTGTCCCTCTATGCACTGGCTGCACTGAACTTTCAACCTCCCATGGGATGGATAGTTTGGATTGGGAGGGACCAGCTGGTTCAAACTTCATCTCACTGCTGGGCTAACATCAAATTCAGACCAGGGTGCTAAATGCTTTTCCCAGTCAGGCTTCATCCTCCGAGGATGGAGATCCTACCGTATCTCTGGGTACCTGCTTTAGTGCTGAACTCCTCTCTATTTGAACAACTTTTTAGTCAAAATTCTCCTTGCTGTTCCCTTTGACCTTTGTCTCTGATGCTTTTCTGTGCACCGCTGTCAAGAGCCTGATTCCATCTCCCCTGTAACTCCCCATAAGCCACCTGAAGACAGCAGTTAGACCTCCACACTCTTTTAGTATCCTCCTCTCTAGGCTGAACAAACCTTCACTGTCTCTTTGTATGTCAAGCTGATGAGCTGATAGAGACTCTAGTCCTGCCTGTTCTGCTGAAACAGCTGGATGCCAAGCTAGCCACAAGAAAGGATTGTGTGCCAGGCTGCATCTTGGTGAGTCAACACATATTTGCCATGGTTACTAGTCAACTGTATAAGCACATTTAGTGTTGGCAAAAAGTCTTTCCTGAACCATGTTAAAAGGTGTAGCTCAGATGGAGCCTATGATATGGTGTTGTCATTCTGTTGGGGGAGGAGGGAAACTATTGCAATATGTGGACAAGTCCCCTGATTTTGGTATGCTTGTCCAACCATATACTGGCACCACTACCATTTTATCACAACTGCCTCAGACTTATAGGGAGGCTTTAGTCTAGTTCTCATGGATATTTCTGCCTTTACTAAATAAAACTATGCCTAGGCTAGGATTACTTTCTGTTGTCAACCTAAAAAGCAATTTTCTATACAAAACAGCAAACAGCCATTTTCCATTTTTTTTCAGCGTTCTGTGACACAGCCACTCTTTAAATGTAAAACTGCACAGTCAGTGAGCTCTGAATGACAGGGGAGATGGGACTTGCCACGCTCAGTAAGTAGTTTTTATGCTAATACAGACCTGGTGCGCAGAGATACCCCCATCTCTCCCCTCCTCCATCCATACCTCATTGTGTTTCAGGGCTAAGAGACCGCTGATATCTATCTTACTTAGAGGAAAAATTCAGTATGACATGATCATTTATGGTTTGAATTCATGAAGGGTGGGCTTTTCTTCTGTGTGCCTTGGGAAATTGTGAACTCTTCCATGGAGAATCTGTAAAATGTACTTGGAGTGTTTTAAAAAAGAAGCCCAACAATAGTTTGCCTTATTCCACCTGCATTGCAAGGACCTTAAAATTGCTGGAACCCACACCTCTTTCCCCTCCAGGAAGAGTTTTATTTAATTATAAATACTGCCCTAGCAAGGATACTGAGGATGGAGAAGAGGGGTGCATGTAACCACGCTGTCACTGTTGCTTCATGTGGCCAGGCTAAGGCTAAGGTGGGAGAAAGGGGTGGAGGATCAACAGAGTCTTTTACTCATGGGAAATTCACATCTGTGTTGGCATGGTCAGTGAAATGTTCACGCCTTCAAATTACCATCCTTCCAGTTGAGGAATCATATATTAACCAGGTTAGCAGTTCTGCCAGGAAATAACAAGGATACCATGCATTTCAGCAGTGCTTTTCATCAGATCATTCCTACTTACTTTACAAACAAAATTAAGATAGCCTCACAACATCCCTGTGAGGTAGGCAGAAATTCTTACACCCATTTTACAGGTGGAGAAAACAGGCACCAAGAGGTAAAATGATTATCACAGCAAGTCAGAAGCAGAGTTGGAAATAAATCTAAGATTATTATCCTAGGTCCACTGCTCTAGACACTAGAGAACACCAATTCCCACATGCTATTGTAAGCTAAGACACTATCTTTCTCTTCTACTTTCACCTCCTTTGGTGATTTTGCTCCTTATGCTCCTTGCAGAGAGCGATGTGATCAGTTAGTAATTTATTTGCACAGAGCACCACACCTTTAAATTATCCAGGCATGGCTCTGATTATCCAGTGACTTCCCCCTTCCCAAGAAGATAAGTGTAATTCCCCGTTTTCTACATATTTATCCATGTTTTGCTTAATTATTTTTCAAGTAGAATTGTACACCAAATCCACAGTGCTGAGGCTGTTATGCGATTTCACTAGGAATTTCTTACATAAATTATTAAATTTGTCTGATTGAGAGGGAATAAAATGCATTTATATGCTATCACATTCAGAAATAGCAATAATCCTTTGCTCATCTGTAGGGCCCTCTGTCCAAGGACCTCCCATTCTATTACTAGCACAATGTATTGAGCCTCACATTGTCTTTGTGAGGTAGAAGATTATTCCTGGAAGGAAGAATGATTTGCTGACAGTCCCACAGTGATTTCATTGCAGAGATGAGGCTGAATGCCAGATGACCAGACTGTTAGTTCCCTGCCCAGTTTGCCAAGAAGAGCTGCCTTGATGCTGTGGCTCATACTTCGTGGCTGCAGATTCTCTAACAGTCTGGCAGAGTCCTTGAGAGCTGGCTTGAAAAGAAACAAATCAACAAGCAGTTGACTGGATGCAGGAGGACAACGCTGGCTTTTTTCATTGTGCTGTCATGACCCAGAGGAAAAAGGAATGAGGAAGTGTCCATTGAGTACCTTGCATACAGTGCATTTTACTGAGGCACTCCAGTGAAAAAGAATGACAAACTCAACATCTGGTGATACCATGAACTATATACCTCTGATGAACAAACAAGCACTCTTCTTAAGCAGTCCAGTGAAGGTATGCATGTCAGAGGTCAGGGACAAGGATGCTTATTGAAATACCTGGTATGTAAAAGGACTTGTCAAGTAATTAGAAGTAAACAAGGGGGAGGTTGATTCCTCTAGTCCAGTACATTGGTATTTGGAAAGGTTAGATGCTCTGAATAAGGCAGAAGATACCTCATACTGAACTGTTATAGGAGTTTGAGTTTTACCTACAGAAAAGTGTTTCCAACCCCCTTCAACAAGCAGGCTGGTTTACACTTAGAACTATTAAAACTCTCTTATATTTTTCTGTGAAGAAAATAAAAAGTAATAATTTAGTTTAAGTGTGATGATTTTGCTGTTCATCTAAATCTTTGTACTTTCTTGAATTCTAGTGTCTCAGATGGGCACAGTGAACTCTGTTTCTGCTGAATAACATTCTCTTTCCTCAGTAGCCTTTCATTAGTGTTAACTATTTCCTGAAGAGAGTGGATAAATGGTAGCCTCCAGATTCTCTCTCTGCATGCTCCTTCACTTATGTTACTTTGTCATATTCCTTCACAAAACTGAGGAGGTACCTTTCAGTCTTCCTTCACAAGGAAGGACATCTTAACAGCCTTTGTCCAGGGAGCAAAGATTTTGTGCTCCATCTGGAAACCTTGGGAAAATACATTGGCCCAAGAAGAGCACAAGGATTAATAGCAAATTTAAAAAAATAAAACAAATCCAAAACATATGTGACACCACTGTGGTGCTGAAGAATCCCAGTGCACCCTACAAACTGTCTACATATGTACAGCTTACTTCACTCAGCAGTGAAGTCTGCCGTCTTTGCACTCATGTAGGGTTGCTGTGAAACAAGGCAGGGGAACTCTGCCAAACAGTGAGTGACAGACCTGACTATGCTGGTGGCTGCTGGGGCTGGGACACAGGGCAGCAGGCCTGAAGGCACGAGCCCAGGCTCTCAAACACCCATTTGGCTTCAACAGGCTGGGAGACAGCCCTGCTGCAATGGGAGACCACAGGGGGTCTTTTCTAGCTGATGGCAGGATGAGAGTTTTATGCATTATGCCAAAACCCCGCTTTTTTTTTTTAACCTGACCTGGATTAGAGCCTCCCCTGGGAACAATGAGATGGGCTTCAGCCCAGCAGAAAGAATTTGCTGAGCTGGCAGGGTCTGAGTTTTGCAAAGCAGAGCAGATGAGATTGCATACCTGCACTTTTCTGGCATGAGGTTCAGTTCTGGGGGGACATAGCTGTTAACCTGAGGCCTTTGAATACATCACTGCACTGTCCCAGGCAAAGGGTGCTGCTGTAGTCCTAAACTTAAAAACCTGCAGACATTCATATATTTGTAGGCACATTCTTTTCTACCTTTTGTAATGATGAATCTTTTGCTGAAGCGCAGAGAGTTCTATACAGACCTGTTGGCGCAAAAGGTCTAAATCATCCTTTAAATGGCCTTGTTTCACTCAAGATTTTGGCATTTAATAGGGAAGCAGACCCCTGTCTGTCAAATGAAAAACTCAAACAAACAGTTTTGTATTTAGGGGTTTAAACAGTTGCATAGTTACCCAGACCCCTGGTTTAGATTCCCAGGTGCCTTCAGGACTCTGTACCTGAGAATTTGCTGAGTGCCCTGTCAGTCTGGCAACTTCAGGAACTGAGCACATGTCAGGGTCATGCCATGAAGGCATATATTTGGTTTCATGTTCCAAGGACCATAGCTTCTCCTCTTTTCACAGAAGTCTTCCACTCTTGCTTTGCTAAATCGAGTTTCAGTTCCTTAAGTCACAAGTCTACAAGTAAAAAATACCACTTGAATTTATTCTTTCCTGTGCTCTGAAATAGGCTCAGGACTGGATGATCCTCTCAGGAACAAATAATGTATGGGCATCTGCTAAATCATAGTATAGAGCTACTGTTAACTTTGCCCACTGTTAACGTCACTTGAATGGCAGAAATATTTTGGGTGAAGGGAAAATATTTTTACCTAAATCACATTTGCATTCACTGAAAAAAGGGACATTTTGGCCTTTATTTTCTAAAAGGAGAAGGGGAATACTTCTTACTGCTTTAGTTCAGTGATGCTAAGCATAGAATTCACTGCAATTCCATGCCAACAGCAAAGGGGACATCTTTTCAGCATGTCATAAGTGGAAACAGAAAAAAGAAATACTAAATGCAGTTGTAGATCAGTCTTCCCCCTCATTGTCTTAAGGGACAGATCTTCCCCATGTTCTTAGAGAAATGTGGAATACAAAGCTTCCAGTAAATATGTTCACAGTGGGGATTTCACTGCCACGTTAGGTTTTAAAATACATTAGTTTGTATGTAGTGTAGGTATTACTGTAAGGAGTGAGCTGGGATGTGGAAGTAGGGAAAATGTTCCCTTTCAGATGGGCATATAGGGCAAATAAGGCAATCTTACCATGATGGTACCTTTTCAGTTGATAATCTCAATAGGAAATATTATTCAAATGGCCATTTTAGCACTTTGCTTAAAACTATCTTCTGATTCTATCTCTCATTTTCTCTCCAACTTCTTCCTTTTCATGTGCTCCCCGTATCCTGCACCTTCATACAGTCAAATCATCTGACCTGGCCCGGCTGCTGGCTTTACTTAGCCTGCTGAGGGGTCTCATATCAGTGGCAAGTTCAGCAGGTGCTGAACGCCCTTCCACTTCATCGCTCACCCCCTCTTCTGCTTTCTTCACCCCTGGCTCTTCCCGAGCTCCCACTTGCTCCTCTTGTTCCCTCTGTTCATCTGCTCTTAACTTCTCTTCTTCCAGTTCCTTTGCTTGTGCATACGATGGTAATCTCTCATCAAATGCCCTGGAGAGATCTTCCAACTGTCCCATCCCAGTCTTCTCCTCAAATTCATTGAAGGTTGATGGAAGGGCACTGGACTCAGCCCCTACTTCAGTGAGAGGAAAATAGTGGGACACCGGCTTCTCTTCTTCCAACAGCTTGTAGCCTTTGACCTTTGGGATGGAGGTGACTGCGATGCCATGGAGGGGCTTCTCTGGGATCTCCCCAAGCTGTTCCTCTGCTGGTCTTCTCAGAGCCTTACGGATCCTTTTCAGGATCAAGTGACTGATCTCCACCAAATTGAGGAAGAGAGACACAGAAGCCACCACCAGCATGAACATAATGAAGATTGTCTTCTCTGTGGGCCTAGAGACAAAACAGTCCACAAGATTGGGACAGGGCCACCGCCCACAGCGGTAAAGGGGCAGAATTCGGAAGCCGTACAGGAAATATTGACCCACTATGAATCCCACCTCAAAGAGTGTTTTGAAAATTATGTGGAAAATGTATGTTCTCAGGAGGGTACCCTCCAGGCGAAACTTCTTGGTTCCATCAGGGTTGTTGCCTTTGTTTTGATTTGGAGCCAGGGGCAGCTTCTCTTCATCCACCTCAGCTTGCTGTCGCTTCTCAGCTTCCTCTCTCTCCCTTCTCTTCTCCTCCATGCGGACATGGTGCACTGCATGTCCAAAGTACATTAGTGAAGGCGTGGATACAAAAATTATCTGCAAGACCCAGAGACGGATGTGGGAGATGGGGAAAGCCTCATCGTAGCAGACATTCTCACAACCAGGTTGCTGAGTGTTGCACACAAAGTCTGACTGTTCATCTCCCCACACTAGCTCGGCAGCTGTTCCCAGGATCAAGATGCGGAAAATGAAGAGAACTGTGAGCCAGACTCTCCCGATGACAGTAGACTGCTCATTCACCTGCTCTAAAATGTTCCCCAAGAAACTCCAGTCACCCATTTCTTACCGTCTATGGAAAGAAAAAAGAAAGAGAATGACCACAATTTATGCTAAATTTAAAAGACTTCAGATTTTCCCACTGATACCTGTTGCTGCTTTCAATGCAAAAAGGAGGTTGGTTGCATGCTTATTTGCCTGATCGCAATCATTTATTAGCAAAGGAAGGTCAGGGAAGCCAGAACAAACTGCTTTGATGAATTCTTTCTTCCCTGGCTCTAAGTGGCTAATTACTTTTCTGCCAAGGAGTATATTTAACTCTTTTTTCAGGTAAGAGTCTTGTGTGGTGCCTTGTAGGCCTCCTTGTGTGAGCGTGCTTAGATGTTGTACAGGTACAAGCACTTGCCAGAAGTACAGAACAGATTTATCAGCAGGCAGCTGCTGCAGTTAGGAAAGAGAAGAAAGGTTTCCAGAACCCAAGCTCTTCTGCAGCAGAATCTCAAAATGGTGTCTGTCCTGCACCTGAATTCCCAGTAGGTTGCAAATGTTAATTCTACATTAGAAATCACTCTGTTAGGTAAGAATAGCAATAAGAACATCATTACTATGTTAGTAATGCTGTACAAGCTTATTAACTACCATATATACTGGTTTTGCAGTTAAGTATACATTATATACAGTATAATTATTTAATGTAATTTGAGTTATTCTTTGTACCCTCTCTGACACACTGACACTGGAACTAAGCTGTAAAGAAAACACGAAGGTCTATAACTGGGACCTGAAATACTATTTTCTCTCTAAAATTTCAGAGCTGTTGTCTCAAGCTAACACAGAGCTGGAAGCCACCTACAAATATCCTACTGCAAATTTCAGGGGACCCAAGTTAAACATTACATGTGGTGTTATTTTTGAAGAATAAAAGAATTATTCCTAGGCCAAAACTTCATCCTACATATTATAAACTTCTCACTATATACTTTTAGGCAGAGGAAAATCTATGAATGAGGAAAATAAGGAGAAAATATGCTTGGGATGGGCAGACTTAACACATCACAGCAGTCTGAAGTCTCTGAAGAACACTGAATATTACAGTGACCCAGAAAGACCATCTTATAGAATATGATGAGGAAAAGAGGGAGCATTATACATAAAACAGGTATTCACATGGATCTAGAAGTGCATCTCTTGGGAAACTATACATGGAGGTAGAATTTAAATGCAGACACACATATATAAGTGCTGGGAAAAAGAAGGGACAGTCAACAGCATGGAAATCTGAGTACCTAAACTTCCCTCCTCCAGATATCATTGGCATATATTTGTAATACCATATGTTATGACACACCAACACAAACCAGTCTGTTTCAACTACCATGTGTAACTATTCACACATAGGAAATCACACAAAATATTGAGAGTTCTATGGCTCTGGGGAATTTCACAATTTTTTTTTTTAAATAAATCTTTCTGATGTAATTTTCTAAACCAAGATGGACCCATTTTCCTTGCCTTCAAATCTTGCTATATTTTATCCCCAGACACCCATGTTAGAAAACAAAGAACAGAACACAGTCCTTCAGCTTGCACAAACACCTTGCATGCGTAAGCGGCAAACATGTAATTTAATCGCCAAAGAAAATTGCTACTTTCTTAGTCATTAAAGTTGTGTAAAAGAGTGTGTTAATGTCAGCATTTACATTAACAAGTCTAGCAGAAGATTATGCTGTTTGCATACATTATCTAACCTGATTTAAACATTCCCTTTCTGCAAATTCACAGAGCAAAGTACTCCCGACAGTTACCAATCATGTGCAACTCTAAAACACACGACTACACACGACATAAACTTCATTGTCCCTCAGGCACTGTAGATAACTTCATCCTTTTCTTTCCTTCTTTGTGAGTCACACTGATATCCACAGCTACCATTCGGATGTTTCCACTGCAGCATGCAAGAGCAACATTCTAGATGTGATAAACCTTATCATACGGAAAACCCACTGCACAAGAAAAGAAAAAATGTTTCCTGTCTAACTTCATCAAATGTCTCGCTTTGCAGCTTGCTACATTTGGCTAAGCTCCTCCTGGAACCACTTCCAAAACTAATCACTTTTTTCAAAAATCTGTCATGACCATCATCTCCATTTTCTGGAAGTGAAGTGGTTTGAAGTCGCTCATTTGGTTCAACTGCGAGGAATGAATTTGGGTGGACTAAAGATGACAGGTTCAAACGTCTAGGTTCCACCTATGCATCCCACCTGCAAGCAGTCAGCCCCTCAAGCCACACAAAAGTGCAAGTGATGAATTTAGGCAGCCACCCTTTCTCTTCAATTCCCTATCACATGGAAAGACTGCCTAAACCCACCCAGAGCCAACAGGCTCATGTTCATAATTCACATGGGCTTGTTGGAAACCCCCACCCTGCACTTCCAGTCATTTCAACCTGAGCACGCTACCAGCAAAAAGCCTGTACAGCTTAAGGACTTTGAGCAAGCAACTTGCCGCTGTGAAAGGTTCCACCGAAGAAATGTGTCCCCCTCCTCTCTTGGCACTCTGCAGGGAAGAGTGAACTTTTGTCTCTCTTTTTCCCTACCCTAAAAGTCCCAATCTTGTCGCACGACTGAGCAGATATGACTGAATTGGCTCTGATGGTGGGTTTTACTTGCCCTGCAATATTTAAGCTCCAAGCCAGACGGCTTTATGAAGTGAGTGACAGTTGGTGACGTGAGGAACAATAGAGAGAAAAAAAATAGATAAAGAGAGGCAGAGACACAGAGAGGAGAATCCACTGAACATGAAAAAGCAGAGGGGGGAGAGGAACAGGCAACAGGCTGTGAAAACCTAACACATGCATAAATGGGAGTTTGCACAGTTAAGTGGAGACTGAAACATCTCTGCAATTTTGCCATGGTTCATCACAGCTCCCCATGTGTCCCTGCTCACTAGTCTTTGGGTGTTGTGGTGTGACGGGAGAAAAGTGAGAGCCAACATCCCTGATAGTGACAGAACTAATTGAGTTAATTTATTATCCTACACTCAGCTCTGACAACCAAGTTACATCCCTGATTTCCAGCACAGGCAGTCACTGAGGCACTGGGTCTGTACTGGACATTTTACAGATACTTTGGACGGCTCTTTAACATCTTTTACCCAGAAAAAGAAGCAGTATGAGAAAACAAGATCATCAGTCAATTTTAACCAGAGCTGAGAAATACCAGTTTTACAATCCTGCCTTTCGGTGTCTTGGCTTTGCTTAGTTTTTCCTCCAAGTGCATCTTGCACATGCATCAAAAATGTCTAAACCAAACAGTTTTGTTAAGGAGCATAGCCAAATTCCAGCAGCCCAGCAAAGAGGAATGTTTCCCCAGGGGCACTTGCCTACCACCAACCATCTGCAAAAATGCCGAGAGCCTGCAGAAGGGAAAAATCACAAGCTCAGTAATGCATCCATATGTACAACTAAACTGCCCTGTGAGGCTTGACTATAAGCCAAAGGATTCATCTTTATTCTGAGGTGTTATTTTTGTACTCTTTCTGTATGAATTGCGCCGAATGTGCTCTTCGTGCTCAGCTCTGAAGAAAAAGAGGATTACTGGAACCAAGACCTGCTAAGCAAAGATACAGATCCCAGGCTCATGAAGTGATGAAGCAGCAAGTAGCTCTCCTCCCCTTTCTTCAGCAGATTCAACACAGAATTTAATTTCCTAAAATGGCACCAGAAGATGCTCTGACTCTAGAAAAGTTGGTATTTGAATGAGATATTATGAGGACCACAAAATTTTATTTCTTCAAACCAATGGCCTCTCTTCAGCATTTCTGGGCATTTGTGCCCATGTAAGTTCAGAGCCTCATTTCAGCAGTTGTCTTCTCAAACAGCTTCTAAGCTCACTTGCATCACCCCCAAAGTCCAAAACACAAAAGGAAGTAGTGATGATGTTTTTCAAACTGGATTTCAAAAGAACTAGAGAATAAATGAGAGACAGAAAAGAATCACATTTTGCAAGTTTGGAGACACAGTGAAAAATCAGTTTCTCTGCATGCAGCTGGAATGAAAGTCATATTCTGAACACCTTAATGAATCACTCTCTTAGTAGGGAAGTAATAGAGGGTGTATACATGAGCCTTTTCATCCTGTGCTTAATAAAGCATGGGAATACTCTTGCTAAAGAGAGGACACACAAAGGAGATACAAGTCCCAAGAACAGGAAATGAACAAGAGAAGGCACAGGCTGATGAACAAGAGGAATAGTTCTCTAGTAAAAAGTGTAAGGAATATCTTTGTTGCTTTGTTTTGCTATTCACTACTTAGATAAACTAGGATTAATACTGAGTAAGTGGTCATCACTGCCACCTTCTTCCACTCTTGGAAGCAGTAAGAGAGGGACTGCTAAATGATATCACCAGCAGGTAACACCTCTAAAGAGTGCCTGCAAGCTGCAGCATCGCAGAGGCCAGATGGTTCAGATGTTAAACTGCCCATCTCTTTTCAGGTTGAAACTGTCTTTTTGGAAAACTCAGCTATGGCTTAATATGCATATCCCTTTCTGAGCCTTATCTTTCTAATTTATTGAGCCAAACTCCAAATCTGGTATGTAACTACATGGCTGCAGTCCATCTTTAAATTATATCCAGCTACTGTCAGAGACATTTCCCATTAACCTTCTATCTGCCATTTTCAAAGATGATCCAAATATCAAACAATGTCTGGCAAGTTGCAGAACAGCTTGCAAAATGTAGAAATTATGTTCAAGTTATTGATCATTGGGTATATGTTAGCTTTATCTGAATGATCAGAGAGACTTTCTTTGCTATTGCTAGGGTGTAGGGTCTTTTAATTGGGGGCATGTGGAGTTTGCTGAACATTTTTGATTTGTGGCAAATCAAAACACACAGCCCTTTCAATGGGATGCCTTTTCAAAATTCATCACTGAGTTCTGGGCCTAATTCTCCAGCTCACTGGGGCCTCCTATCCCCGAAGAAAGTGGCCACAGAAAATGGCCACTGAGGAATTCCTCCTGTATTTGGACTACATGTGGAAGTGGTTATTTGAGATGGGGACAAAGAGGTGAGGAGAACAAGAAAGGAACTTTATTGTCTCAGGCATCAGGGTAATACTGGAAGCCAGGGCTGCCTTTGTAATATGAATGCAATGGCTGCAAAAGAAAAGTGTAGAGACAATGGAATGCAAGACGTAGAAGACTGGACCTCACAGGCAGCATTAACTAAATCTGCAAAGGAACTGCAACAGTGCCAGTCTAACAGTGCCAGACTGATAATGGCCAGCACTCCCAACCTGTGTATATGGCCAAGCATTCATGCTTCTATTAGGCAACATGCAGAAGTGCTGAGTACTTCTATTTCAAACAGTGCTAGAAATAGTAGCAGCTAATGAGGGTAACACTGTTACCCACAGTGACTTTTTCTTGCCTTCAAAGAACTACGGAGATCTCACACACCTTAGAAATGTTATTTTATTTGAAAAGAAGTTTCTTTCATGGCACACTTCTCATCCTTAAGCTTCTTTGAGTCTGGCGACTGGACTCTCATCTCTAGCACCACTGAGACCATAAAGTCTCCGCTGCAACTCAGCCTTTTGCTCAGAGACTACGAGCTCACTTGGGAAATGCAGGATTTTTCATTCCAAATGGATTTCCAACACAGACATGATGTCAGGACAAGGCAGGGCCATGCTATTGAACTGCTCTGTTCATGCATGATAGCAGATTGTGCAATTATATAGCACGCAACCCTGGATAACGATACCTCTCCCTCAAACAAAGTTATCTTCTCCTGATCTGCTTAGCTAGAAAGTGGCACGTTTCCTGTTCTTCTGCTGAACACACAAGCCTTTTGCTCATGGATGAAGCTGAACACTAGATATATTCAGTCTCCCTGCAAGACGCTGTGAGTTTTACTCAACACCCTTCTTTGCTTGATGCTACCCAACTTAGTAGACATCTGCTTTCTAGTAACACATCTCTTTGTCCATCCTAGAGCCAAAGCAGTTTATCAGTCTGATCAGAGGGAGCAGAATTTCCCAGATTTTATCTCTCTGCCACCTACTGGTCTCAGAAAACATTTAAACGCAGCCAGTCCTGGGCAAATCTTTAGGCAGAACTTGCCACGCCCCTGCCATACTGGTAAATGTCACCATCTACATTTTGAGGACAGAGCTTTGAGATTTTTCCAAGACTCTTAAGAGTCCTCCAGGTACCAGAGGATATCAAATGCTGGGGAATATATTTTTCTGGGGAATTCCAAAAGAACTATGAAGAGAGGGAGAAAGATATAAAGCTTCAAGACAGAGGAAAATTGGAGAAGTGTGTAAGAAACTGGAAGGCTTGGGCAAGAGCACAGGAGAATTGGCAAAAGCAAGATTGGATTGTGCTGAGACTCAAGTGGGGTATGAATACTTATGGGAAATGTTTTTAATTTAGGGGATGGAACAAAATGAGACAATGAATAAAGATAAGCAGGGGGAAAGTGTAATGTCTTTCAATATCTATTTAACTGAAATGCAGTCCTTCTCTGAAAATTACTGCTATAAGAGGACCTGGGGAATTACAGGCCAATCAGCCAAACATGATACCTAAAGATATACTGGAACCAATTATGAAACAATCAATTTATAAGTAGCTAAAGGACAATAAGGTGATAAGAAACAGTCAGCAGGGAATTTTGAAGAACAAATCCTGACAAACCATGCTAATTTCCTGCTTTGACTAACAGGCCTGGTAGATGAGGAGGAATCAGTAGATATAAAATACCTTGACTTCAGGATCACAGGGTCCCAGAGCGGTAAGCAGTAGGGGTTACACAGGTTGAAGTGCCATAATCAAGGGTAATTATCAGGGCTTCACTTTTCCATCTGAGAGGATTCATATCCCTGAAGTTCTGCCTCCAGGGCTGCTCAGTATTTCCTTGCATATTTTGGACAACAGGCTAGAGGACAAAACTAAAAGGATGACAGCTGGGCTGAGGGGAGCAGCAGTCCCTCCTGAAGGCAGAGGGGCTGGGGCCATCAGAATTTGAGAGGAAGGAGAGACACTGGAGAGGTGGACTGCCCTCTGCAGAGGTGACTGCAGCAAGATACAGTTCAGGAGAGGTGACTGCTCAGAATCAGAGGCTCTGGTCCAAACCAGGTCATAAGCATTTCAGCAGAGTGCAGCAAAGAAAGAGCTGGTGTGGGTCCAAATAGAACTCTGTTAAGTGAGATCCCCACAGAAAAAAGACAAATCTCATTCTGAGGTGCTTTGAGGGGAGTTTTGTGTATAAGGCAAAAGGAAGCAATTATTTTGTGCATTTACTTGATACTGCTGGGCTCTCAGCAGGAACAGTGTGTCCGGTTCCAGGCGCTACTTTTTACAGGAGATGTAGACAAATTGGAGAGAGTCCAGAACAAAACAACAAGATGATAAGAGATGCAAAAAAACATGACTTATAGGGAATAGATAAAATAACTGAGTTTGTTTTCTCTAGGAAAAGAACAACAGGAGAGGAGGCATGATAACAGTATTCCAGCACATAAACATTTGTTATAATGGGTGGAGAAACTAAGCAGTTGTCTTCTACATTCACCAGAAGTAGAAGAAGAAATAATCAGCTTAATTTGCAATAAAAATGATATAGCTAAACATTAGGAAAACACTTTGCAACAGTAAGAATAGCAAAGCACTCCAACACACTGCTTGGGGAGGCTGTAGAATCACAGGAGGTTTTTATGAAGAGGTAAACAAACATCTGTTAAAAATGATCATACCTCATAAGTAGGAAAACTATCAGGGAGGAGGGGGAGACTTTCTGAGGTCTTTGGCTCTAGGTTTTCGTATAGGGCCAAAGTCCTAGAGAAATAATTTCTGAGGTATTTAAAAAAAAAAAAATTATCTTACCACTAACCCTGAAAACTCAGCCTGGACATTCCATGTAGTCTGCACCACCTGGCATAATGCTAAGCTGGGGAGATACTAGGTCAGGTGTAGGAGCAGGTAGGCTGTGGCAGCAAAGCATTCCACTTGGGTTAATTATCTCTTCTGGAGTGGGGCTAATTACCGGGGGCAGCACGAAGCACACTGGTGCTATGTTGTTCCCATGCTGGTGCTTTCTCACCCAAGACTACCAGAGGTATCTCCACACCAGCCTGCAAGGAGGGCTGTCCTCAGGGAGGGTTCAGGAGCTTCACTGTATTGTACTTCAACTTCAGTGGTGGCTCTGCACATGCTGTGGATTTAGAGGTGGTTGTTCACCATAACCACATTTCAACCAATTTGTTCTCTTACTGTAGTGACAGCAAGGTTAAACACCATAGCTAATTTAGTGTTTCATCTGGACATCAATGCCAAACATGAAAAACGGGGTACGAGCAGCCCATGGCACTTCCTCTAAGAACCTGTTTTTCTCAGTGCAGCGCTCACCTTTTCCAGTGATGCCGTTTTAATCTGAGGGCGGGAGGAATGAAAGCCTCCCACCTTGTCCCAGGACAATTGCTGCAGTAGCATCAGCCGAGCACAATTAGGCAGAAGCAGCCTCTGCTAAGCAGACTCTCCGGTTCCCGCAGCCTAAACCACTAGTGGGCGGTATCTTCTCATTCATGCACTGCGTACAGCATCAGGGATGCTGTGAATGAGGAATGAGAAGGCAGGGTCTGCATGTTAGATTGTATCGAAGGCTTGTTGCCTTTCTCTTCCCTCATCAGCTTTTCCTGCAAGATGCAAAACTAAAGCAAAGCAAACACAGGGAAGTTGTGGTGATGCAGTAATACCTACTGCGAGTGTGATTTTTAATAATACTGTCACAATGGTTAAACAGATGGGGTTAATCTGCCATGAAGTTCACTTTTATGTCATTTATTTTACCTACAGAATCGGTGTAAACTTGTAGACAAAGCCCTCTTGTTGCTAGTATAATTTGAATTTTCACTTGAATCTGCATCCCTTTTCCAGCAAGTATTTCTCATGTATATTTCATGTATGCTCATATATATTTCTTTGACCTCCATTATTCTCTCTTTGATAACAGCACAGTTAATAATAAAATATGCACTAAACTTAAAAGGCCATGTAGCAAGAGTAGGTGCTATGGTACTGCAGCAGCAGCACAAACAGGGCTAGGATGAGAAGAATACTCTCTTAGACACTTGATTTTGTGCATCTGCATGATTTCACTTAAAACTTGATTAGGCTATTCCTAGAAATGCAGACCTTTGAAACAGTGTCCTGGTTAGAAATTCCAAGTTCTCATGCCAACGCAGATGCTGTTTCTGAAGAGGTGCTCTGGGAAGGAGCTCAAAGCTTGTAGGCAAGGTGTAGCATGTACATTATGGAGCCATCATATAGAAAATGCCCTTCCTAGGTCCCCATATACTCTCCTTTTACCAGTCCCTTTCTCTGCCTGCTGCCTAGAACCTACCACCTAGTCAGACATGGAGGTGGAGAACATTAGCTGGAGGACACCACTGTGAAGATCTGAGAATATGAACAGCTACATACTGAGTGTTCTGTGGACTCAAATTTATCTCTCTATGTATTTTAGATTATGGCTCTTCCACCAATATTGAGATAATCCTCACATAAATGGATTAACTGCTGGGAGCAGATTGAGGAGCTAAGAGGTGTCAGACCAGTTAAGGAACACATTGCTTCTAGTCAATCTGGACTACATAAAGTGGATCCAGGGAAAGTAATGACAAGGAAAGTAATGACAAGGACCTGATAATACTTCTGGTAATAATTAGCTAGTCTGGGCCTTCCAGTAAAAGAGGGTCTAATAACATCTTTCAGCCTCTTGAGGGAATCTCTGTATGTTTGTACTATCTTTCAATTACCTCAGGTGGAAGGGACAAAGCCTCTGAGAGATCTGAACAAGTGGGTACATCAGGAAACATCCCGTTTTACCTCACTATCCAAGAAGTTTCTGCTTGGGGCTCATTCCATACTCTCTTTCCCTTTCTTTTGGGCTCTTCTAACATCACCAAAGCTTGCCTTGCTGAGTGGTAAGCTCAAGACTCTCAGGAGCGTTGTCACCACCCACTCTCCTCCTTTATCTCCCTGCTTTCATTTTCACACCACAGAATGACACAAAAGAGGTGCACTGGGCATACAAGATGCGGAGATTGCCTACAACAGCTCAGCAGGTGGGCAAGGGGAGTGATGTGGATATATAATGTGCCCATTATTTCTGTCCTTTCCAGTCCCAGATGTGCCTACCTGCAGTGCACTTTGGCTGACCTCAGCTTCCCATTTCTCACAGCAGAGCGTGTTCCCAGCCTCTCTGGGGAGGACATCCGTGGGGACGGTTCCTGTTTCTCTGCCCTTTCAGTCATTCGCCTTCCTGAGCCTGATATGATTGTTTCTTTGGGCACAGTGTAAAGATGCCAGCAAGAAACGGAAGCCTCTCATGGCTTAGCAATTTATTAAGAAGAAAAGGAGGTTATTGAACTTGGAAACTGTTGAAGTTGGAAGCTGTTGAGCCAGTCATTCTCTTTTCCTGATCAAGAAGATAACCCGTCAGTTATCATCCATCATCCATCTGAATGTCTTCAGCATTCCCTGAAACAACCTGGCCTCAAACTAACCAACAAACAAGTGAAGGGAGGGAGAGCTTATCTATGTAAAGACCTGCCAGAAAACATAGGGAGTAGGGCTGAAGGGCTACCAGTCTGGAGAACTGTTTTGTTTTCTTTCCTCATTACTTCCTGCAAACTTCAATCCCTTGAGGTCCTTCTACCACTTAATAAATATTATATTTTTACAACAATATGGTTTAAAGCATTATCAGGATCCTTGTAAAAGAAGCATAAAGTCTTTGGGGGTCTTGTGTTCTGGATCAGACCTGGCAAAACTTTTGGCAGCTACTTCTGTAGCAAGTCCCACCTTGGCATAACAACTGTCAATTAGTCTTCCACATGTCCTGTGCTACAAGACCCTATTCTTCTCCGATTGATAAATACCCTCATAATAAGGCCACCTTGCTTTGGCACAGGGTACAGCAAGTTTGGTTGTTTTCTAATCTCTCTGCTGTGTATCAGCTGCACTGACCACTGCTGAGTAAATTCAGCTGCAGCCCTGGCTCTTCCTTTCAAAAGTGTGCCTTCCTTTACAAAAGCACAATATAAAAGTCAATTCCATTCTAATACATCCTCTTTAGCTGTATACAATTGTGTCATCCATTTCCATTTTATATTCATCAAGGCTTTGCCTGCCCAGGGGACTACAGCTATAAGGCATTAGAAAAGATACTGGAATGGTTTGTCTGACTGAATGTTAAAATCAATGGCTGTAGCCCTAAGAAAAAATTGTGTGGGCAGAAGCAAAGTAAAAAGTATTACCTGCTCGCTTGTTTGTCATTTTGGATCATGATTTCATATTTAACAATATTAAGCTGATTTTCTAGTAACTGGACCGATGATCTAGGTTTGGAACAGATAACTGAGCAGCACTGGCATATGGGAGCACTAACCAAAGAAAAAATAAACACAAGTTATTGCTTAATTTAACACATGCTGATGTTGCTGACTCAAAAAGAGCCTGGTGGATTTTTAAGTGTTCTAAACAGCTTCTTTATTTTGTAAAACTTAAATCCAAAACAAAATCTGTATTTCACCTCATCCAGATGCATAAAGCTGTAGAGGCCAGTAGCAGGTTTATTGCTCCCCAGTTAACTGCACTATGAAAGCAGAAGAAGGTTGAAAGTAGTAATGCAATGCTTCAAAAGACAAGCTTTTAGAAGTCCTTTTTCCCACCCTGAGTAGAATCCTGGGCTAAATCGATAGAAAGAAAGGATCTAAATAAGAAAAAGTAAATAACTTTTCTTTTCTACATTTTCTTTTACTAGGCACCAAAACTACGCAACCCTTCAGTAAAGGGAGAATCACATAATTGAAAAAGCATGACTAGATTTAAACAGGAATGAGAGTCTCTTTAAGTCAGTAAAACACATATAACAAATAGTAAGAATGGAGAAGCTGAATATAAATTAGAAAATAGGAATTATTAAAAAAATTAGGATGGTAGTGAAAGGGGGAAAAAGTACTGACAAAGCCTTTTTTTCTGAAAGTAAATTAAGAACAAAATGAGCCCTAATCATGGTATTGATCTGTAATCAGATGGAAATGTTAGGTTATTCAATAGTAATGCAGACAAGAGAAATTAAATCAATAAATACTTCTATCTGACTGCTAGGAGAAAATAAATACGATGATGAAGACATTGTTGATAACATGCCTATTCTTGTAATATCTCAGAGGAATTAAATATCACCTACTAACATTGGGCATTTTAATTCAGCAGGACTGGATACCTTCAACTGAAATATTCTTATTTGTTTTTTAAGCTGCACATCATGTCTCTGCACTATTTATGTTGATTTTCTATACAGCTTGGTGCAATGGGCAAGTTCTGGAGGAAAGGAAGAAAGCTTTTAAAGACCATGTAGAAGGGCATAATTATTTTATAATTATGTCATAAGTGTAATTACTCACAGCTAAGTACAGACCTGTGATAAAATCTCAGTCCTGAACTAAATAATGAAGTGGCTAACACAGAACACTGGAAATAAAAGGATGGGAATATAGCTAGAGGCAATCAACTTGGGTTTGTAGAAAATTCACCCCATTGAACTGTGCTAATATATTTCTTTGAGGAAATTGCACAGACTGTTGTTAAATATAACAAAGCCAGTATAATATACTTAAGATTCTGGAAAGCAGTTTTTCTTCCATCACATGGCAACTAGATTAAAGAACTTGCCTGACATAAAAATAGGATAGCAGTCATTAAACAGACTATAAATTACCTATCAGACTGGTCCCAAAATACAAGTAAGCTCTGGCAGGGATTGTTTTGTTTATAGCATGTTTGTACCAAGATCCTGGAGGGTGTCTGGAGTCGTGATATTTTTAGTCAATAACCTGGTAGAAAACTTCAAGGGTTTTGCAAATGTCATTAAGTCCCAAAGAAGGACAAATCATGTAAAAGGGGGACAACAGATGTAGAGTACACCTGATGGCGCAGTGAGTTGGGCAAAAGACATAGAAGGGGTTTGTTTAGCACAAGGACAGTCATGTTCTGTGCATCTACAAGAAGATCGACTTTGGGTTTGCTATGGGGAAATCTGTCCAGGGAAGCAGTAACTCTAAAAAAGAACTCTGAGCTCAGGGTATCTGTGGAACTGCACATGAGCTCATGGTGGAACACCGTGCTTGATAGGGATAACGTGATCCCTGGATGTACACACAGAGTGGCAAGGCATTTACATATAGCACCTCAGTCCCCTAGTTCAGCAAATTAGAAAAAGTGTGCTTATTTTCTGGTTCAAAAGATAGCTCATTTTAGTGACTACATGCCAGCCCAAGTGAAGGTACCTCCTGGGTACCTGTTTTCTTACCTTGTACTGATCATGTGAGATCTTTGATCTATGCATGTGTTGCTAGTATGAAATATTAAAGGTTTAAATCTACTCTGATCCAGCTCCCCAAAATAATTTATAATCTATGAGGCAGCCCTAAAAGCAGTGTCATGAGTGATGACATACAGCATCATCCTGGAATTCTTGCTCACACATTTCAAAAGCCAGTCTGATCTACAAGCATTGTATCCTCTCTCAGTCCTGCAAAGATAGCACCCATCTTTGCTGCCCATATAAGGGAAGCAGTTTGAAGGACACAGGCGAGACTATGTGAGAAGCAAATGGGAAATCAGAAGACTGGAATTACTGCAAAGAAGAACGAGAACGGCAAAGAACACTCAGCTGAAGAGAGAGCAATAAGCAGAGGGCCAGAACACAATCTATATGTGCCAAAGACAGTTTACAGACAACCTGAATGTAGATCATGCCTATTTTAAGCTTAATACAGATGATGCCCCACAAAGCACCTAAGTGTTTTCATATCAAGGGGTATCATGCACTAGCACCTGAGCTGCACTCATATATGTCCAGTATAATGGTGCTGGCAACCTCCTGTCTCTTACTGTACTCCTTTAACACTGCTTACTGGAGTACAAACACCAATCCTGGCAAGCTGTCAGAGAGCAAGACCTATCAACTGACAACTACCAATCACTTACCCTGAACAGATGCCAAAGAATACAGACTCCTGCAAATTTTCTTGGAGTATATTTGCTGTATTTATTGTTATGTGACCCTCCTATGATTTTAGTTTATTTGCAAATTGAGACTTGCATTAACAGGTCTCCCTGACCGCAAAACCTTTAATCACTGATGAAATTCAGATGTCAAAGAATGGAACTGCTTCACTTCCTGTAAACTAGTTCAGTGCTGTTGTACTTTTTGAATTTATTGCCTATCCTGACAAAGCATGGAAAACTTGTAACTATCCTAGAAAACATCCCAAGAAAAGCAAAGACTGACAAGGAATTAAGGAAAGAGTATTGGTTTCTGACCTTTTCAAGAAAGGATACCTGGGCAAAAAGGCAAGCAAAGTGCAATAAAAGGTAGGCTTTCCACTAGTTTGGGGAGGAGAACAGGCTCAGACAGTGACTTCTCGAGGCAATATTTAATCTAGCTTGTCTCCCTCAGAGAGAACATAAAACTTCCATAGACTGCCATTGAAGGACATTTGTGAAAATGCCAAGTGCTTCTGATGATCCAGACTCAGCTCTCCCTTTTAGGCAAGATATTTAACATTGGCAAAAGCCTAAATGGTTGGATACTGAGCATACATCCCTGCTCAGTAAAAAACACTTCCATACACCGAGCCTGAGATCTGAAGGGATATATTTATCCAAGAGTACTCATGGTATCAAAAGCTCTGTGTGTTACAGAAAGGGGAAAGGGCTTCTTGGGAAGGGTTACTGTCTGGGCACCAGAGTGTTCATGCAGCAGGGATCAAGTATTCCTTTTCAGTCATTAACACAGTTGTTTTGCACAGCAATAAATCCTAGACAAGGAAACAGCCAAGAACAGTGCAGATTGCCAGAGGGGTGGGGTAGAACAGAAGTCCCTGCTTCACTTCCTAAAAAAACCCTTCACTTAACATTCTCCATGACTAGTTACCTGCCTCGGTGGCATAAGTCATCTGTGAGCCAGGGCAGTTCCAGTACCACTGGAAACAAAGCCTCCAATAAGGTAAAAGCATGTTTCCGGCAAAGCCATCAAAGCCAAAAGCTTTAAGGATGGAGAAATTCTCCTGGGGCTCTTGTATGTGAGCACCACCATCCCAACCTTGAGCTGGCTTGCAGTGATAACATTGTGTGCTGAGGTTGGCACACAATCCAGGTGAAGTCACAAGAGGAAAAGCTTCCCACCCCGTACAGCCTCGGTGGTCACATCCACAGCTCCTCACCACACTCCACCCAGCCAGCTCTCTTGCACCACAGAGGACATGCAGCCCTGCCTGGCTTTCTTCCACTGTGCGGGGATAGGGCTGGCTCACAAGTCGCCATTGTGTTTCCTAGGAAGTACTGTTTCAGTAAGTACCTGCTCATACCGCTTCTGTGCAAAGGCTTGGAGCCTCAGCTGGCACCTATTAATATTGCCCCAGTCTCCACCTGCATCTTTCCAATGCTGTTTTCAGAAGTCTGTAATGGTAGGTTGCATCACCAACTCTTTCACAAGAACGTTCCTAGCCTCTGTCAAAGTCTAAGTCTAAGTGGGAAATAAGGTAAGAAATGAAGCAAAGCGCTGGCATCATGGGAATATGCTTTTACTACAAAAATTTAAAACGACCATGGGGATGGAAGGAAAAAACTCATTCTTGTTTGCCTCAGAAACATAGAATTGTGTTCAGGGTTTAAAGTTCCAAACACAAACAAAACCTGAATTGATGGTATGTGAGGGAATGCCTTAACTTGGCCAGAAGAGAATAAAAAGCAACACTGATAAATTATAATTAATACCTCTTATCACAGAGCACTTCAGTGGATGCTAATGAAGCATCATTTCCTTTGGGATATCACTACAGTACAATCCAATAAAAAAGTGAACAAAACTTTCCAAGTTCAGGTAAGAGCCCTTCATTTAGCCCATGCCCTCTTCTCTCAGTGAAGATGGCGCCTGGTTGCTCCTCCTGGGGACTCTGATCATCCTGTACAACCAGACCTATGGGTGCCACCACAGACAACGGAACAGCATTTTGGGGTGAGGAACGAGTAGCAACTCTGCTTTGAAACATTGTTGCCCACTTCCACCATCCTCAGCAATCTTAAGGTGGTGGAGGTACCCACCAATATTATGGAGCAAGAGCATGGTAGATGGTCACAAGGGAAACAGGAATGAATGAGGAGAAATGAGGCTTACTGTAGCAATAGCATGTGAAACTCAAAGAGGAAGAGTGGTTTGGCTGCTTGCAGACAGATGAAAGGGAGTAATGGATTGGGTTAGGGAAGTATGCTTTCTGCTCTTGCCATGAGGTCCCAACACTCAACTTCATAGCTGCCAACCTCTGACTGTAATGGCAGAAAGAACTGCTATGGTCATCTAGACCCACACTTTGAAAAGTTTGTGTCAGGGGATTCGACAGAAATCCTTCCCATCTCCACAACAATTTGCTTTCTGACAGGAATGCAGCCACAGTTTAAATGCCTCCTGTGGAGGATCCTCCAAAACCTTCAATGAGTTTTTCTAGTGGTTAATGACTACCTTAAAAAATAGTGCTCTTTTTGATATAATTTTTTGTCTTTTCTCTGTTTCAAATTGCAGATTTTGGGTCTTGTTACCCTTCAGTCTGCCAGACACTAGAAAGTTTGCTCCCTTTGTAAGCATATATAGACACTGAAAAAAGTTTTGTGTTCAGCTTTCCCTTTTTCCTTCAACCTCTTCTACTGGAAGGCAAGCTTCCAATTCTTTAATACCCTCAGGCATTGTCCCTGAAACCTCTCCCATCCAGGAACCACTAACAAAAGAGTACATGGGAAGTGACCATGCTAGTGCTAAATGAGACACGAACTCAGCGTCTCCTAGAGCTATTCATCTTGAAGTTATTTACCAAAAACTGCATGAGTTCCCTCAGCTACAGCACCATCCTGGAATTTTGTCACCAGCCAGTGAGCCACTCCAGCCCCCACTCCTTCCCTGTCACTGCTCCCGGAGACAAACTTGCCAGCTGATTAGGATAGCGTGGATTCCTTATTCTTTGACATGTGATTTCCAGCAGCTAATGTTATGCTTGGCCCCATCTTTCTGAGTGATCCAAACTATTCCAGTAATGTTTTATTTTGCTAGCTTACTGACTTTTGAGTCATTCCTACTAATTAATTATTATTTTGCCATCTTTCAGAACATCAAGAGTAGAGTTCAGTAGTATACAGCCACAAATGACCAATTTTACAATGCTTATTCCCCCCTTCAATTATACAGTTCTATCCACTTGGAGCACTGTCACATTTCCTATAAAGTTCTAATGTCTGCATTACAAGAAATGGCAACAACAATGTCTAAGAGCACTATATCAGCACTGTCTATTCCCAGCTCGGCCTATCAACTGTGATTTGATTATAAGTGCTTTAAGATAAAGTTACCATTTGATACATGCTCCTATAGCACCTACCACAAGTAGGTCCCTAATTAAGAAGTAGTTATCTTCTCTGGCTGGTCCAAAATCAAATTATTCCAGTTCTTAAACTCTGACTAGGACCTTGCCCTTCAGAAATACAAAATTTCTCACAAAAACATAGAATCATGAATAAAATGTTCCTAAAATATCTGCAGTGCAAGTGCAAATCATAAATAAATTGTTCCCGAAATGTTTGCAATGCAAATCCCTCATCTGATTAAGCTTACACACCAGCTTATCTTCATCCTGTGTTAACTTCATCCTGACTCAAAGCACACTGAAATAAAGGCTTTCTGGTTTTGCAGGATGAGGCAGCAGGAAGATGTATGGCATGCAGTAGGAAAAGTAAAAAAAAAAAAAATTTCTGTCAGACAAAGCTTTTCCTTATGTTATTATAAATGCAAACTTCTTCTTGTACCTTTTAGTTGTTAAATACAAAAATATGAGATTGCATTCCCATGCCTGATTGCCCCAGAGGCACTACACAAATTACACAAATTGCAAATACACAAATATATGGATTCCCTGACTTCCAAGGGATTTTTGAAGATAAACTACTTAACCCTTAATTATACCGACAGTGGCTGGCTAATGAACAAGGTGAGGCGACACCCTTGGCTGGTAAGATCCATGATAGAAAAAAGGTGAGTTATTTCATCCCAGGAAGGAGAAGGTCTAACATCCCTCTGTGCAGATTTCCCACATGATTTAAACCTCTATAGTGGATCTAGGCTATGCTAGAGCCACAGACCCCCAGTGTGAATTCAGGATAGCTATTTAGGGGATAAATTCTGCTCTCACTGAATGTGGACTTGGAGATCCTTCACTTGTGTACTTGTCCCCAACAGAAGCCCTTAGCCTAGGTAGCTGAAAAGAAAACAAAATTCATGGATTGTATTAAATGGCTGTGACATTTCTCCATTGTATAAACCACTGTTCGTACTTCTCCTACCTCTCACTAATGACTTTACTCTTCTTTCTGCCTTTCTTTTTGTTTTTAACTCCTTCCTGTTTCTTCCCCTGCTTGGGGGGAGAAAACAAAACCCAGTCTTCCCCTGACTGGGTTTTGTTTTCTCTTTACCTCATAACTTTGTCTTCCATATCGTCTTCTTGGATGATCCACACCAGTAGCACTGGGTGCTCCTTTTCTCTGACTATGGCCTTCAGCCCTCTCACGGAAGCATATCTTAGTAGTGTTAGGCCTGTATGGAAAAGCAGATGTCTCCTGGTTACTGTTAGATCCTCACCGCTTCATACAGGAGGAGTCTGTTTATAGCCTGGAGCCTGCGAAGACTTCTGGAATTTGAAATGCTTTCTCCTTCCATTTTGAGGGCAAACAGCTGAAGAGACCAGGAATCCTGCCTCCTCTGACAAATATTTTAACCTTCCAGATATCAACCTTACCTTTAGATCCTGCAGCTCAACAAATGTGCTATCATATATCCCAGAGTTTACCCAGCCTATGCAATCTGATAGGCCACCTATACTGAAGAGGGTGATTAACATCTAAGAATGGATGGGAGGTGACCTTCCACATAGCCATGATATATTTTTGGAAGGGCAAGGCAAAGTCAGAAGGGTTTACTATGCTCTTTGATCACTTAAGCTTATGGTTACCAAATAACCATCAGTGTCCTTTCCATAAACATGTTTATTCTTAGTAACGTGAATCCCCATCCCCACTTCTGCAAATTTAGCATCTATTCCTAAGCTACATCTTTCAGCCCAGCTACACCATCATCCCTTCTCAGCAGCTTCAGCCACCCAGTCTCTTTTTTCTGATTGATGATACATCATGCATCTTGCTTACTGCACATTTCTCCCACCTTCCACAGAACCCCAGTCACTTCACACGAGCAAGCAGTTGGCCATAGTCAGAAAACTGCTACAGGTGAAAATGCAAGCTGGTTAGTGCTGAGCACAGGAGAAGTTCAGCTGGTAGTTCACATCCCCTCATTGCTGCACGTGGACAAAGTGTGGAGGTAACTGGCACTGAATGCCCCAGAAGACCACCAGCAAACACCAGCACCTTTAAGGGATGCCTCATATAGAATGTTCATAGAAAAACACTGACTTCAGGATGCAGATATCTCACACCTGTCTGTAGGAGGGGTATACATCCTAAAACAGGACTCATCACCTTGCTATCTTTCCTAGTTTAAGCACAAAACACAGGGATTATTTGTGAAAAAGCACTCTAGGAAAAAAATATATATTAGGCCAGACTAAAGATAACATGGCCCAGTATGCCACTAGTTAGGGTATTTTACAAGAATTTGGGTAAAACAAACAAACAAACAAAATTAAATTTTAAGTAACGCAAAAAATAAACCAACAAAGAAGTTCAACTCTTCCAGTAGGGCAATGGCTTTGCCCTTTGGGTTGGAGCTCATTCTAGGGTGAGATTCACCTAAATCCAACACAGAAGCTACTTAAGATTTCAAAGAACATTAATCAGACAGACAGATATAGCACAAATGTAAGTTGTGGTCTTAGCTGGGCAGATTACCAGAGGGACATGTGGGACTCTGCTTCCTTTTTCTTCCACTTTTTCCCACTCTTGAAGGCTTGGAAAAGGGCGTAGAGGTGAGTGAGTAGATGCAGAAAGAGTCAGTAAGTGGCAAACCATCATTTATGAAGATGGCAAGTGTGAGGAGATAGCAGACAGCTATGGAAAGGGGACATATGGAGTCCACATGGAAGGGCTGCAATCTGACAGAGAAGCCACAGAAGGAATATGAAGCTGGAAAATGACAAGGGCAGGTAGTGGGACTTGGGAGGCAAGAAGATGGGGACTGCAAGCAACATGGCAGTAACTAAGCCAACTGAGCTTTTAAATTGAGGATGTAGGCAAAAATTCAGGTTTTAGAGGAAAACTGCATTTAGCAGATTCATATGCAAGACAGAGCTTGGATACAGTAAAATGTACAGTAATCTGTATTTTAGTATCAAGGAGAACAGCAGAAGCGCTGGGGGTGATAAAGAGAGGTGGTCTTGGGAAAAGTCCCAGGTTTCCCACACATCAAGTTCCAGATGTTGCTAGGGGATGATGGAAGACTGGAGAAATGGGGAAATATTGGAACAAAGAGAAGGCAGTGTAAGACACTGGAGAGAAACAGGAGAAAGAATGGAGAGAGAGAGAACACTTCAAAAGTACAGGAAAGATCAAAGCTGGTGCAGAAAATAATGAGAGACTCCTAAAGGTGGTTGGGGCAACACCAGATATTTCTGGGAGAACAGCTTTGGGATTATGATATTGAAAAAAACTTCAAGGTATCCAAGCAAGTACCGGAAAGGAGGAACTTGGCAAAGATAATGTGAATACAGGGAGAGTAGGAGGGGTTTATTTCATTCTGCAAGTTTGCAGCATGTGGAAGTGATTACAGGGATGATTACAAGACTGGTGCTATATATAAGATACAGGATAATAACATGCAATGAATTACACAGTATAGAGCAGATCTACTGCCCAAGGAAAAAAAAATATGCTGAGAGCCATGTAAGCCAGTTTTCTTAACAAGACGGAAAGTAGCGCAGCAAGTCAAATTTTTCAATATGTCATTTGATTTCACTGGAATTTGCTTTTGTTAATGATAATTCTCTCCTCTAAAGAAGTCCGTTGTTTCACCAGTGAAGTTGAAAACAAATCTTCATCCATGAAAAAGTGAAGGGCTTTGGCTCCAAGTTCTTTGACAAAAATCTTCAGAAGTTTTTCTCCATCAAGCAATTGTAGCATCATGACTTTCTTCTCCAATTCAGGAAAAAGGACACTAAGTCTAAGATAGATATTTAAAAAGAAAAGAAAAAAAGAAAAAATACATTCTTGAATATCCACATTTTTCACTTAGAAGGAAAATTCCTCTTTCTGGCTAGTTCCATGGTAGGTTTTGTTGTTCCCCTCTAGCGTCAAGATACTTATACTCCAGTTTGACATCCGCTGCAGTTTCCAAAACTGACAAACCTGATCAGTAGTTGCTTATCACTTTATATTCAGGGATCCTCAGCACAAACCGATAAAGAAGACTCTCACAAGTATATCATTGCAAATTGCTTGCCCAGTAAAAAAATCATAAATATTGAAAACGACTTAAAAAAAATCATGGGCCTACAGGTAGCAGTTACCCATTGAAAAATAGCTTATTCTTTTACTGACAAGACTTGTCAAAAAGCTACATAGTTGCTTAATACCCCAAGAGAGAAAAAGAAGTTATTTCTGGAAACAAAAAGGACAAGAAAAATTTCCAGTTCATTCCATCCCATTGTCACAACACTTACATTTATAGCTCTGGGTACTAACATACTGCAATCCCTTTGCATGGCTTACATTTCCAACTCCACTAGGCACTGAAAAGTTACAGCTATCCCCAACTTCTGTAAGCCTCTATTCCATGCCAAAACCAACTGGTGCCGTGCCAGTCTGACCAGCACACCTGGTGCTGCATGAGCCTAGGAGGTTACCCTTCCCTCACCTTGTCTCAGGTTAGGGCCACTTCTTTGTTACCTTGCTGTGGACCGGCATCCCACGGCTGGTCACTGGCTGCAGGAGATTCAGCCTCCCACACGCTGCACCCCTTCTCTGCAGAGCTGGCTGGGGAGATTACACCGGCGATGGCATTTTATCAGCAGCACTAGGAGGTGAGCGCAGACACGATAAGGAGGTGTTAAAAGTCAACGAGGTGCCATTGACAAGGATTGAAGCTGGGCTCGCTCTTCCCCACCCACCATGTGTGCGCTGACGCTGCGCAGCCCCGTTCCTCTCTCGCCTTCTCACCAGCTGCTGCTTTGGCAGGCAGCACCTCTCGCCCTCTCTTCTCAGCAGGCAGCCACCCAGCTCATTGCTGCTGGAAGCAGTCACAGCGCCAGGCCTGCAGGGAACACATCTTTCCTTACAAAGCCCCCCGCGGGTCCCCCGGTGAGCATAAAAGAGATTTTTCATTGCTCAGAACTTATTGATGGAGAGGTAGCCTGGTAGCTTTAGTTCTTTCCCTTCGTTCCCTCCCAGGAAGGAATGATCTGCTCCCTGAAGTGGCTGCTTTCCCAGGTAAAAGCATTCGCACACACTGCCTAGAGCAGAGAAGAGTCCTCCCCTCACACACACTCCCCAGGGATTAGCCCCCAGACTCAGAAAACCTGCTGTGACCAACAGCTTGATTAGGACCCAAGACTCACCAAACATTGAGGGGCAGGTAAAGAAGCTCATAAGAATTCCGTTTCATTTGTGCATGCACTGGCATAATCCCTGAGTTAAAAGCACACAAGTAACCAGCAAGCCATAGCCTGAGCAATACCACAGGACTCTTAGAGTCAACACACATCCTGGCTCCATCCATGCCACAATGAACTCTGCATCGCGACAGCAGCCACGGACTGATCAGCACTTCAAAACATCCGGAAACTGAGGAATCTCCTCCACACCAAGGATCCACATACATATCAAGGATGCTCTCACTGCCTGAGCTACCACAGTATCTCAAACAATACTGCTTTAAAGAGTAGCCAACTCACAGAAGCACTACTAACAGTTCTGATGCATAGAAAGCTCCCACAACCATTGCAATGAGCTAAAGGACTCCACAATATTCTCATGAGGCAGGTGAGGTCGTCGCAATCACCTCATTCACAGCTCTTGCCAGTGAAGTCTTTACCAATAGCCTCAGCATATAATTCCAGATTTGAAAGCAATTCTCAGTTCACCTCCAGAAATGCCTTGCCTGTGTGAGGATAAGCAGTAGACTATGCAGGCTGGACAAGGCACTGAGCAGCCTGGTCTAGTGGGAGGTGTCCCTGCCTATGGCAGGGGGGTTGGAACTCGATGATCTTTAAGGTCCCTTCCAACCCAAACTATTCTATGATTCTATGATCTGCCTTTGACCCCAATCCAAGCTCTCCTGATTCCAGATCCAGCATACAGTTCCAGAATGAACTGACCCCAGAGTGGGACATTCTCTGTGTCTGCTGGGGGCATGATCGTCACCCTGGGAGCTTTATACGGTTTTGTATACATTGTATACCTTTTTATCTTTTTCTCTTTCATTTTATTTATTATTTCATTATCTATTAAAATAGTTTAGAATTTTCCTAAACTCATAAATCTCTTCATTCCTTCCTCTCCTCTCTTTTGAGTGGAGGGGGGGGCATCTCTCAGGGGGGGCTTTTGGGTCTAACCCAGGACAATGGTTCATGTCCCCCAGTGAGCCAGGTGTGGCAGCCCCCAGTGCCTGCAGCCCTGAGGCACAGCCATCCTTGTCCTGTCTCTCAGCAGGCACCCTTGGCTCCTGGTTCCTCTGTGTCACCTGTCCTCAAACACTATAGTCAGGAACCCAGCAAGCTCCTGAGAACACATTGCCTTGTAGCTATTTGCCTGGAGCAGAAGTATTTCATGGATGGCAGTTCAATGTCTGCTCCCAGCCCTGGCAAGAGCAGCAGGTTTGCTGGCCTGACAGGCATCCCTTCAGCTTTTTCACAGGTTGTTGCCTTACCTTGCTTGAGCTTCAGGGAGTTGAGTTTGGGGTGAAGGGTAGGTCAGCTCTTATCTCATATCTACACACACAAATGTAGCCCTTACTAGTTCCCTTTCCAGCCCCCAGAGTTCCTGCCCAGCAGCACAGTGAGTTCTATGGTTTTTTCCCTGTGTTGAGGCCTTTCAGCAGGATACAAGCTGTGCCGAAGAGCACAGAGATGTCCTTGGGAATCCTCAGCTTTAAAGATCGTCCTGGGGACATCTACGACATTTGTCCTCTGCAGTCTTTGACACAGGGCTCATGGCTTGGGGAAAGGGCAGAGCTGCAGCCCTCCCATCCAGTCTGGTGAGAGTGGCTCCAGGGTGATGCTCAGAGATTACAGGAGCAGCCACTATGAGATTCAGAGAGTACAGAAACCCACCCTGGCCACCTTCTCCTTCTGGAAAATGTTTTTAGGACAATCTGGGTGGACTGAAGAGCTTGAGCTACAGGGTCCTACAGTTCATTTAAGCAGTTTGTTTAAGCAAATACCTGGTTTTGCCAATTTTTCAAATGTCCGCTTGCACACAGACTGCCCTAATATCCTACCAGAGCTCCAAATATTCATTGAAGGAGAAATTTCCTGGAAAACTATGCCTCCATCTTTACCTTGCCTTCTGACCATTTTAAGACCAATCTCATAATTACAAGCCCAGAAGGATGTACAGGTGTCAAAGGCTGCATTCTCCAAAGCCTTGCAAATGTACGTAACTCAGGGAGCCCGTAACCACCACCACACTATCTTGACCACCACACATCTCACTCAGCTCATAGTCCAGACTAGCAAATCACATCTATTTCCCTCAATGGTGAAGGCTGCCACAGCACAAAGACACCAAAACTGTGCTAGGGTGTGTGGGAAGGGAACACTGGAGCAGGCAGAGTCCCATGTGTTTACTTTCCTTAAAGATAAAAACTTACCCAAGTCAAATGAAAAATCAGGAACAATGCAGGAATTTTAAAGAGGCCCAAGCTGCCACCTGACTCAGCGTCTGGGCAGGATATCGATTAGAGAGGCTATTCTTTATTCCTCTGCTATTGTTTAAGGCTGGCCTCCCTCATGACAGCAAGAAGCGTGGGAACACAGCAGCTTTGGTGTTAAAAAGTGCTTTTATCACTGAGCTGAGTAGAGGGGTCTCTGGGAACCAGAGATGGTTTGTTTGATAGTTAAGGAAGAGTGTTCAAACCATGAAATTCTGAGATCTCTATGGCCATGCTAATAATTCTGAAAGCATAGGAATATGATGCAGCACATCTCTGGTACAGCATTTCTTGAGTTGTATTCAGGCTCTGGTGATTTCAGAAAGGTGGAGAAATAAAACAACTCTGCCTGCTGAAAATTCTTGGAATTTTCCGAGCTTCTGTGACAGCAGCTCTGGTATTTATACCCACTCTGAGTTTAAACAATCCAGACTGAGTTTTGTAAATGGAGTGGCACACCACAGAGAACAGTTCACCACTCATGTCCTTATCCCTCTTCTTGAGCAGGTTTTGCTAGCCAGTCTGGGATACAGCCTGCAATGGCTGCCACAATAATGTCCTCTTCTTCAGCAAGACAAAAACAACCATAGTTTGCCATGCATTGTTATCACTTTATCAACTATCCAAGTGCCTGCAGGCCACCAACAAGCCACCACAAATCCCTACCTAATGAACTGATGGACACTTGTATGGCTTCTTGGTAGCTCCAGGCAGACATAAGGCAAACAACAATAAAAAACACCCAAACAAACAAAAAACCCCAAACCAAAATATAAACATAACAACAAAAAAAATGGATAGACATGTAGCTCAGAGATATGGTTCAAGGATTTTTTTTAGAGTTAGGTTAATGGTAGGACTAGATTATCTTAAAGTCCTTTACAACAAAGATGACTCTATGAAAACCTTTGCTTTCCTGGTAATTTTCAATGCACTAAAAAGCAACATACTTCAGTCCATGAACACAATTGATTTGACGGTGTAGGGGGCAAATAAGTGACCACCAACCAGGTTTTCAGTGAAAATATTTTTGCTCCCCTTGGGTTGTACAGCTGGCTCCTGATTAATGATTTTACACTCTCGGTAGGTTATTCTTCATTTGCAACAGAATCCAACGTTATACATACACAGGAGATTGGGTTCTTTTCTACCTACTCATAAGACAAAATAAAAAGTGAAACTCTTTCAGGCTCTGACTGGAAAAACATCAACATGTGAAATCACTTCAATGACACTCCATATAAAAATGTACAGTGAGCTGGAGGGTGTTTCTCCAGACATAGGGTAAGCTCAGTGTAGATACCAGATACTTTTCCAGCATCCAGAAACACTCTGGAATATTGCTTCACATTTTTGTGTGAGAACACACAGTTTGTTAGCAGTGTGGCTCCACTGACTTTCATGCTTCTGTTTCAATTTTTCTAATGCATTTTTCACCTTCCAAAGTTTAAAACCAGCCAGGACTCAGCCAAGTTTCTGCTCCTCCAGTTTGTTACAAATGGACAACCAAACTAAACTTGGATGGTTTTTAATAGGAGATAGCTTCTCTTCTACAAGAGCCATGTTAGCACCCAAACACTGTTTTTACAAAGATGATGGATGTCCTCTGATGTTATCTCAGGCGTGGTTGATTCTACTGCCTCCATGCCAGCTAGTACTTAGTGCCTAGCACAGAGCAAGCCAGGAACCAGGCTGGGAAGCTGAAACATAGATCCTGACTTGCTCTGCCTGCACAGGTACCACAGACATGATGGGCTGAATCCACTTGACTCTACCAACACAATCCCCACTCTAGAGCTATACTTTACATCAATGTTGATATACTGTGTTAGCACATGAGCTTAGCAAAGACATCAGTTATGCCCTTATCCATATATATGGGTAGTCAGGAGTCAAGGAATCCATCATCTTGCCACAGTCCAAAAAGCAATCCAATAGATGCAGCAAGTTGCAATTTAAGGAACAGCTCTTCTCTCCTTGAACTCCCTGCCATAGTCATGTTTTCACTCCTTGCTTTCTCTGAATTATGCTAGTTCATCATTGGTTCTTGTCCTTATCCACATCACAACTATGAATTTTAAACAGCATCTGTGCTACAATATGCTCTCTATTAATTTTTCTCTGTGTTAGACTGACAAACAACTTCAGTAATTTCCTTTTTCTTTACTTGTAAGTGATATATAACAAAGCTTTTTCCTAAAACTGAAGCCACTCGGCCCAAAATACTTCTAAGGAACTTTTTAAAATTTTTTTTCACTACTTTTCTTGATATGCAGAAGAAATCCCTGATTGCTGATACAATTTATGTGTACAGTAGCTGTACTGACCTCGACCTGCTACGGACTATCTGGTTCCAGCAATTTACAATCACCATATCATTCAGGTGGGAAAGGACCTCAGGAGATCTGAGCTTCTTGTTCTTTAACTTCATAGCTGATACCAGCCTTTTGACACCAGTTTCCTCAGTATCCTCCCCATCCTTTTCATCTTTACTACAAGTACCAGACAGACTGGGAGTCTAACCTGGATTGTGGCAAAGCTGAGGAGAGGTATCACTCACAGGGCAACCTATTATCAGACAGAGAAATTTGGAAGCTGTTTTATGTAACACACAATGCCTCAAACAATCTCAGAGCTCACAAGGCTTTAAGATGTCTTCAGGTATGCAAGAGGTGGATTTTCTCTGCTGTGTCCCCATTCTCTTTTGCCATAGTTTACAACCCAGTCCAAAATGAACTTCTCCATATTAACCACACTTACATCACCACCTCTTCCAACAACTCAAAAAACTGCAGGGCATTTCTGACCTTCACCAGCTGGGTCCAACAACACAGACAGGCAGTAGCAGCAAAAGACTAAAGAAAGCAGAAGACCCAGAAATTTCCACCTTTCAAAATCTTTAACCATTACCAAAGCCAGAAAATATAACATCACATTTCTTTAGCTCCATCTTCTTTTTTTTTTTTTTTAATAGCTGAACCACCTCACAGCCTTATTGCACTTGGAAACAAAATGTGAGTTCCTATCCAATTGAGCACCAAGAAGACCGCCTGCACAAAGCAGGCTTGTTACCACTCCATGGATCACCACTGACCTCTGCATGGATTCCTATAATACTGGTCTATTTGCTTACACAGCTGCAGGCTACTATTTCACACCACTTCAGTAGCTGAAAGACAATCTTGTGACATTTCTGAGCTGGAGTTTCCATGTGCGTCCACTTTTCAGAGTGGAAAATTATTCTTTTTAATTATATGAAGCAATTTCTCAAGATATCATTTTCAATACAAGGATGATCATATACTTCTGAGCAGGGGAGGAAAAATGGAAAGGATTGCTCAGGTGGAAGGATAATTGTATGACCTGTATTGGAAAGAATTTGACTGGCAGCCTGAATTGGATTTGCCCAAACCTATCAGATAGGAATGGAAGAAAGGCTTTTGGGACGGGACCGTAGGGAGTGCAAGAGAAAGCACCTGATGTGACCAGTATGGGCAGCCACGGTAGCTCCAGGAGAAATACTTAAATCAGGTTTAGATTCACCCTGGGTTGTGGCATTAGGAGAGTTCTCCATCTCCTAGCGATCTGATGGCGCTAAAGCACGGGCAGCTACTCTCAAGGCAGCATTCCTCCCATCTTCCAAACAATTTGGAAACTGCAAATCAGTGCAGACTTCTTAGCTCAGTAATTGTAATGTTGTCTCAGCAATCGTCTGTCAGCACACTTCAAAACCCTTCGGATTTTCTCTGCAAATGCAGTCATCCATCCTCCTTCAACAAATGTCAGACTCCACTGATTATTACCAATAAAACTATTGATGTTAGAAATGCTGAGGCAGAAAAATGAGGCTATTTAAGAACGTTTTACCAGACATTAGTTGATACTGCGGCATTTCATGCAGCACATCGCAAAACCTCTTTCTTCCCAGTGGCGTTAAATTGTTACTTTCCCTGAGAGATAAATGTTGGTCTTTTTTCACAAAGCTGGTCTGGGAGGAAAGCAGGGAAAGAGTGTGGGAACAGTAGATAACATCAAGGCTTCCCACTTCCCTATTCTCTTCTTGTGAGCAATCTTGCATGGCTTTTAACTACTGCCATTCATATTCTGAAGTGCTCTTTCAGTAGGCACATCCTGTGGTGTCCCTGGTTTGGTGACAACGCTCCTAAATACTGAGAGCATTGTCCAAAAAAACCGTCTTGGATTCCTCTTCAGCTGAAAGAACCAATTTACTTTCCTCCTTCAACAGGCACAGGATAATTATAGGAAGCCCCCACATCATACCATGTGGCTATCACATGCAAAACCCATCTATCATACAAATGTGTATTGCTGAGACATCTCTGTTTCTCACACACACAGAAGTCCAAAACCCATCATCCCAACCAGCAACTACTGCCCCTCTTATTATTTTTCCAGTTACATTTATCTTATCTCAATTGAAGGAGAAAATTTTAAGAAAAATTAATTTCTTTTTTCTCACCAAGAAGCCAGACTCTGTATTTGAGTATCAAACTGCAAGGCTAATCTCAAAACCAGTGGATTTTTAGCTACCTCAACTTGTATCAATCAAGCTTAAATATATCTTCCTTTTCCACAAATTTAAAGGAAATAATAGACATCAGCAAACAAATACAATCCTATCTGATACCACTTTTTACTCAGATTTTATCAAGAGGTTTCTGCACAATCTCATAGCACAGTGCTATCTCACTTTGATATCAACTGTCAACCACTGATCAGAGAGATTTGAAAAGAGCAACCCACAAATGAAGCACCTCAGTACAGGCCTGCAATTTTGCATAGTTTTCTGCTAGGTATCCCATGCTCACACTTCATCTCTGCTTCTGTTGGCATTAAAAATAAGCTAAAGCATGCAAAGGAACCAGTGAGAATGCAGTCCCTGGATTTACATGGAGCCTTTAGCAGTTAGGATAGAAACAGAGAGCAACATGCTATGTATAAGGGAAAAGGGGAAAGAATTTAAACAAAACTAAATGGGAAGCTTAGTGTATAAAGCCCTACAAAAGGCCACTGGTGAGTCCAGAGGAGGGCCATGAAGATAATCAGGGGACTGGAGCACTTCTCCTATGAGGACAGGCTGAGAGAGTAGGGGCTGTTCATCCTGGAGAAGAGAAGGCTCCAGAGAGACCTTACAGCAGCTTTCCAGTACCTAAACACATAGAATCATAGAATCATAGAATAGTTTGGGTTGGAAGGGACCTTAAAGATCATCGAGTTCCAACCCCCCTGCCATAGGCAGGGACACCTCCCACTAGACCAGGCTGCCCAGTGCCCTGTCCAGCCTAGTCTTGAACACCTCCAGAGAGGGGGCATCCACAACCTCCCTGGGCAACCTGTTCCAGTGTTTCACCACCCTCACTGTAAAGAATTTCTTCCTTATGTCTAGTCTAAATCTCTAATTTATATCCATTGTTTCTAGTCCTCCCATCCGATATTATGTTAAAAATTCCTTCCCCTGCCTTTCTGTAGGACCCCCTCAGGTACTGAGAAGTTACTCTGAGGTCCCCTCTGAGCCTTCTCTTCTCCAGGCTGAACAACCCCAACTCCTTCAGCCTGTCCTNGGTGGCTCATGAGACATGGGGAGAGATTCTTTATCAGGGAGCATAGCAGCAGGAAAGGGGTCATGGTTTTAAACTGAAAGAGAATGGATTTATATTAGCTATTAGGACCAAAATTGTTCACTGTTAGAGTGGTGGGACACAGGAACAGGTTGCCCAGAGAGTCTGTGGCAGTGTTGTAAGCATCAGGCTGGATGGGGCTTTGAGTAACCTGGTCTAGCGGGTGGTGTCCCAGCCCATGGCAGAGGAGTTGCAACTAGATGACATTTAATGTCCTTTTGAATTCTAACCACTGTGTGACCCCAGTGCTTAGAGAATTTTCTAGCCTAGTCCCCACTCCTCACAGCTTTACACATAAGCATTACTTGTGGCCACCTGGAAAGCAAGAGCGGCTCTTTGCATTGCCTCAGCTGACTATTGCAGGGAATCCAGAGCACTCACTTCCTTGCCTTTGTGGCTGCAGGTGACAAAGGCACAAACACCTATTTCCTCTGCAGGCTGTGTAATCTCTTCTGGGTAAAGGAATGTTACAGAAAGTCAATCATTTTGCCAAGAAACCCAGGTGTCAAGAAACACAATTAAGGAGATTTGAACTTATCAAATCCTTCACCCTTCCAGAAATCAAAACTGCATACAAACCTTTTCCTACCTTTCCTCTAACAAATACACAGGACACCAGGCTGAGAAGCATCGATGCCTGAAGCATCCTTTTGAGCCTGTTTGCCTTGATGAAGCCACTCAGAAGGTGCAGCACGAAGGAGCAGAACTGCCTTCCTTCCTTGCGATGCTCGAGTCTGCCTCAAGGCACACTTTGGAAAGGAAAGTTCCTTCCGTGTAAGTCACCACAGTATTGCTGGGACTTAGTCTAGCTTGTGACTTCTTGCCAATAAAAGAAATGTAATTTTGTTACATGTGTGCACACACATACACTTTAAGCATGAATATATGGTCTTCTAATCTAAAATGTACCACCCTAATTTGCTTGGGTCAGTCATGTCCCCCTGCCCCCACCATTGGCTGTCATTTATGTTACTCACAGAAGGCTTAAAAACTCAGCCAACGCACATCACAAAACTGGTGGAAAGAACCATTATTCATAAATTGATACTATTAAGTATGTTCTTAATTTTACCCAGGAGGTCATGTCTTGAAGTGCTTTCAGACCATCAGAAAAGAGAACAAGCTGGCCTGGAGCAATAAGCATCATCTGAGAATCCTTCTGTAACTCAGGCTGTTTATTTTTCACTTCCCAAGAACATGTCTTTTTTTTCCTCGTATCCTTCTATCATTTCTTACTTTGAAGCTAACTTCCAATTTCCAGGAAAGCTCTAAAACTCTAAGATCCTGGCCTTCAGAGCAGATTCAAGCCCAATTTCTCTTCCTCTAGCAGAGAATGTATAGAGCAGGCAGAGGTCCTTCTAACCCTGCAGCAAAGCTAGCTTGCTTTATGATGAGCTATGTGCCTGTGATTCTTTCCAAACTGGCAATATTGCTTAAGCAGCCTTCTTCTAAAGCCTCCAGCTTTAGGACTGAGAGATCTCAGAGGGGTACAGCTAAATAACCCCACCACAGGAGAGCACATCCCAGGAACTGGGTGGCAGCACCAGCAGCATGTCACAGCCTTCTGGAGTGAGAGGTCTCCCAGCATCCATGTGTCCATCTGGCTAGTAACCTCTGTCATCCCAGAAGTTTCTGAGCAACCATACTGGCTCCTGGTAAGACCAAAAAGCAAGAGCTTCAATGATCTACAGCATCTTCCAGTCTGACATATGTACACAGAGGGACCTTTTCTCACATGAATGCCCTCAAGCCGTAACTATATCAAGTTACTCACATGACCAAGCCTTTGAAGGATCCCAGCCTCAGGGACTGCAGAGAGTCCAACAGACCTGAGTGGCTGACAAAAAGAGCTCACAGCATACATTTGAGGTTGAAACACTACGTATCATACATTTGAGGTTGAAACACTACGTATCAGAACAAAGTGCGAATTAAGTAACGTCAGTCCAGATGACACAGGTTCCAAATAAGAGCAAATAAAGTATTTCCCATTGCCAGAACACCATCATGTGATTTGCACATGGCACTCCACACAGCAGAGTTGACTGAGAAATATATCCACTAGCTGCCATCTGCCTCGGAATTCCCCTAGCAAAGTTGGCCAAGCTGGCAAGTAGGGCACTTAATTTCCAGGCTGTGAAATCTTGTTAAAATCAATGCAACTCAAGAATGTCCTTAAAATTAAGTAAATGCCTACAGACTGCAATGAACTAGGATGCTGCACTGTTCTGTCTGCTTCTTTGGCTGATTTGTTTACCAAGGAAGTATCTCAGGGAGACAGAAATCAGAGGAATCTTCTAAAATCTGTAAGAATACCTTAAATAAGACCAAGTTTCCCAGGCCCTTACAGAGTCATGCACTCACTTTGACCCCCTCATAAGCATTTAACCTGGATAAATTAAAAGGAACATACTAACTAAGATCTTCTACCACTTGCCAATACAAGATGCATTATTGCCCTAGGCCTCAGAGAAAACCATAGTTTTGCATTCCCGCTTTTAGTTAAGATAATGAGGAGAAGAAGGAAGAGAATTTTTGAGGTGGGCTCTTCTTCCTTTCATCTGAAGAACATTTACTGAGTTGTTTAAAGCTTGTGTGCAGAGCTCTGCAGGCTTACTACCTCTCAGCAACTGACTTTCTAGAGACTACCACTGCACCACTGAAAATAGAGGTGAGTTCTTCCTATATGCTCCCTGGAAGCAGGCTGGACACTCAGCAGAGAGCCCTCTGAAAAAAGAGAGCTATGGCTTTGCACTAAACAGAGATTGTAAATGCTTCTCAGTTACTTGTTCTAGTCTCGTTTCCTTGAGAGAAATGAAACTCCTTAGAAAGGCTCAGGAAGCATAGACGCTTTCTGCTTGTTGGTCTCTTGGTTTGGCTGTCCATTCCTATCACCAGCCACATGCCAGCATGTTTTTAGTGACTTAATGGCACTGCTACTTTAGGGTAGCTGAATGGGGAAGCAGACTGCAGCTGCTTCTGAAGGATATAAATATTTTTTACAGCCAAAGGGCTACAGCAGCCCAGCAGGATCAGGGACACCTGGGCTCTATTCCTGGCTCTTCTGTAGATCTGCAGTATTGTTTTTCTTCCTTTGGTAACTCTAAACAAAGATCTTTTCCTGACAAATTTATAATCTTAGGTGTGAGCCTTCCACTTGGAAACTTGAGCCACAATAAGGAATTTGGGGTAATGGAGCAAGCCTATGAATGCAAACCTTGGTACTCATTCTGTAATAATAAGCCATGAAAGCCATGATGGTGGTGAACACCACAAATGCCTCACAGACCAGCTTACTTGCACCATTTACCAGTCATCCATCTGCTCCACTCAGATACTATTTTATGGCTTTCCTTTGTTTCCACCAAGGCCTAACCAGGAGTGAAATTGCAAGTCTCATCACCAGCCCTTTTGAATAAATAACTCTGCCATCTCCCTAATAAGTTTGACAAGTTGGTCCCAGGCCCTGGACAGGAAGCTAATAAACTTCAAGTTGCTTTTCTATTGTTTTCCTAAAACAATTTGACTTCCTTTCTGATAGCCTCAAATTCCTTCAATAAAAATAGAGTAGCTGGGAGCCAGAGGAAAAGCTGAACTTGAGCCAAGTTGTTCTTACAATGCCGCCTGCGTAAGATCACATTTTTATCCTGATCCACGAAGACTCTTTAAAAGAATAGCAGGCAGACAGCTGCCAGTGCATGTCAGGAACGGCTGGGGAGCTAGTCTCCCCCAGCATCATTGGTCCTCCAGCCTTGAGGGAGTCTCCAGCCAGTGAACCAGTGTCAGACCATAGCAGGAGGCTGAACTCCTGTGACCTGACTGAGGTTTGCTTGCCCTGCCCAGAGTGCCCTCCCTCAGACACGGATCTCTTCTGGGAGCCCAACACTGACATAGAGAGAGGTGATCTCCAACAAGACCAAGGGGCAGTGCTAAAGCTCAACCTTCAGTCAACCTTACCTGCTCCTCCCTCTACCCGTGCAGCAAAAAAAGGTAAAGATTTGTTCTTTCTTCTCTTCTCACTTTGGGAAACACACACATGCAGATAGATGATTATAGGTATAGATATAGATATAGATGCACACATTAATTTTTGTTTCACAGCATTTCCTCTAGTTCTAAGTTTACAGGACTAAATGAATATCCTGTGGCTAGGTAGATGAGGACTCCTTGCCTGGAAATGACTTCCTGATTCTTTGGACAAATCATTTATGCTTTCCATGGTTTAGTTATTCCACCTGTAAAGCAAGGAGGGTGTTTATAGGAGCTGTAATTGCATTATCATTTGCAAAGCACTTCTCAACTGCTGAGAGATACTGCAGAGTTGAGAAGTGGAAGCCATAGCTGTCGTGCTTTATTCCCAGTTACATAAAGCTGACAACTAAACATTTAGAAAGATGGTAATTTCTCCTCAGTGGGACTAAATCCTCTTCCAGTTTTTCTTGCTGAAAACTTTAGTGGTGAATGAAACTGACACACAGTGACATTTCATACATTGTTGTTTCTTTTTTCCTCTCTTCTCACTATGTGTTGGTTTGGTACTCTGGGTTGGGAAAGAGAAAACATCCATCTATAATGGGGGGTTTTTTACTAGAAAAGGAAACAACAAAACCAAACAACCAAAACAAAATAAAACAAATAAAAAAACCCCCACACAACCAAAACTGGAGAATTTTTACTAGATAAGGATCTGTGACCATAAGACTGTTCCCCTTCATTCAGAGACCCATCATCACATGCTCCTCCTGTTCCCTTGGGCCCAGTCTGTCCTTGGGAATTTGCCTCCTGCTGGTGCATGCCTTCAAGCTGTCTCCAGACATCTAATGTATGTGTAACATAGACTTTCCGTTTCCCTCCTTCTCTTTCAATCATATCCACTCCTGGGAATTTTAGATATAATGTTTCACCAAGAAGGTAGCATCCATTGGTGCTTTCAAGAAAGTACTAGAGGTGTCTGTCCAGCGTAAGACAATGTGAAGAATCAGAATAAGTGCAGTGCTGTGGCCAAACATCAGAGCTAGAATACATACAAGAAGTTTTTATCTCATCTGCTGTTATGTGGTGAGTTTCTTCTGAAATCTCCTAATTTCAGAAATTGCAGTAAATCTAATATCTCCCAAAGCACAAAGTATTTGGTAATGGCAGTAAAGTACAAGACATTTTCCCTTCAGACAGTCTCTTGAAGTGCTTGAGTCTCAGGAGATCGTCTACCCACATTTGAAACATCCTTTCAGCATAGACGGATGCTCCACAAACATCTGTTTTATGTGAAGGAGCTCTTTCATATGAACTCCCATCTATCCTACTGCATATTTGCTGATTTTCTCTATGTATTTTGTGGGGTTTCTCTTTTTGTTTGTTAAAATCCCTGATACAGAATGAATCCTCCATTAAATATCCATGCTGCCAACACTGAAAAACTCATCACACAAACTACTCAGGTTTTACCCAGCTTCTGTGTGAAAGGGAGCAGCTCTGATAAGGCAATAAGGCAAGTACAGGAAATAGAATGAAAAAGGGACCTCTTGGCTTATCAGGTTCAATCCCTTTGAATAACAGGCAAGTACAAAACAAATGGCCTTTTCTAAACTTACTAAGCTCTGTCTTAAATCTCATTAGGTTTCCGCCCTCACTTGTGCTACTAGAATGCTGTTCCAGCACCTCCTTCCCAGCCCTGTTGCTTAGAAACCTTCTGATTTCCAACCTAAATTCATTCCTGGCCAATTTATATCTATTTATTCTTGTGCTGCATTGTCCTTTATCTTATGTAGCTCTCCCCTCTCCCTAGCACTTACTTTCCCAACCCCCAATTCCTAAAAGTATTTCTAGGCAGCAAATCCCTCCTCATTTAACCTTTGTTCTGCCAGCCTAAATAACCGAGTTCCCTTATTCACCCTGCAGGCACATAACACCGTGTTTTAATTACTTTGAGTAGCTGCACTAGCATGAAGTACAGTGCAAAATAATTAATGCAGAAAAGCTCAAACATCTATTTTCAAATTAGCTCAAGTTTCTCCCTGCAGTCACTTCTGTGACTGACTAGTAATCATACTCTTGGCTGAGAGATACCTTCCACCCCTCTGATCACTCCAGTATCTTTCCTTGCACCTGATCTAGACTGATTATCTTTCTTTAAAGCAGGTGAGTAGTACTGTACACACTATTCTGGTGGGGTCTCACATCCTCTTGGATGACACTAATCTCACTCACTGCAACCCAAAATACTGCCACAACCTGAAAACCCGCTTGCTTTTTTCACCCCCACATAGCATTGCTGCTTCTTCCTCCCTAACCTTCACCGAAGACTTTCCCCATCTCTCTCCTGCCAACAAGAAACTCCCAATTGCTAAGAGAGACTCCCATTAGTCTCTGGGCAACAAGTTGCTGGTGTGTGACTTTGTACTTCCCCATCTAACCTTACCATGATCACTCCAGTCCCAAACAACCTTCAGGTCTCCGAGTGCTAGAATCCACCTCTGCCCTGACAAATATCTGCCAGATTTGTTGCAGCGCAGATTTCATTAGCATTTCTACTTTCGGTGCCAAGGCAATTACCATAAATATTAAAAACGATTGGTCCAAAGAGCAATCTTTGAGAAGCCTCACAAACAACTTTCCTTTAGCCTTTGGGAACTGGTGTCTCAATTCTGTCAATCTCTTACCCTTTTAAGGATTTTGCTGACAATCCCTGTCTTCTTCACCTGAATCTTCTTCACTAATTTGTGTTTTCTGGGACATCATATAATATGACTTAATGTAGTCCAGGTAGACCTAGAGAGTCAGGAATCTTGCCCCAGGAAAGCTATTTACCTTTTATCAAAAGATGGTACATGTTGTCCTGTTTTCCTCTTATGTCCTGGTTTTATTTCTCTTTTCCTTCAAACTCTATTCCAGAGTATCATAAACTATTGAGATCTCCAAATGGCAAGCTGCCAGCTGTCAGCTGTTCTCCTCATTCCTACTGTCTTGGGGAGCTTTCTCTTCCACTTACTCTCCTCAAGTTGTACAGGTTTTGCATAGCAGTCTCTTCTGGAGGGAAGGAAAAATCCTTCACTCCAGCTATACTAGTAGTCAAAACAGCTGTCTCTCTAGCTGTGGAGCTGGAGAAGTTGCCACACCACCTCTGTTTTCCCTTGAAGAAGATACAGTAGAGAAGTGAAACACACTGAGGGGCTGGTTGAAGAATCCATGCAGCTTCTGTACTCACGTTTCTGTCTTTTTTCTCCTTGTCTGCTTTTATTATTTCCTTTCTGTGTATCAAAATTCAAACAGTTTCTACCATGACAACAAAAAAAAGAGCCTATAACAATTACCTCACATGTGTGATGCATGTATTGGACAGCAATCTTCTCCCCACATTTATTCTCCAGAACTAGACTGTATCAGCTGGTTTCAGAGACTAAATCTGCAGGAGATTGAGTGTGCCACTCAGGAACAATAACAGGATAGGAAACATGAAGGACTGAGCAGGGAGAATCAGACCTGATCACACCAAGAGTACAGCAAAATGTCAGTCACAGGGAGAGGATTACATTTCAGGCATCTCACTCACAGGACCTGCCTTCCTATAGCACATGAGAAACACCTGATAAGCCTTAACTAGACTATCCCAAAGCCATCTGTGAGCTAGATCTGTATTATTAACACTGGGGTTTTTTGACACTTCAGTGATGAAATCATTGACAATTTCGCAGACATAAAATCAACAGAATTTTATGTAATAATGCACTCCGGAAATTACTCCCAAAAGATGAGAGAACACAGTGATATTCACCTTCCCATGCAATTCCATCACAGGTATGCAGCTGCCAGGCAGAAGAGGGAGAAACAACTCCAGAAACATTCACATTTTCTTAGAAGTCACAGAAGGCCTTCTAATCAATCTAGAAGCAAAGTGGCAAGTGCCTATGGGTTTCTCTATAGTAGCTCAGTTTACTGAGATACTGTGGGAATTTACTGTGCACTGCATGTGCTGCAGGACCCATAAGTGAGGATTCAACCCTCTTGAAAAGGAGTTGCATACTTAACTTCAGAGTGAGAGCATCCACAAGGGACATACCTCCAGAGGTAGCCTCTGCACAGCACTGTCCCAGCTCAGACTGGCTGTCAATCTTGTGACTAAATCAGTGGGAGAATGATTATTAGATTAATAAGAGTTGCAAGCCCTCAGTCTCCAGACTGCTTCTTCTTCATGATCTACACTAGTTGCTGCATAAGGGTTGCTGGCCAATTACATTCTGGATAGGAGGTATCTAGTCCAGAAAGGACTGCTGGAGGGACACCTGCCAAAGCCTGCATGCAGTGAGCCAGCTCTTAGAGGAGCAGAGTCTTCTGCGCAAATTTCACTCTCCTGGCACTGGTTCTTTGAGATCAGCCTTTATCAAAGCCAGAAGGCATCTCTGATTCATCCTCCTCTCAGAGGCTGATGTGTAGGAATCAAAGGCTCAACTTGACACTTTCATCACCTCCAGACACTTGATGTGCCAAAAGCATTTTTTAGAAAGGCCCAAACACTCATACATGAGACTCTGCGTGAGGCAAGGTGGTGTGTCAGGCAGGGAGGTTATTCTCTTTTTGTCAGTAACGTGGTCTGCAAAGCCATCCTGGAAAGCAGGTTCATTCTGGGAAAAGGCTGTGGCTGTACTGAGCTCCTGGTCCACACAAGCAGAGCAAGCACTATTTTATTTGAAGATGTGGAGGACCCTGCTCCACATGAACTCTGCTTTGCCAGACTAAACTCTAAGAAGTCAGAAAAACTATCCTTCATTTATGTCTTACATGGAAAAAGCTTTCCAAGTCCTGGCTGGTACAACTATGGAGGAACCCTGTCTCTTTTTGTTTAAGGAAGGCTTAGACCATGGCATGTTATCTGGGGAAGGAGGTGCAAAGAACAGTGGTAGTCACAACTGGAAGGGACAGCATGAAGCCAGCAGTGAGGGCATCCTGTCGGCACGGGGAGAATGGCACTGGGATAGGCTGTGAATGGAGAGGGAGGAATGAGATCTATGATCTCTAATGGAAAAACAGGAAACTGGGTTTGAAAATAGAAAGATTAAGCTGGAGGGGGTGGGAGAGACAAGAAAAGTAGGTGAAGAAAGAAGAGAGGGAAAGGCAGAGAGGCAGTGGGGAAGACAGAAAGTGACACAGAAAGGGGGTGGAGAAAAAGAGAGGAAGAGAGAGAGAACCACATTAAAGGAATAAACCCAAGCAACTGAGAACAACAAGGAGTCTAACTCAACTACAGAGAGGAAAAGTACTAAAGCAAGGAAAGGAGACAAAGACAAGATACTGGAAATCAGGTAAGTAACTGTGAGGGGGAAATAACAGAACTGCAGAAGCATTGATGTCGGATCAAGCTGTAACAGGGGCAAACAGCATGAGGGGAGAGAAGAATTTAATGAGGCAGAAAAAGAAGGATGGCGGAAAGTAACTTAAGAAAATTACTTTTTTCTTTCAATTTTCCTCCAAAACATTCCTGCTAGCAACAAGATGCGCTCAGGACTTTTTAAAAATTAAACTCTCTTTGCCATAGGCAGCTACAGAAATTATGAGGAAACCTCCCTGCAATGAATACTGATATTGAAAGATTTCAATGTACAGAAATGGAGGATAAGGCCCACAAGTATCCTCAGACAGTGTAACATGCAGATTGCAGTTTCTGTCAGATCCCGTTTCAGCAGGCAGTCCGGCTGCTCTGGGGAGGGTGGTGAAGGGAACTCATACCTATGAGAGGCTCTCAGGATATAAACACTTCAACAAGTGTCTACGTGAACAGCCTATATTCTGAAGTGCACAGGAACATTTCAAAATACTGCAGTTTCTTTTCCTTGAGAACATTATGTCCTCACTGTTCTGTGACATGGAGCCCGGGAACATAACTCAGATGTAGAAAAGTGCTTTGCTCATATCTCCTAGTCACCCGCCCTGCATGCACTGAGGGAGGAATGCCTTTCTTCTCCATCCCAACGCTGCCCAGGGCAGCCTCAGCAAAGAGGCAGGCAGACTGAGGGACATACCAGCAGCTGCTGCTTCTTTGTATTTGCCTTGTTAACCTTACCTCCCTTTTTGTACTTGGAGCAATTATTCAATTATATTTCCACGATTTAATGCTCCCAGTATTATCATTGTGAATTTCAAAGAACAGCGCAGCTTGAAAACACAGTACCCTTACACATCTACTTGGAAAGAAGCAATCACAATGAGTGTAAATGTTGCCTGCTAATTGCCAGCTCCGATCTGTAGGAACTCTTTTGATTTCCAAAGCTCATTTATTACCAGCCATTTGTCATGTCTAATGAGCTTTATGGCACTCTGACTTTAACAACTTAGGTAAACTGAGGCAGTGCCTCTCTCTGTCTTTGAAATACTGCAAAAACCATAAGAGGATCATGTAAGTAGCATTTCTGGACAACCTCAGCTGGAAAAGTCACAGGCCTTAATCACTGAACTCTTCATCCATGCTAATAAACCTGTCAAAATACATTGGTGAAGTGGTACACTTAACAGGTTTTCCCTACTGCTGCCTATGTGATCCTCTCTTTAGGGCTAAAGAACTTAATGTATGTAATATATGTGTGCATATGCATGCACAGCTAGGAGTGGTTTATACTGCTATTCAGAAGCCTCACAGTATTCAGTATTGTGCCAGAAGCCAAAAAATTCTGCATTTGATGGTCTATTCAAATTCTACTCTGAGAAGAGAACAGATTTCTAACTTTCTTCCCCCTTTCTTTGAGAGCAGGACAGTAGTTCAGGAGAATTCCCGAGGCTTCAGGGTTTAAAATACTCAGGCTCAGGCTCTGGTGGCTTGGGAACTATGTTAACTATTCCGGCTACTATAGCTATTTGGGGTTGTTGGTTTTTTTCCACTCGACAGTATAGAATATCACAATATTTTAGTATTACAGCCCTTCACATGAAAAATTTAAACCTTGCCAGAAAATACAGAAAATACTTCATACCCTAGCCTCTCTTTTCTTTTTGACCTTCAGACAGATTTCACACATTCAGCACGTTTGCCCTTGTTTTCTGACTTATCTCGCAGCATTGAAAATAGACGAGAAGGAATGAGTAATTCAGCACTATACCATGTCATTAGAGAGCACATTTCAGGGACTACTCCACACCTCGGGTGCTGTTGCATGAGGCACAAGGATGGAGGCTTAAAATTAGAAATAGTTCCCAGGAGGAACCAGAGAAACGTCAGTCTCTGGGCTAAGAATTCAAAAAGAGAGGAGGAAATCATTTTTATGGCTATTGATAAGCAACAGAGAGGTTCCTAGCATGCCAGCTCTCTCCTGAAACAAAGAAATATTCATGCCACAGTTAGTAATGAGCGGAGAGATGCACACTTCTAAGTCTCTCCAGTGTATCATTAAAGAGAGGGCAGTAGTTTATAAACGTAAGAACTGAGGGTTTTACACTTACATTTCCATCTTTCTTCATTATCTTTGCCATTATGGACGTGCCTTGAGAATGGTTGAGAATTTCCATACAAAAGTCCTCTCCCTTAGAGGCAGCAAAGCCAACAGATGCCTTGGTCAGGGCACAGGATTGCTCGGGAAGTGAAGCAGTCTGGCAAGGCTGCTGCAGAGCTTCAGGGTCTTCAGCTGCACTCAGGTATCTGCTGAAGGGAGGGAATAGTGGGATGGGAGAAAAGCTGTCTTTCATTTAAAATCAGATAAAGCTACTCAAGAGGACTAGACTTCATTCTTGCTTCTTACTCCGATTTCTCCAGTTGTGACAGGGCAAATCGTTTAGGTCACATTTCTTCACAAATGCCCCCTCAGTGGAGGGTTTCATCTTCTGGATATTGGACCTCTAGATGTAGTCTAGCTGATGAAAGTGATAAACTCTCCCACTCCAGCATTAACCAGGCAGAGCTCATCTTTGAACATATGCAATTTAGTGCTAATACACTAAAAAAAAAAATTAACATCAACAAACAGTTTCCAAAATTAATGAACATTTTTATTTTAATCTCTCACTGGCTTAGTTCCTCAGCTGTATAGTCGATCTAATACCACCTCTTCACCTTGAGGTTGTAATGAAAATAAGCAAATTAATAATTGTGAAGCAATCAGATACTGTTTTGATGAAAGCCATAGGAGAACACATGAGGAAACTAATAATTCTGTCTTTAGAACTGGACTTGAGTAATGTACAGTAAATGAGGCACAGGCCACCCACTGAACAATGACGAGTAAACAAAACATTGAATAGCTGCTGTTCAAGAAAGCCCCAGCCAGGCTGGCACAGAACAAGGCAGGCATCCTGTACAAAGAATGAGGTGACAATGTGAGGATGTGGTTAAAGACTCATAGCTATGAGGCACCAGCACAAAAAGATTGAATTAAGATTACTGAGAACAGTAACTCTAGCATTTCCCTACCGCTAGGTTTTAGAAATTTAATATTAGTTGCTTTTAAAGAGGGAAGGAAGGAGTGTTGCAAATATATACGTACATACACCGAGTATGTAAAATAATCCACTCATACACTACAGCCAGACATCATCCTGAATGGAAATCAAATATAGCAATGAAGCTGGAGCGTGAAGACAATCTGACAGATTTTTGTAATGAAAGAAGCAATGAGATTTGACAAGGTAGTACTAAGTGGGAAGTAGATATTCCTGAAAATTTTCCCTTTCTAAAAAGCATTAGCAATCTGGTGCTGTAGTGACTTAAATGGTCAAAACTGCCAAAAAAATGAGACAAGGCTCTGCGGGGGGAGCTTGACCACAGGAGAGCAATTGGGGAGTGATAGTCAGGGAAAAACTGGGGGAAGAAAGGGGAGAAAAGACAGGAAATTTCTGGATGAGAGAACTCTCTTTCTTCCCCTACTTCTCTAGAATGTTTTATTTCAACATCACAACAAGTTGCAGCTCATGCCATCCATGAACCTGCCTAAAATTGCTTGGGCAGGTTTTTTGCTGCTTTATTGGGCTTGATGTGATGCCCATCAGCACTGCTACATCTCCTTATACCAGCCTTCTCCTCTGACTAAGCAGCGCTTAAGATCAGCAGAGCTCAGGAATGGCTTTACTACAACAGCTCACAAATTCTATTTTCCAAAGTTCCCTGTGTCTTATTTGGCTGTCCCCTCTCCTGTATACAGACTCATTTGCAAGTTCATATATGTTAAGCTGTACTTGCAAAGATAAAGAAACTGTATAAAGCTCTATAACCCTGACTGGATGCTCTTAGTCCTGTTAGATAAGGAGTAAGTTGAGTAATTAAAGTAATTAGAGACAGAATTCTTTTATTCTAGAAAAGAGAACGTTAGCCTTCATTTAGCTTATCTCAAGTCCAGTTTTGTCACATTTGTTGGGGTCTATGGACCCATAATTCTCTGAGGCAAAGAGATAATCCCAAGAGATAATCTCAAGGTGCTCCCTGCATCCTAAATTTAAGATTGGATGCCACTACCATATAAGTATTTAGTACGGGCTTTTCAAACACAGTGGGACAAATTCATTCCTCAACTTGACTTATCCGAGTTCAAGGTCTTTTCCATTCTCAGTCTCCTGTGTCTATGTCAGACAGACCTTGACCCTGGTATTTGGATATATGCAAGTACAATTTGACTTTGGCCAAGGGCTGAGGGCAAAGTTGGTGTGTGTGAAAATAGCATCAGATATTCTAGTTAGACAAATAACAAAAATTCAGCTAACTGGGAGTCTGCAGCTTCCACTATCACTTCAGATGAAAATATTCTACATAATACTTTCATCTGTGTGTGTAACACATCCCTGATGTATACACTTGGAGGTGTTGAGTGATTTCCCTCAGCCTTTGTCTCTGTGTGCGTCAGGGTTGTGTGTGTGTTCAGGAGGTGACAGGTCATTCAACTCCCTTATCTTCTCACCCACTCTCTTTTTCATGAACTCTGAGATTTTCCACATTTGGAGAGGAGGGGGAAAGTACACCTCATCAAGGAATAACAAGCTGTCCACAACTGCAAGCAGGGCCAGTGTTCTCGATGCCAGTGTGATCCTTCCAGAAACTGCAGTGAGTTCAGGAAGAGCAAGGAGATGAAAAACACTGGATGCCTGTCTTCTAGGACAGGAGCTGTTAACACAAAGCTTTGTCTTTCCTGTGAGATTTGAACACTGGAGTTAAAGTCGCTCTCCCTGATACTGGTTCATCACAGGAATCCAAGGAACTAGTATGGGATCCATGAGAACATGTCAAATTTTTTATTACTATTTCTAAAGTTCTGGACTGTTCAGTCCAGAGTTACAAATGTAGCTAAAGAGCTGTCTATTTCAGCAGCAATTACCATAAGCTCATGAATGCATATACAAAACCAGAGGGGTAGCACATGGACAAAAACTCCTAACAGGTCATTGCTTTCCTATTTTATACATACATGAAAAAGCCAATGTCACTAAACAGGGAACAAAAACATACCTGCTAAGGTGGGCTTATAGCACTGATCTATGTCACAGAGCACTGAGCTATAAAAAGCCTCTGGAATTCAAAGCATCACAACCATGATTGACCTTGCTTTTCTAACTTTATTCATCTTTTAATGTTGCAAGACACATGCCCCCAGAATGCATCCTGACCTGGCAATAAAGGAGCACTCTATCTGTACCTTGAAAAGGTGCTTCTTCCTCTGGGGCACTGACCATGGCTGAGGCTCTTCCAGCTATAATAAGATGTTCGTCTCTTAGAAAAGTACCAAAAAAGGAGAACCTTTAGTTCTGCCAGTTGTACCTACCATGGAAGAGTAGCACAAGAGGGATTTCTTTCAGGTCATACAGACAGTATTGCCTTGGGAGACAGGAAAGAAAGACTATGGTCTGCAGAAGAAGATGCTGTTGTGGTGTTGAAGCAATGTTGTGCCACTATCATCAAGACCAAGAGGCAGGGCTGTACAATAAAAAAGGACACAATTTTGCGAGTCATAACCCCTGAGCTCTGTTCCCAAATTGCTACTAACTCAGTGACCTTGAATAAGCAGTTTGCACATTCTGTCCCCCAGAGATCACCATCTGCAAGATAAAGATGATAGCATCCACACAGCATTGGGATGCTGTGGGGCTTGACTACTGCTAACAGGGCACTGGAGGTCCTTAAGTAAAATGTACAGTCCTAGCAAAGCAGCATTAACTTCCAGTGCAGAGCTGGAAGTGGCCTTCCTAAGTGTCTGCAGGTGCGACTGACCAGTTTTGCAGTGCAGAGACCACTCTGGTCTGGCTGTAGCTTGAGGGTCAGAAATTCAGGGAAAAAGATCTCCCTCCTCATACTCCCACAGTAGCTATCTCATCTGGACCTGATATGAGGTGACCCAGAGGGAGGAAGACAGGTGACAAGGAATTCCTAGGCACTGATCATGCCACAGGTGGCCCAGATGCCCCACTATACTAGGTTGTCACTTCTCATGTGCCTAGTACCTAAAGAAGATGTCTGACTTGCCATTTGGAACTTTAGAGGGGATGGATTTGCTTTATGGCCTCCACACACAGCCCCATGCGAGCTTCTTCAGCCCTGGCTTTCTAGTCAGTCGGGGTATCTCACTAACTAAAAGATACATCTCATTAACTATCAGAAATTAATGCTCACGGACTGGGAAAAAATATAACGGTTTTGACTTCATTACTTTCCCCCTCCCTGGGAGCTATGCTTCCCTGATACAAAGGAGCCCTCCCCAGAGAGCCTCTCTGGGTGCCTGGGACCTGCCAAAGGGAAGAGGTGAGCCCAGCGAGGGAGAGCAGATTCAGTGTCATAATCAGGCTCTCCACTTAATTTTAGAAACATCCTGCAGAGATGGTGACCTCCTGTCACCTTCCTTGTGGGAAAAGTTAGCGTGAAGTGTCAAGCTCAGTTATTTATATCACTGTTGATAGTCTTGCCTGTCTTTTAAAGAGGGAAAAATCACATTCTTTAAAATTCTAGGGAAAATAAACTCATAAAGAAGAAGAGTATGCAGGAACAGCCCTCCTGCCTCTTTGGTGTGAATTTCCTAGCTGTTCCCCTAAGTTCCACCAGGTCTGTCCAGAACAAGTGAGCCAGCTGGAACAAGTGGAGTGATACAAAATGTTTGCCTGTTGTTCAAAAAAAACAGTATCACAAAAAACAAAAGGGCAAAACCTCTCCAAGAGCAGTGAACACTTCCCCTTCTTGAAGAGGCAGCACAAAAAAAGGATGGAGAGCAGCTCATTTCTGGCTAATCCAGCCTGGAGTACTGGCAGGTGCCATCCTTGCTGGGATATTTTTATCATGGAATTTGGCAGTCACAAGGCAGCCAGGAGCTGGGCAGACTCCATGCCTGGCCGGCAGTGTGATATTCAGTTTTCCCCAGCTTCAATAGCATTCCTGGTGATGATTAAGCCAGCACAGCCACATCACTGGGTTTGTGCCAGGCTGCACTGCTCTTTGTCACATACGCGTTTCCCAGTGCCTAGATCCCATGACAGCGCACAGCTCCTCTGTTGATACAGCAGAAAACTGACAGCCAAAAGCACAGCCCACAACTCTGCATGAATATGCATGACTCTGACATCAAGACAGTCTGCTATCAGGTGCTGAGACCCCTCAAAGATACTCAGAGGTGTTTTTTACCAAGTCACACTAGAGTGAAACAAGATTTGTCCGATTAAGTCCAAACCAGGAATATGAAAGGCTGCAGATGGTTGCAAGCTAAGAGGTCAAAGCATAGAGAGACAGCAGTGGTCTGGGAAAGAGGAAAAGAAACTATATGGAAAATTCCCAAGAATAGCAAAGCCCTGAGGAGAAAGGTTAGGCCAGAGACAGTCCTGCATAGCCTGGAAAAGTTGTCAGGAGGCGACAACTATCCTTCTTTTCTTGCTGACAGCAAAGAACTAGAAGCTCTCTTCTGTTCTAGGAGGCCCTTGGGCTGGCATTGCAAGAATAGCTCACAAATAACTAAAATATATCTGAGCCACAAAATACTGTGCAAGGAAGGAAAACCATGCTCTGGGTATCCAACATCCATTTTTTAGTGGTCATCTACTCTACTGCAGTAGCCACCAGGCTCTCTGTGGGGCTGCAGTAGGGTGATCAGGTAGCATTCAGCTCTTTGGGCAGCTCCCCCTTTAAACACCCCGTGTAGAGGAGCAGCCCTAAGCCTCATAGTTGCCAGTCTTGGATCCTTCTGCTTTGTCTCCTTTTGGAAAATACTGTGTATGTGTGAGGCAGGTAAATTAATGCAATTCTCACAACCCTTAACATTTTCATTTCTGGATTCCTCTTGCACTTGTGTTTGCCAACTTTATGTTCTATACACATTTATTGTAACAATTTGCAAGTGTCTAGGTGTCCCTTCCCTGGGGAAAAAAGCTATCGTAAACTTCCAAACTACCTGCACGTAGTAGAACTAGTGGGAAGAGGTGTCCAGCCTGTGATTGCATATGTACATGGCAGGAAGGAAAACTCATCCTTGGCAATAGCCAGGGAGAACTATATTCACTATTTATCCCAACAAGCCAGATGAATCAATAAAAGGCAGCTGTCACCAAAGCAAAACCTAGCAAAGACCGCAAACTCACCTGGAATAATGAAGATACATGCCATTGTTCATGCTGTCTTGGAAGGAACATTCCACACATACAGCTCTGCTGTACCATCTTGTCTTGAATGTACCTGAGTAGCTGGCTGCTTTGTCTGCACCCTGGGGGAAAAAAATAATTTATTTCAGTGCAATAGTCTGTAGCTATTTCCCAACACTGATTTATCTACTTGTATGTAATCCCTTGATGCCCATAGAAAGAAGCCAAATGCTAATTTCTCCACAACACAGTAACAGCAACAAAGTAATTTCAGAAGATAAGGCAAACCTGCAGATTTGGCAGTTTTTATCAGTGCAGACAGAGAGGTGTCAGAAAGACTAGCTCATTTTCTGTGTTAGTGCTCCTCCAGTTCTGGGCTGGCAGCAGTAAAAAGCTTGAGAATACTCTGATCAGCCACCAGGATCCACATCAGCATGACTGCCACATGCCTGCCAAAGCTTGAATGAGCCAAAACCCATCCCTCAATTCCTGATATGTCCCTTCTCCCTCCTCACACAGCTTTCTGCTGATGCTGGAGCAGCAGGTGGTCACCTTTCCATCTCCTCACCTGGGCAATCTTCACCTTTCTTCAGGGCAGCCCTCAGTAGCATGAGGAGTTTAAGGATTTTACTTTTGATCTTTGACCAGTCCATCCTTGCAGATGGACACTGCACATAAAAAAATCACTGCATGCGCTGCTACCTTAAATTATGTCTTGTACATAAACAGAGGAGCACTTGTTCCCTCAACAAGCACCTCTCTCTGTGCTCCAGCTTGTGCTCACAGCAAATCTACACAATATTGCTGCAGTAAATTCTCAGCATTTAACAGTGTCTACTCTCCACCGACATTCTTTTTATAATAAAAATAATTGGCTCTTAAAGACAAGACATGGGACAATAAAGAATGAGAGTTAACACTTTTGGTCCCTATGGCTTTGGGATCTACATTGTCTAGTGCTTTTAATATTT